>BGPR01000600.1:413153-491876 GCA_013235015.1 Araneus ventricosus | reverse complement strand
TTTTTTTTTTTTTTTTTTTTCCCAGCCGCAAAAATTTACTTTTTCTTCCGAAAATTCCGCTTTTACACAAAGAAAAGAAACCTTTATATCCTCCGTTTTTGAAAGAAAATTCTGGGAAAATATTCTCGACCATGCGGCTTGACTCCACCGGCTAGGAAACTAGCTGATTCATCGTCTATTGACGAATCAACATTATATCGGCAAGCTCTACAAGGATGAACATTCCAACATATTCTGTGCCATTCAAAGTATTAAGTACCACCTTTTTGCGGAAAACAAAACCTCTGTGGCATATTTTGCAAAAAAAAAATTTTTTTTTTTTTTTTTTTTTTGCATGAACATGTTGAAAAAATTGGTTGAAAACTTAAGGTCATCTTGTAGGGCATACCAAGATGAGGAAAAAATAAAAAATGGAACAAAAACAAATAAATAAATAAACTACATAAAAAAAAGAAACTCCTGTCAAAAGAGGTATTCCATCTTGTGCCCAATAAACTGTAAAATAGCTGTCATGGCTTCAAGGCACAGAGGCATGGGGCGGTGTTCTGTCAAAAGAGGTTAAGCAGAGAATAAGACATAAAAAAATCTTCTCAAAATAAAAAATAAAACCGATGATTTACCTAGGCGTTCTAGAGATAATGTGGTCCCGACAACTATACCAGTAATTAAACAAAGAGATACTAATGAAGACTGTGCAAAAACTTTAACATCTACTAAAAATAAACTTGCAAAGGGTACAAACACATCCTTTATTGAAGAAAAATCTGTTAAAGATAGGAGCCCTCCAAAACAAGGGGTGAAGCGTGTTAATGGAGATCTGTTACCAACAAAAGCCACACAAATAAAAAAAAAATGAAAGGAAACCACTTCTTTAACAATTAAAGAAATGTTTCAGATAACACTAATGCTAAATGAATCTGTCATTGTAACTGTACAATTTCTAGACCCCTCTCACTTTATAAGGTACAAAATGATTGTGCTGTTACTTTTGAAAAAAAAGTATAAAAATAAAAGAAATAAAACAGAATTCAGTATATGATACATTATTATAATTTATAAAGAGCTTACTTGACACAAAAGCACTAAGTGTGTAAAGAGCACTTTACACAATTGCATGAAGCAAAAAGAAATTATTTGTTCTTATTTTTATTTATTTTTTAGCCAACTTTTATCAAAAGGCTATTAAATATAATTCTTCTCAGACTTCTGTTAGGTGAATGTTGCATCTCAGTGATGCACAGGTGGTAAATATGTTTTAATGTCTAATTTTGTATTTTCTGATGCCCCTGATGATGTGTTAAACTTGTTTGTTAACTTTTAATGCGAATGATTTAATAATAATTTAATATTCTTTTTCTTATTTATACATAATGAATTATAAATAATAAAGTTAGTAATTATTATAGTGTAATATTTTCATCATGTTGCATGTTCTGATGTTTTACTTCTTAAAAACGTCTTTCGCGTATAAATTATGATACAAATTTTTCTCGTGTATAATTTCAGTCTTTTTGCTTTTTTGCCAATCTCATCCCTGTAAGTGGTTGTTAATTTGTTTCTATGTCTGTGGAGGTTTGTTAGTAGGCTGATGTTTAACATTTTAAATTACTTGATTTAATCAGCTTTAGTTAAAATGCTGTAAAATATTTTATTTCTATACTGCAAAATGTCAAAGGAAAGTGTGTTTAATCATGATTGATGTGATAAGGAGCTTAACCCTAACTAGTCAACATGGTTGGAGCCTGTTGGAAAAAATCCATGTTTTGCAAAATGTTCAACCTGCAAGAAAACTTTCTCTTTAAGCAATATGGTGCATCAGGCAATCATTAGCCAGGAAAAAGGACCTAAACATCAGAAAAATATTAAATTTAAAAATTCTTCAGGTATGTAACTTTTTTTGGCAAATTTTATGAATAAATCTCAACCTAGTGCTTCCATGCCTGTGAGTAAAGAATCAGTGTCTGCAACCAGTGCTTATGGAAACAGAGTCAGCTGAGAGTATTACTCCAACACTGGAATTTTTAGATGAAGGAAGTTCCTCTAAAGGAACTGTTAGTAGTTGTAAAAAAACAATCAACAAGTATTTCCTTAATGACCAAGTAACTAAAACTGAAATAGTGTGGGGTCTTCGTACAGTTATGAAATATTCCTCTTTTCGTTCAAATTCGGGCTTGCCTGATATTTGTAAACTCGTGTTTCCTGACAGTGAGATAGCTAAAATATTTAAAATGAAAAAAGATAAGACATCATATACAATTTGTTTTGGATTGGCTCCTTTCTTTAAAAATGAATTATAAGCTGTTCTTTCCTCTTCAGAATCGCATGCTATATATTTTGATGAATCTTTAAACAAAGTTGTTCAGAAGGGTCAAATGGACATATATGTCAGATTTTGGCAAAAAAAATGTGAATGCTGTTACAACACAATATTCAACATCAGTTTTTCTTGGGCATTCTGATGCAATATCCTTACTGAATGCTCTAAAAAGTTCTATTCCATCAGATATAAAGAAAATACTCCAATTATCTATGGATGGTCCAAATGTTAATCATAAATTACATTCATTGCTACAAAATTGATTTAAAAGAGTATGCCGGCTCTAAATATCTTTTGTGTTCTCCACATTGTCCATGGTGCTTTTAGAACTGAACATAAAAGTACATCCTGGGATATAAATAAATTACTCTATTCTGTCTTGAATTTGTTAAAAGATTCACCAGCTAGATGTGCTGATTTTGTACATTTGACAAACACTAATATTTTTCCACTGAAATTTTGTTCCATTCGGTGGCTAGAGAGTTCAGCTGTTGCACAAAGGACTTTAGATATTTTGCTACACTTGAGAATCTTCATTCAAGAGGAGGAAGCTAAAAAGACTTATGGTACAGTGAAATCAATGTTAAAATGCAGTGAGCTTTCAGAAGCAAAATTATATTTCTTTATTTCAGTGGCATCAGAAGTACAGGGTTTTTTAATGAAATCCCAGGCTGGTAAGCCAATGGCACCTTTCCTGTATGAAGAAATGTATTTGATGCTTCACAGTTTAATGAAGAGATTTATTAAACATTGTGTTTTAGAGAAGAATAGTTCTGCAATGAAATAATGAAAGTTGATGTCTCCCAAAAAGTGTAATCTTTTACCAATCACTGATGTGAACATTGGTTTTGCAGCAAGGAACAGCCTTAATGAAAGTAAAGCATCGGATACTGTAAAGTAAAATGTTAAGAAAGAACGTCTTGCATTTTTACAGAAAATGACTCCGAAATTAATAGAAAGAAATCTATTACGTTTTAAGCTTGTTAGAGGCATAAGATGCCTGTCTCTAAACATTCTAATATCTGCTTCAAGTTCATCCTGTGTTCAGAAGATAGAAATAGCTTTGGATACTTTTGTGGATTGCCATCAAATGACAGCAGTCACTGCTGATAAAGTGAAATCCCAATTTTGTAAATTTATTGCATCTCTTCATGTTGAAAAGGAAATGTTAGAATTCAAACAAGAGAGTGAAAGACGATGTTTCTATTCTTCATTGATGGATAAAAACACCAACTATCAAAACTTCATGTTCATAAAAAATGTTCTGATTATGTCACATGGAAATGCAGCTGTTGAGAGCAGTTTCAGCATTAATAAAGCTATGCTGATTGAGGCTATGCAAGGAAGGTCGGTAATTGCTTTGCGAACTGTTTATGATGCTGTTAGTAATTCTGAAGGTTTATTTAAGGTAGATATAGCAAAACAAATGATACTTGCCGCTAGAAATGCTCACAGTTGCTATCATGAAGAACTAAAAGCAGAAAAACTTATTTAGAAAAAGTCCGAAGAATAAGCATCCAAAAATAAGAGGGCTGCAGAGGAGATGAAAGAACTTAACGTGAAGAAAATGAAAATCCAAGAAGAAGCAAATAGCTGAACTTGATAAAAGATCTCAATTATTAATTTTTTCCTTGCGATTTTAAAATATCCAGATATTCTTTTTGTTTATAGATGTGATTATTAGATTCTTAAAGAACTGCAGCAGAGCAAAAATATTAATTTTGTAAAAATTATTTCATTAAAGTTAAATTTACCATTTTTTTCAGTCTATTATTATATTGAAATCTTAACTGGCACTTAGCAACTTTTTTTTTTCAGAGAAAATAAGTCTATTTTTGTTAAAATACTGTGCTTTCTTTAACTTCAAGGTTTTTTTTTAACAGATAAGTTATGGCTTAGGTCATAATTTTTGTACGTATAAGCCTTATTATTTTCACATTTATAAATTTTTCCAGAACCAACTTGAACTAAAAATGCATTTTCATATTGTTACCTTAAATGATTTGATTGGGACCGAAATTGAATTTTCTTATAACCAAAATGTTTAAATTATAATTCTTATGACCATTCAAGTTATAATGTAAAACATATTTAATTTTATTCTGGTACACCTTTATCTGAAAAAAGATACTTTTTTGATTGAAAATACCTTTTTTCTCCAAAAAGTTTAGAATCCTTGCTAGTGCATGGATGAATGTCGAAGTTTGGGATTGAAGTAGTAGCTCCTGAATATTACCCTTTGTGTGCATAAAATGGCTTTGAGTGACTCGACCAACCATTTAAAAAAGATACCTGGAAATTTTTTGCTTTTGGTCTGGAAAAGTCAAGGAAGTTTGAAACTTTTTTTGAGAAGACACTCTGCTTTAATTATTTCAATTCTGTGAACACTAGTGTTAATCTGTTTGAATCTATTATCTTTCAAATTTTAGGATTATTAAATATAATAAATAATCATGTAAAATACCAGTAGTATGCATAAAAAATTTCAGAATATTTTATCAAATCCAGTAGTTTAGCAAACATATGTTTTAATTCACAGGTTACACTCGGAAATAATTTATATTGTTTGATTAAGACATCTTCGCATAAATTTACAAAAACTGGAAAAAATTGAGCAATTTTTGCCTACCCTACAAATGCATGCTTTTATTTTTCTTCTAGCTTTAATAGTTTTTGAAATAACTGGTCTCAAAAGTGGATGGATTTGTAAAAAATCGTATTTGATATCCAGTCAAAGAAGGGGTTGAAAAAAACATTAAATCGTGCAGCTTTGAAAATTTTTACACATGTTCGCGAGAGGCTGCTGTTGAACATACTAGAAGTCCCCGGTCCTGGGGGGGGGGGGCTCGCTTTCATTCCAACTTTTTTTAGTTTTTCTTGATATCTCGAAAAGTATTCTGTTTTTAAATTACAGTTTATTTAACAAATTAAAGAGCGTGAGATTCCCTACGAATTCATGCATTTATTTTTCTTCTACCTATAATAGTTTCTGAGATAATGGGTCTCAAAGTTCTGGGTCTTTTGGATTTCATCCCCCTTTTTTAGTCTTTTTTGAATATCTTAAAAACTATTCAATTTTCAATTACATGTAATACAACAAATTAATAATCTTAAAATTGCCTACAAATGCATGCTTTTTTCCCTTCTAGTTTCAATAGTTTATGAGATTTTTAAGAAAAACTAAAAAAGGGTGGTTGAAATCCAAGATGGTAGCAAAATTGAAAGCCCATTATCTCGGAAACTATTCAAGTTAGAACAAAAATAAAAGCACACTTTTTTTAGGGAATTTTACGTTCTTTAATTTCAGGTCATGAAATCCAAGATGGCGGCAAACTTTGAGACCCATTATCTCGGAAACTATTAAAGATAGAAAAAAAAATAAAAGCATGTATTTGTAAGGAATTTTACACTCTTGAATTTGATAAATCAATTGTAATGTGGAAACCGAATAGTTTTCTAGCTATTCAAGAAAAACTAAAAAAGGGGATGGGATCTAAGATGGCATTATGAGTCCCCCACCCCCCAGGGACTTTTAGTATGTTCTCCAGGAGCTCCTCACGGACATGAGTACCAATTTTAAAAAACTATATGATTTAATATTTTTTCAAACCCTTCATTAATGATCTTCTTTCCGCTCCCTCTTCCTTCAATAATGGGCACCGCCGTATATTGAAATACTGGAATGATTATCCCCAAGGGGAAAATCAACTGTTAATTTTAAGAAATGTTGAAAAAGGTCACAGATTTTTATTGTTAATCTTATAAAAGTTGACTTGATTTTTGGTAATGATAATTTGCATTATAATTATTTATTTATTTGTGTCAAATCAAAAAGACATCCTTTATTCTACAATTGAAGATGTTGTGTAGATACAGAAATAAATGCTAAAATTAAAAAATACATATTTAAAAATATATATATTGGGGCCGTTCAAATATTACGTAAGCATGTTTTTGGTAATTTTTGACTCCCCCTTGTCAGGAAAAATAAGCAAATTGCAAAGCAAACTGCAGTCCCCCACCATCACCGTTCTTTTTTTTTTTACAAAACGTATAACAGTAATAATCTAATTTTAAAAATGTTAGGACTTAATTCAAATAAAAAACTAACTCAGCTTAAAATGAAAAGAAAAAAAAATTTATGTTGAATTTCCTTACAATTTTGTTTAAGAAAATTTATTAGTTTATCACAATTTTAAAAGAACATTGCTATATTTTAAATTTAATTTTGCACATGCCCATCATCTATTCAGATGCTGACGAAGGTTGCTCAAGCCATTTTTCCATGTCTTTTATTATATTGCTTCCCCTTCTGTTACTACTTCATCGCTTTCCTCTCAGAAGGAATCTTGATAAACTTCTTCGTTAATTTTTCACAATTGCCCCAATACTTTTTAAGCATGTGACAAAAGGACTGAACTTTTAGTAATCGCTTTTATATCAAAAACGTAAGTTGTTATATGAAAGTAAATGAAAACTTTCTTTTCCAATAAAGCTCAAAACACTTTTATAACTGTCAATTACACTATTGTAACTACATAAATTTGAAAGGCAACAATCATTACAATGTGTAAAATTTTTTAAATCTAAAACATAAGAAGTGAAAAAAATTAAATCTTATATTATGAGAATACTTTAAAAATGAATTATTCACCAATCTATTATTGTTATTTAATATTTTATTCAAGACGCAAAGTCGTATTCGAACCACATCATTTCCTAGATTATTACTTTTGAAACATACTTTCACTTTAAGATTGCATTAGTAAAGATAATTTATCTATTAAATTATAGAAAGATGTTAATTTTGGCACTTTATTACATATTACAATGTCAGTACAGTATACTCAACATATTTTAATAAATGTAGCAAATATTAACAAGAATAAGTAAAGTTATTTCATACCAAGTTAATTATAAATTTAAAGTTATGATAAAATATGCTTAAAATTTTAAGAATAAATTTATTATAATTAACTTTATAAAATAAGAAAAATTTATCTCTTTTTAGTTGCCTTTCGCAGTTCTTCCTCGGCTCTTTTTAACACTAACTCCTCTAGCTCTTTTATCATTTTTAGAAGAATTTTTATACTGCCGCCATACATCATTAGTTTTACATTGAATATCCTTCAAAGGTTTATCTGATGAAAACATTTGTAACTTTCAAAAATAATTTTATACACTATTTCTTGAAATGAAGACATATTTCCGATTTGACTTGTTTTATGTGCTGTGTGGTTTTAAAAACTCCCGAGACACTCGACAGTAGAGCTGTCATCCACTATGGTTACGAGATTCAACCACTTCAGAGGGGGTGCGAGATAAGTTTGGTTTCGGAACAAATTGGCGGAAGAATCATTCGTAAAAACGAACCAAAAATTGTGCATAATGTTGTCGAAGGAAAACAACATCATTAAGATCAGAAAAGATCGAAGAAAAATGATATTATTATTAAGCAACATCAAAAGAAAACAACGTATAATAGAAAGTAAAAATTAGCATAAAAATAATCAAAAACATTTTTTGTTTTCCAAATAATGAAAAAAAGATCATCAAAACAATTATTCACTTAACTCATCGGATATTAGCAGCTACGAAATTAATTACTGAAAAAAACATCTCTGAGACTAAATGAAAAATGAACTATTATTTTTTTTTAAAAATATCAAGTGATTAGCAGACTATGTCTATGAAGGATTTGAGGTTTGGGAATATTCGTTATTTTATTTCCGCTGTCAAGGAATTTTTTTTTTAGTACATACTAAGAAGATGTAACTTCAAACCTGACTAAGAGTATCTTTTTTTTACACACGAAATATTCAACGAGTTACAAGTTTGTTGCAACATGTTTATTTGTGCTTGCTTGGAAACTCGTATTGTCACAATACAACATATCGGTCCTTTTCATTCCAATCTCATCATTGGAAATAGTAGCGTTCTCAGAAATAAGTTTCATACATCACGCATTATGAGCTATCACCTCCAGCTATTATAAAGAAAAGATACTATTATCCATTGTGTTCAATGAACATTCCGCCTATCTATCGTTTATGGTTTTCTTGTGTGGTCAAAATGCACGACCTCAAAACATCATTGAATTTTTTTTTCCAAGTTTAATTTTCTTTTGCCAAATTTGATTTAATTATTTTTGTAAGTTACAAGAGATTTTCAGAAATAAAGCGATTTTAATATCTTCCGTAAGCATCACTTATACCTCCCTCCCCCTTGTCAGCAAAAATAACCAAATCTACCCCCCCCCCCTCCCCTCGGTGCTTATGTAATATTCGAAAGGCCCTTTTTAAAAATTTTCAATAAAAACTATGCATTATTATAAAATAGAAATCATTGTATGCTTAGAAAATATGTGGAACTATGTATGCATGCATGTACAAAGGTGCTTACATTTTTTAGCCAAGGCGAGTCCTTAATTTTTGCAGCAATTTCTCACTACGCACCCAGTTTTTCCTTTTCATAAAATAACTTGCATTTTACTTGTCAAGTCTGTAAAAAGTTTAGCAAGTGAAGCAAGATTTAATTTTATCTCTGCTGAACAGTTCATTTGACTTGTCAAATAGAATAAATTCTATTAATTTAAGAAAAATTAGTTTCAAATTAAGTGAATTGTCAATGAACCATCACAAGAAAGGGAAAATACTTTAAAGTAAATTTTGAAATAATATTTGAGCATAGTGAAAATGGATCCAAATAAATACCAATTGTTTTGAATTTTTTCCTCAATGTTATGCAACTGCAAACAATTTGAATTCATCATATAATATTTGAATGTTTGCAACTGATATAATGAATTATCAAAAAAGATCCTTTACTAAAATAAATCATGGGCCTTATTACCATTAAAATGAAACAACCAACAAAAAAAAAAAAGGGCATTTACATTACCACTAAAGAAAAACTTAATGTATAGTGCTCTGCATGCTCAAAATATGCCAATCTTCCAAAACCTTATTTTGGAGCTTTAATTACATTTGCCAATTTAGAAATACCATTTTAAACCACTTTTTTTATGTACCTTTTAAGTTGCTAGTTTTCAACATGAATAGAAATTACATATTTTGATAATTCATTACAGAAAATTTACATTGATAAGAAATAAAATAAAATTATTTTGATTACTTTTATAAAATACCCAACCAATTCAGGATTGTAAAATAACAATGAACACTGCATATAAAGAAAATCAATTGAGAAATCTTGCATTTCCCTTCACTTATTAGAAAGTTTTACCATACATTATTGTGGAAATGAACAAGTAACTAAGAAATAAGTACAGCACTTCTACCTTACTGGACCTGCAATTTACCAGTCTAATAAATGTTACCGAAGAAAATTAGAGTCAAGCCCTTAGCTGCAATCTGATGTGGGAAAAAAGTACAGAGGCTCAAACAAGTGTCGAGACAATGAAGAAAATTGCTTTCATTGCAACAATTTCTTGAAAGCATTCCCCCCTCCCTACAAAAAATTCCAGCAACTAATTTTTAAAACTGAATATATGTACTTGTAAATATGGATACTTCCCATGCCAAAACTATCAGTCAATGAAACAATTAACAATGTAATTTTAGATAACTGTCATTTATTTTCTAAGTCTCCTAACATGTTCTAAAGCACCTGCAAAGTTAAACAAATTTTTAGATTACAGTCATTAGATTCCTGTTCAAAATACACAAAATTACAGTGTGTAAAATATCAAAAGTAGCCTTTCTTCTGCAAGAAAAACACTCGACATTCAGATAAGTTTCAGTAACTTTGCTAACATTTTGGAAGCCCTTGAATACATATTTGTTTCATTCTGTAGAATTAAAAATGAAAAACTCAATGTTATGAATGATAGACAATTTCATATCTAAACACATTCTTTTTTGAATAAATTATCTTTTGGAAGTAGGGATCAAGATAAAAAAAATCTTTAAAATTCAAATTGTTTTCACTTTAAATGCTTTCTTTTTGCAAAACTTATTTCGGCAACTTCATTGCAGAATGTCACTTGTATAGAACACTTGTAGCAGATATACATAGATTAATTAAGCCATCAGTTTGAAGAGAATAAATGTCAACAAATTGAAACACGTACAAAATGTATGCTACCATATAGACACTCTTTGTTAGCTACTAAATAGGAATGAAAATCCCTGTATCTTTGTCCAATTTTAGATTTATAAACTTTTTAATTGTGAAGACTTAATATTTTAATGGCAATCTAGTTGAAAGAAAATAGTTCAATATTCTATTGAGGATTTATAGACATTATCAGATTAAAATTAATTTTAAATATGTTCCAAACACAAGATGTTGCATAGAACTTTATCTCTGGAATAGATTGCTCATCTTTAATTTTAATTCTCGTAACTTTAGAAAAGTTTATATTATTGCAATTATTTTTCAGACTTATCAACTGGAATTTCTAGGAAACTTGCAAAGAAGTTAATACAAATGAGAAGTGCTTAAAATTGTGAACTGTGGCATACTTTAAACTTTAATACTCGCAAATCAAGAAAAAATCTTAAGCTATATCAACTATCGGTAAATATTGAACTTGTCGCATTTGACATAGATTCTATAAAGCACAAGATAAGTCATTATATTAGTCTGTAGAAAACATTCAAATTGACAAATGCAACAACTGCTAGATTGGTTTAAAAAATATTTTATCAATTTTATAATCTGCAAAATATCTTTCGCTTGCACTTGTAAATATTAATTTGAGTCAATAAACTGCATTATAACTGTATAAAGATAAAATTTTAACTCTTAGCACATTTCTTTTAAGCTTCTAATTATTTCATCTATTCTGTCCACTACTGGATTGTATAATTTACTAATAAGTTACATTTAAGCACAGGGTGTGGCAGTGTTTTCATGTTTATTTCAAAACAGATCATGCATCAATATTTTGCAAAAGCACCCGCCATTTATCTATCTATATTTAAGAACCATGGCTCACTTGGAGAAATTAATGAAAAAAAAAAAAAAAAAGGAATGGCATTTTTTGAAAGAAGCAATTTTACTAACTTAACCATGTTTACTGAAAGTGAGCTACTTTGCTATTATAATAATATTACTATTAATGCAACTTTAATTATTAACTCCTTGTCGATAGTACTGACCTTAACTCTAGAAACTGTTATGCATGGTGTATATTCAGTTTAATTGGAAAAAAAAACTTTCCCTATCGTTTATTAACATTTTTTTAAGAATAATTTTAAGGTTTTCTGGCGACTTATTTTAATCAGTTTTCAGACATTCATCACAGCATATGATCCAGTGCATACCAATGTTTCGATTCTTTCGGCATTTTCCCACCACGATTTTTTTTCTTGTTTCAAATGTATGATCCTATCCATGTATGAAGAATTTCTTCATAAACTTCACCCCAAATGAAGAATTAAAGTGCGCATGAAAAAATGATGTTTAATTAACCCTTTACTGAAATATACAAAAGAAATATTTAACTCGATTGCATTAAAATTATCATTAGAAACAAGAAAAACTTATTTGAGGCAAGCACCAAAAGTTCAAAGTCATGGCAATTAAATAAATTTTAAAATAAGAGATAATTCCAGAATGAAATTTACCATCATGATTAACTTTTCCTGTATCATCTAAATAAAATGGGTATCTTACTTTACGAATATATTGCATTATTGCAATTTATTAAAAAAGGTGTACCGCATAAAAAGTGCACCAGAATTTATTAGAGAATAACAAATAGTAATGTTTATTTAATAATTTGAAATGCTTATAGCCAGCTCTTTAAAAGAAAGCAATCTTAATGTCTTCAGAACTGCTTTTCAGAATTTTATGAAGAAATATAACAGCCACTTTGAAAGAAAATTCACCGTCAGAGAATGAATTATATATACATGATAGTGTAGTTTCTTTTATTCAGTGACACTTCAGACGGAATGCATTAAACCCAATGCTTACAACACTGCATATCTGAATTCGAGTCTAAATCAGCTACAGGAAAACATGAAGCGTTTTTTACATAACACTTCCTGAAATGGCTCACACCAAGTGGCATAATATTCAGATGTGAAACATGACACAACTCTTATTTTACAATCTACAACGTAGCAAGCATTTTGACTGGGACACTCAAAAAGTGAAAGTAAGCCCATTTTAAAAGAATTTCCATACAATAAGATTTTAAATATATTTATCAGTTTAACTAAATAAATGGACAACTCATATACAAGGGTTCACAATTTTTACAAAATTATAAAGAACAAGGTTTTAACAAAGCAAATATCAACAGCACATTCAATCTAACAAGAGTAAATATATTTTTTTGAAGTTTTAAGTCCTCCTACCTTGTATAGAACAAATAACTCAAGAAAAATATCAAGTAAATTTAGATAAATTTAAGTCCTCATAAATTATTTTTCGTACTTTGGTTACAGATGAACAAATGGAGAGTCACCAATACACAGTTTAAAACATCATAAAGTAAACAAGGAAAAATAGAGTTACACCCAAAACCAAATAAAAATTGGAACAAGTACTCATGGGAAGATGTTAAGTTTTCAAAGACATTTCTTTTAAGTGCTTTGAAAGTGAGAAGAATAGATCTGTAACAAAACTCACATCAATGGAAAGAAAAATGATCTATTGACAAGATGAAGCATTTGATTTCGATAGAAGTTCATATATTCTATTTGTAATCCATCATTTTCCTGATCCATAGTTTCATATACACATAACAGGTTGTAAACATTTAAATAGTTCTATTTCTTCCAGTGCTGGCCCGGTACCTGCAGGCTTTTTTGACTCCACTAAATAATCAGAAGTTTTCTAGCATCTGTATCCTACATCCCATAACCTTGATAACCGGGCATAGGCGGAGCATATGCTTGATATCCAGCACCAATCATACCTGGTCCAGCAGTCAGCATCAGCTGGGGTTCAGGAGCTATAAAGGAATGAATAAATATTAGTTGTGCACAAAAAGCATGAAGAAAAGGCATCAAAGTTTTAATTATAACAAAAATATTGAAGCTAAATCAACTTATTAAAGTGAAAACTGCAATTTTTTAAAAATATGTACCCTCCAATTTTTTTTTTCTAACTTAAATGGTTAAATAAAATGAATAGTGGGAGAGAATATTAAGAGGGAAAATAACAGTTTGGACAATAATCTAGAATTCATATACTGAGGCATGGTATCAACTTATATGACGACTATAAAACAGTTAATACTTAAAGATATGTTCATAAATTTATTATATAAATGCTAAAAAGTAAAATATTAAAATTTTTCCCAGAACAACATTTCTATAAAGAAGAAAATTTTTGGACTATTTAAAAAAGGTTTCATTTTCAAGATCCCTATAAACAAAATCCAATAGAAAGCAATTTTTTCTTTTAATGCCTTTTCACTTACCATACACAATGGGCTTAGCTTCGTTCTGAGCCGATTCTTCCAGTCGCTGAGTTTCTAATTCCTCTAATTTGTCTACCTGCAAAGATAAATAGACAAATTCAAGAAAAATGATCCATTAAACATTACTTGCAAGAATGATTCAAACATTTTTGTACCAGGATGCAAGTAGGTATTTAACAAGGCCAGCAAGAGCTATGCTACCCCTAAGTGCAGTATAAAATTTATAGCCAAAGAATTTAAAGAACAGGTAGAACAATTTAAAATGAAATTCAATCCAAACAAAATTAGAGTCAATCTACATAAATTGAGTGTATACCAGCAAAATAATCAAATTTATACTCATCTATATCTAATAAATAGCAACTTTTTACCCTTTCTTTGAGGATTTTCAAAACAAGATTGAAGCTGTAGTATATTAGACTTACCTTAGTAATATATTCCCTCATTACTTGTATGAGATATGGCATTGCAAAATCTGTAATATTATGCCGCCATGACAACTCAAGAATAACATCAGGATGCAGCAGGTCATAGCACTGGAATAGACAAGCTGAAAAACATTCAAAATTTTTCTCTTCCAAGAACCAGGCTAACAGTTCTTCAGCAACTTCAGCGATTTTTGATTCAGCTGCATACTCCATGGCATCCTTAAATAAATGGCAGTTTTTAAAAATACTGTCAAGAAATGAGTTGAAACACATCCAAACATTTTCCTTACAATATATTTAAGATGATATACAAGTGCCTTGATGAAAACTGTTCCTTTATTAGAAAAAATTATGAATTTACACACAGACAAATCAGCAGAACTTGGTAATCTTATAAAAAGTGAATCTTCTACTAGGGATGAGATTGGCAAAAAAGCAAAAAGACTGAAATCATACGCGAGCAAAACATTTGTACCATAATTTATACGTGAAAGATGTTTTAAGAAGTAAAACATCAGAACATGCAACATGAAGATATTACACTATAATAATTAATAACTTATTTATAATTCAGTATGTATAAATAAGAAAAAGAATATTAAATTATTATTAAATCATTCACATTAAAAGTTAACAAACAAGTTTAACACATCATCAGGTGCATCAGAAAATACAAAATTAGACATTAAAACATATTTACCACCTGTACATCACCGAGATTCAACATACACCCAACAGAAGTCCGAGAAGAATTATATCTAATAGCCTTTTGATAAAAGTTAGCTCAAAAAAATAAATAAAAATAAGGACAAATAATTTCTTTCGCTTCGTGCAATTGTGTAAAATGTATTAGGGTGAATATTAGGAAAAGTGCCAAATTGAATATGGAAAATTTCAATTTTTGAAGATTTTTAGTGAATGAAATTAATGGTGTATTTTAATTACACATTAGTAACAGATTTTTTTAAAAATTAGGGGCGAGGTCAAGGGGAACATTTACCCCCATTTTCGGGGGGTTATTTTTCTGGACTGTTACAGATCTGATGCGAATGTTACAGATCTGACAAATGTTGCAGATTCCATGTTTAACTTGTACATAATACATTACCTGTATAATTTATATAGGTAATATAATATAAATATATGTAATAATTATATATGAATTATAATTAATATTAATATATTTAAAATTATATTATAAAAAATTGTCGTACTGAAAATTTCAATTTAAAAAGATTTTTAGAAAATGAAATTAATTATCTCAATTATAAACTATTTATAATAGATTGAGGGGAAATAACACTTGAATAAAAACACTGGAATGAAACAAACACTTAAATCTTAATATTTTTTTACTGTATTAGCAAATTTAGCTCTTGTATCATAAATTAAGTACAAAATTTAAGTTAAATTATAATGTTCCAAGTTTTCATTAAACACATATTGTTCCCTTTTGTTTAAAGATGGCCGAGATAATACATTGACAATATTGGACGAGTCAACTTCTGCAATGTCATCATTTTCGGGGAAAATAAATTTGTCTTTTCCACATTTTCTCATAAATTTTACAGTGTACTCATCAAATGCATCCTGAGAAATGATCACACCAACATAAAACCTCACACTTTTCTTTCCTGCTAATTTTATGACAACATAATCATTTTGAAAAATATTTTTGATAGCATTAGCCGGAGGATTGTTAGAATCTGTATCAGAAAAGCTATCTGAAGAATATACATCTGAGTACTTCAATTTACAATTCGAATTATCTTAAAATCTTTTAAGGTAAATAGCATGAACACAGAATTGGAATTGCATTATAAAACAAAGTAAAAAATATATATAGTAGAATTTATTCAATTTGTGCCAGGGCACATGCAACTATGCAAATCATCTTCAAGAAATTTCTGGACTGATTTTCTTACTTCTTTTTTTCTTCTTCTTTCTTTTCTTCTTCTGACCTTTGTATGATCTTTTGAAATGCATCTTCTTTGTTTCTAATGCTTTTTTGTAATTTTTGTTGGAAGCTAAATTTTTAAGTTGACCTATCATTTCATACTTTTTTATAATTTTATTTGAAACCCGTGTAGCAAATAACCTTCTTTCTTTTTCTTTTTTTGAAAACTTTTTTATTTTCTTCTAGACCTGACATAAAAGCAAAGTTAAGAAGTAAATTCTTCCCTATTTCTGGTGACATCTTTTTTCTACCAATTAGTTTGTGTACTTTTGTGGCAGGGGACAATGAACATTTTGATTTATCTTTGGATTTTAAGCAATAATTTTCTTTTCTTAAATTTTCAATTTTCCTAGCTTGTTTAAGAGATTTAGCAATCATAGATTGCAACTTATACCTCAAAGAACTATAAATGTGTTTTGCTGCTTTTCTGTCAGACTGAATCCGTGGAGACCCTCTGCTCCCAACACGTGTTTCTTTAGCTTGCTGCAAAGACTTTCGCTTTCTGTAATTACGTGAATCTTTCTTCCATTGTTTTCGTCTAATGTATTGTTGTCTATTGGAAAGGTTGCTTATACTTTTAATTACACCCTTCTCCCTCATTTCTTTTTTATACTCTGTCTTTTTCTCTTTTCTGAGCTTTCTTCTCTTCTGACATGTTTTCTCTACACTTCCTGACACTGTCACGACAATCTTGTCGCCTTTTCTCAATTTCTTTAAGTAGGTTTTTTTTTTTTTTTTTTTTGCTGTATTTCCTGAGCTTTTCTTTAATTTATCCATACTTTTGTAAAAAGTATTAACTGAAAGTAAAAAAAAAATAAATACTTACACTAGCTTTTATGTTTAAAAAGAGGGAAGAATTATTATTTAGAATAAATTAATGTTTGTACAGCTTGTGTAATTTTTTAAACATAAATGATAAAATTAGTAACTCATTAATTAAAGGTGAGAAATTCTATTCCATGCAAACAGATAAGTTAATTTTTAAAATCAAAATAAAATAAAATCGTTCTCAAAACAGGTTTAAAAAACGAAACTAATTCAGGACAATCAGAATTTGGAAGAGGGGGCGCTTGCACAAAATCATTTAATAAATTGAATATTTAAAAGTTATGCAAAGTTATATTGTTGGAACAGTCTTTAAGAACGAAGATCCAGAGATCGATACAAAAAAAAAAAAAACGGACATTAATTTGTTTAGAAACTCATATTTTGGGGAGAAAATAATGTTTTTGAAACAGATTTTAAGAAATTAAACTAATTTAAAAACATTGGAAAGTTTTTCAGTTACAGAGATGCATTTAAACTCATCTTACACTGAAAAAATTAACTCTAGAAACGCATAACACGAAAAACTAACTGTGGGAAAACATCGGTAATGCAAGCATCAGTTCTGTAACAAATGGTTTCTATTTCAATGTTACCGATCTGATTGTTACAGATCTGACGAATTTCCCGTATTTTGTTAGCTAAACATCGCTAATTAAAGATTCGAAACCTAAAAACGCATTATTATGTTCATGACAATAAATTCGTTTTTATCATACAAAAATAAATAAAAAAATTAATTAATTTTGCTTTTCAATTTGCGTTACCGACCTGATCTTTCATTTGGTAGACACAGAAAAATAAAGATTGAAAAAATCTTACCTGTAATTCTATGAAACTGAAGTCGGAACTTTCAACTGAAACTTGCACATTACACAAAGGGGTTTCATCACACGCAATCAGTTGGCGCCAATTTAAATGTTTTGATAGGAAATAACATCCCGGAATTCGGCGTTACCGATCTGATACGAAAACTTGGGACAAGCATATATTACGTTTTTTTTCGATGTACATTTATATTTTCTAAAACATGGGAGTCAATATTTATAAATAAACATGAAATAAATTGTTTCCGCCAATACTTGTTTTTGCCGCGATGTTTTATAACGCACAGGATTTTTTTTAAAGATTCGCGATTCGATTCCTGGGACCGCTTCGACTTGATTTTGAAGCAATAAAATTCCCTTGTCATAAATTATAAAATAAAACTTAAATTTTTGATCATGGATTAATAAAATGAGTTTACTATATGAAAAAAATATTTCTTCTGTTTTTAATTGGAAGTGTTTCATAAATTTATCTGGGACACTAAATTGAGCTTTTCTTAATATTCACCATTAGCTCTTTATAAATTATAATGTATCATATACTGATTTCGTTTTATTTCTTTTATTTTCATAAATTTTTTGCAAAAGTAACAGCATAATGATTTTGCAACCTTATAAAAGAGGGGTCAAGATATTGTACAGTTACAATGACGATTCATTTACATATTGTTATTTGAAACATTTCCTTAATTGTTAAAGAAGTGGTTTTCTTTTGTTTAAATTGTGTGGTTTTTGTTGGTAACAGGTCCCATTAACACGCTTTTTACCCCTTGTTTTGGGGATCTCATCTTCTCGAGATTTTTCTTCAATAAAGGATGGTTTACATCCTCTGCAAGTTTATTTTCAGTAGAGTCTAAAGTTTTGCACAGTCTTCATTAGTATCTCTATGTTTAATTACTGGCATAGTTGTGGACTACACTATCTCGGAATGCTCCAGGTAACATGTTTTATTTTTTATTTATGTCTTATTCTCTGCTTTTTTTGGTTGCATTTCCACAGCTTTTAGCGCTCCCTCTTTTGGATGTGAGTTTTTTTTTCTTATGTAGTTTATTTGTTTTTGTTCCATTTTTTATTTCTTCATCTTGGTTCGCCTTACAAGATGACCTGAAGTGTCTCAATAATTTTATTTTCAACATGTTCATGCAAAAAAATCTTTTTTTTTGCAATGTGCCATAGAGGTTTTGTTTTCTGCAAGGTGGTATTTCATATTTGAATGGACTGAATGTTGAATGTTCATCCTTGTAGAGTTTACGATATAATGTTGATTCGTCAATAGAAGATGAATCGCGCAGTTTTCTAGTCGGTGGAGTTAAGCTGCACCGTCGGTTATTATTTTCCAGAATTTTCTTCTGTCAAAACGAAGATAGAAGGTTTCTTTTCTTGTGCGGCGAAATTTTTGAAGAAAAGAAATTTTTTGTGGTAAAATTGTGGTTTAAAAAAAAAAAACCCGTACTTTTGAGAGAAAAAAGACAAAAAGCGGAATTTCTTCAAAATACCAAAAAAGCAGAAGAATCTCGTCCCTGTTCTATATACACTCAATTTTTTCTATTTTTAATGATAATAATTAGATAACAGAAGTTTTACTTGAATTTTAGTTAATGAATATTAAACCCCCTTTACCTATTTTATATTAAAAATAAACAAATTTATTAGAAGATGTTGAAGCATAGCATCAACAAATTTCAGAAGCCCAGCTTAAAATAAGGGAAACATACTTTGAATAATCTGTCTTTCTTGCACAGTTCAACAGATTGCTTCCATCGGTTGTTTCCTTTGTAAAGATAAGCAGCAATGCGCCGGAACTCTATCAACTCGTGTTTCTCCAGACGCTGAGCTAGAGCAATGTTATCGAAATTATCAAATGCATCAATGGATGCACGAAGTCCTTGGAAGTCCTCTTCTTCGATTAACAAACCATTCAAAGCTTCATTGATTGCCTTGTTATTTAAGCTTTGCACTGACCTGAGGTAAGGCTTTACAAGAGGAAGATGATCTTTCTAAATTGGGAAATAAATACCAGTAAAACATTAGCACAACTTGGCAGTTAATACTAGTGGAAAATTTCAATGTACCAAATATGCATTAAATATTCAGAACCAAAACCGATTTAAGCAAATGTAAAATTTACAAGTGAAAAATTATAAAGAGTATTTCTATTTTCATTGAAAGAATTTAAAATCAGAACCCAAATGTATAGGAATATTCTAGATTTTTAAAAAATACAAATTGTGTAATAGTTAATTAAAAAGGTTTGAATTAAGCATTTAAGAACAACCTGTACAAAATGATTCCAATCTGTAAGTTTGCTTTCTAATTAAGGTAGTTTTAATATAATTTAAAAAAAAGAACTACACAAATATATCTACTAAATAACCAAAGTAGAAAATTTCTAACCTTTGTGAAGAAATTAACAGCACGTGTGTGATCCATGCGAGGTGACAAAACCAACAGCAGATCGTTAAGCAACATTGGCTTGTAATCCAAGTAAAACTGGATCGCTTTGTAGTACAATTCTATGTTTGCAACTTTTGTGATGATTTCTTTGAAGTGACCCTCTCGCCATGCTTCAGTAGGATGATTCATCATGGTAACAACAGCATTGTCATATTCTTCATATTTATCATATAGGAAAACAAGTTCTGCCCACAGGTGAGCCTGTTCAGCAGCTCTAAGAACCTACAAATGATGAAAGTTCAATATTAATCAAATCCAAATTCAGACAAATGGAAAAAAACTAGAAAAACATATGAAACTAGAAAATATGTACTTAAAGCTTTCAGCAATTACCTTTGGAATGTTTACACGAGACCAGAAGAGCTCAAGATGCTCCTTCATTTTTGATGGTTTGTATTTAGAATAAAGAATGCCCAGTTCCGTGAACATACCCATGTGGGCTCGCTCCAGACCTGTAATCATTCATATGGCAATTATAATTAAATGAAGTTAATTATTTCACCAAAACTTCAAATTAAAACCTTGAATAGTTAAGCAAATTTCTATGAGAATTGCATCAAATTTAGAGTAGAAGAAAACTATTTCTTCAGACATTTTCAAATAACATTGGAAAATAAAATTCTAAAATTGTATTCGAATATATAGAATGTACCTCATGAAATTATAAACCAAACTTACCTAAAGCTGCTTCGAGGAGGCTAATAAGCTCTTCAAAATAACCTCTATCTTGATAGTAATTGATTAAGTCTTCAAGCTCATCTGCATGCACAACAATATGAAGACCACACATCTGGGCTAATCGGAATTCTTCATTATCCACACAGGCAAAGCATACCTAGAGAAATATGAAGGATATTTATCACCTAATGAAATTTCTTACACAATCAGCTACAATAAATCTTAAATAGCTACTGCTAATTTAAACATAAGAAAAAACTTGTGAAACATTCTGTTTTTTTTTTTTTTTTTTTTCTTGTACTGAATTACAAACCATATCAGTATAAAGATGTTAATCATTTCAAAACGACATATTCCCATTAGAAAAACGGTGAAAATTTCTAACAGAATTTTGCAAACAACTACTGACCTTCTTAACATACACACTTTTATTAATCAAATAAAATGTTTGAAAACAAAGTTGCAAAAAGTTAAGATTAATAAGCACCAACAGCCATTCCATAGCTTGAAAGTCCTATTAATAACCTTAACAGTTTTAAGGTCATTAAAAGGACTTTTCTTTCAATACAAGAAAGGTCTGCATGATCTTCATTAGTTGCTTATTTTGGAAAACTAAAAATTTCCCACTAATACCGACTGATATTGAACCATGCATCAGGACTGGTCAGATAGTTCACTTGTAGAACAAGATCACAGAGGTCCTACTCTTATTGAAGAAAAATTTCAAGGACTTCTCAAGGACCTTTTAAAGAAAATTCAAGGACCATAAAATTATATATTTTAGACCAAATTAAAAATTTAAGTCAAATTCGTCATTTGCATTTTTATTTTTGAAATAAAAAATTTGATACGCATCTACAATTCTAATGATAAAATTCAGTACCAAATTTTATCCATTTAACTATTCAAGTTTTTGAGTTAGTGTTCACATGAACAGACTTTCCTGGTTCTATGAAATTAAATAACATGCATTTTGAAAACGGATTTCATTGCAGAAAAATCGGTTATTGCTATTTAAAACAAAATTCTGTTCAAATATATCAATTAACTTTCAAAATACATTAGGATAATTGCTGGACTATTACTCGACGGAGAAATACCCACTGTAGTTTTTACTCTATTGTCAAATTAAGCTGCCTTTGATTATACAAAGACAGAAAAGATAGATTATTGACTGTATTTCTCATACAAACACTTTTTCAGGCAGTGGAATTCTCAAAGCAAAACCAAGCAACTGGTTTTCTCTTCTGTCCCGAAAAATATTGGATTGTCAATTTGCTTATTTTTCAAGGACCAAATAAAAAAAAAAAGCACTTTTCCAGGGCCCCGACTAAGCAGGGTTCGTACACATTTCCTTAAAAGAAAATCAAGGACTATAAAAAAAAAACCAAAAAATAAGGACCTCTAAATTGAATAAACTTAACGAATTGTCGCGCGCATTTTTAAATAAAATGTCTCATTTTTGCATATTCAACCTATTAGATGATAAATTACATAGAAGATACATTACAAATTTAACACAACAAAACTCCTAAAAATACGAGTTAATAAATTGATGAAAAAAAACCCCATGAAACTGGTAATCAAATTAAATATCTTTTAATTCCAAACTTTTTTCATTCAATTTTACATCTAAGGTATTTATTTTAATTTCTTTTTCAGAAATTGTTTTCTTAGTTCGTGCGATTGAATAAATAAATTTATGTCCTTTGACTTTTCAGCCTCCTTAGCTAAATCATTTGCTTTCTCATTTGTTTGGTGTAGGTCCGTTTGGAGGAACATTTTCTTTTGTTTTAAAAAATCTATTTCCACCTCTAAAGCTTTTCGTTTCAGTTGTTTTGTTTCAGTCTTTCCTTTGGATCTTTCACTTTCTAAATACTGCATGTATTTTGCTCTAGCTGAGGTGGCAGCCGTCCTCATTTCTTTAGTAATTTTTAAGTCATTCATAGCCCCAGACAGCTTAATAAATTCATGATTTAGACGCTGGGAAATATATGAAGCATCTTTCAAATTTTCTATTTCCAGGGCCTTGTTCACCGAAAAACCTCATTGTCCATGTGACAGTTTTAATACCATTTTGATAATCTTCCAAACTTTTTCATAATGATTATTGTTAAAATAAGTTTGTAAAAAAGTAACAAGGGAATCACTCTTTGGATTGAAAGAAGTAAATTCAAATGAATTTGGCTTTACAATATTTAACAGAAAATCTGTATAGAGTAACAAAATTTCGTCCAAATCCCAAATCTTTTTCCAAAATACGTTTATTTTGCGAGAACACAATCAATACCTTTTTCATTTTTTCCTGTGCTTTTTCGGGATATCCAGCCATTACTCGTGGATCAATGCAAACCGCAGGTCTTACTAGTGCGTAATTCACATAACATTTCTGCATGAAATGTTTTATCATTGTTATAATGTTTTTCCGACTATCCTGTCCGAGTGTGAAAACATCCTTGTCTGCTAATTCCTTATTTTTTATCTTTTCTTTTATTAGTTGCTCTGCAGCAAATCCTAAATATGCTTAACATTTATCATTATACAAGTTTGGGTCACTGAAGTTGAATTTGCATAAAGTCTCATGTTTCTCAATTCTTTCATTCTCTGGTTTCAAAATTTTGAAATGTTGAATGCAATCATTAACAAGTTTTAAAAACATCACTGGCAAAAAATGGAAGTAAAGGTTTATCACTTTGATACTGTTCTAAAAATGGTAACAGCACTTTTGACAATCATTCCTATGGAACCATGGACCAATAAAGGCCATCTGTAACTCCTCCCTTATTTTCCAAAGTGTATGCGATGGATATGTATTCGTAGAACGCGACAGTGTCGTCCCCCCACCCCATTCCGCGAGAGCCACGTCGACCGAGATTACAGCCGCCGAGAAGGAGGAATTAGAAAAACGATAATCGGTGAAATTTTAAATTTTGTAATAATGGCAGAGTAAAAAGTAAAGACTTTCAAGGACTTTTTAAAAATGGGACATAAAAATAAGGATTTATAAGGACTTTTAAGGACTAAATGTAAAAGTAAGGACTTTTAAGGACTTGTAAGGACGTGTACGAACCCTGCTAAGGCAAATAAAATTGAATGATTTTTCAAGGACCCTGGATCATGCATATAAATGGTAGCATACTCTTGCAAGTAACTAGGCTTTCAAGTTGAATAATTGTCACCGAGGTTTGGAAGAGATTCATACATTTATCAAAGAATAACACTAGGTATTTATATCTATTTAAACAAGAGACTGGTTGGCAGAATACTCAAGTTCATAATAAGACAGAATAAGTTCATAAACTTACTTCTTTCCATGTTCGAGTTGAATTAGCTTTACGTGCACTATCAACTGCTCCTTGAAATTCTTTTAAATGAACTAAAGTAATTGCCAGACGAGCAAAATTTGAAACATTATTGTACAGAAGTTTAGCAGGTTCATATAGTCCATCATCAAAGCAACGGTCACCAATCTACAGAAAGAAAATCCAATAATGAGCATTCAAACACACATTTTATAAAAAATACAATAAATGCCATTTTAATGTCCTACCTTCTGTATATCAGCATGATTAGGACCAGATATAAATTCCTCTAAATCAGCTAAACGATTCGTCTTTGCATAAGCATAAATCAGTTCAGATTCGACGTATGATTCGCGAGCCTTTTTACGGGCCATTTGCAAATAACGCACCAAATCTTCCCAACTTCCTAAAATTTAGAAGGATTTATATTATTGTATTAACTATGAACAAACTAAAAGTTTTGACACAGATATTTTAAAATTAATTTCTACAAAAACAAGGTTGGAAATAAATAATTAACATTTAGTATCTAAAAATACTTAGTACCAAAGTCCAACAAAAACTATAGAAATATTTCACAAAATGAACAGCAAATGTAATTATGTGAACATAAAATTGCTCCGTCAAAATAATTTTCATTACAAGTTATTGTTTACACTTGTTAAATTTCAATTTACAGGGGGAGTCTTAACTTGGAATATTTTTACAAACCCTTGTAAATGTATCAATAAGAATACAGATTCTTTTTTTATAAGATTTTATTATAAGATTCATAATATTTTAGTGAATAACCAAAATTTAGAAATTCTGGTATTAATCATTTTTAATCATTTATGAAGACTAGCATTATTGTTTAATTCCAATCTCAATTATTATTACCTAAAAAAAGAATACTGGTCTTATCCATAGTTCCCACTCTTATGGAAGGAAAAAAAAAATTCAAGGACTTTTCAAGGTCCATGAAATTACACATTTTAGAACACAAAAATGAAAAGGATAAATTTAAATCAAATATTTTCACCTGCAATGTTCAAATGTGTCATCACTTTCCAACTTATGACTTTTAGATGTTTAAGGACAGTACCTCTTTTTTCCAATTTTGAGACAGTAATAATAAAATAAATTAATGACTTTTTTAGATTATATTGAGAAATAGATTCCGATTTTTAAAAAGTCATTTTAACAAGAACTATTGTTTTAAAATTTTTAAAAATTGAAATTTTTAAAGTGTTTCAAACTCTTATAAAATACTGTTTTAAACTCGTATAAAATACATAATTTGATATTTTTTTAATTATTTCAAATGATTTATATTTCTTGGAAACAAAAGTTAGCATGGGATTGATGACCCTTTAATTTTTAATAATTATTTTTGTAAAAAACCTGAAAAAACATGAAAATTCTAAAAATATTAACATTAACATTTAAAAAAAATAACTAGAACTCTCAGGCCTAAATCCATGCTAAATTTTATAGTACATACATACGAGAGTATCTACAAAAAATTTCAAGACTACCTGGAACAGAAAAACCCCTTAGGGAATAGAAAACACTTGCATCACCAAAAATAAAAGTTTGAGAAAAATGAATTTGTAAAGGCATAAAACAAAAACTAATAATGCTGACAGAGCTCTAATCTTTTAATATGTTATTTCCCAACTCATAAAATGCACTAAAACACTATTTTAACTCAATATTATAGAAGACATTTTTTTCTTATTTGAAATATTCCTTCTTCAAAACATTACGTCTCTTAGCAACTAGAAAACGTTTCAGTTGTAGCATTTTCTCAGCAGAAAAATGAATAAAAAACATTGTATTGCAAAGCTTCTAAATAAAAGACTTTGCATAAAAATTAATATTGATCTTGAAAAGTCCTTTTTATGATCAATTAGGTGGTTATGAGAACGAGAAGATCGCAGAATATAAAAAAAAATGATTTGAGTAGTGAATGTTGAAGTTACAATAATCATTTGACAGAAGGAATTGATTTATTCACAAAATATTTTAATTAATGTTACAAATGAGAAAATGCTTCAAAACGAAAATGAAACTAAACACTCCTCCTCAGCTGTCAAGTTTTGAGACCCACAACACTCAGAAAACTTCAAATATCTTTAAAGCTATTTGTATACTAGATCCAAAATTTGGAGTCTAGTCCAATCGAAAAATGCAAAAAAAAAAAATAAATAAATAAATAAATTTTTAGCATTTTTTAGGTGCTGTGTAGCCTAGTGAAGACCTGTGTTGCTCACCTTGCAGTTAACAAGCCAAAACTTATAATGCAAAGTGAGTTTCGAAATCACAATTCAAGCATCCTTACTGTTAGCCATGGTGTAGCTACTACCAGATGCTAATTTTACACAAACTACTGCTCCATTATTAATGTTGAAAACTCCATTTCTTGGATTGCCTTTTTCAATAGTATTAATTGTTACAATGTACAGATTATATGTTCATATATTTAGTATTTTTAATTATTAGATTAAAATTAGATATAGTTTAGCTAAAAATTTAAGTTTTTGCAAGGGATTATTGATACAATTGTTAGTTTATTTTAGAATATTATGTTATGACATTTTATACTTTGGTTATCAATATATATCAGCCATATATCAGAAGTCATATCTTAATATTCAAAATGAAAATTATCAGACATATCTATATATATTGGAATAGATCTTTCATAGTTAAGCAAGAGTGGCATTAGAGTTTCCTCGATGAGAGTAACTCTGCTCTCTGCTGTAAAAGCTCTCTGCTCCCTTCAAATTTTCGACATCTACTAATTTATTACTACCAGTTTGTGTGAACGGAGTACAAAAAATTGCCCGAAGACGATTTACAATAAAGAAAAGTAAAACGTATAATCTGGCATAGCTTGTCCATTAATGTTCAATTTTAGTAAATCAAATCACTCATATTAATCCTCTATGAACATTAAAAAAGAAAAAAGTTTTATTAATAAGAACAGTGTACCATAGGCACACGCAGGATTTTTTTCAAACAGCAACAGAAACTTTTTGAAAATAACCGACACTCAAGAAATCTGTAGCCCAAAATAGTTTAGCTAATTAGTTATTCTTAATCAAAACATTACTCAATATATTTTTTCCCCACTTCCATAATTTTTTTTGTTAGGGAAACCTGTCGCAGAATTTTTAAAGGAGGAAGCCTCCTTTTCCTGTGCGACTCGTACTAGTAACTGTAAAAAAAACAATTACAGTAAAAGACCCGAAGTTTGTCGAAAAAGAAAACACAAAAGAGTTGCTCAAAAAGGTTTGCATGTCGATCTTCGGCAATATGGGACCGACCCCTTCCATTTTAGAACCCATTTCTTCTAAGGGGCCTCTTTGACATCAATGAAGATAGAAAAACCATTGCCATTGGTCCTTAAAAAAAGCTACAAACCTTCTGCTTTGTAACAAGAACTCTGCGTTCCCGATTAAAAATATAAACTTTAAAAAATCTTAAAGTAAAATCTGAATAAAAATATCCGTTGCAAAATCAAACATTAAAAGACAAAGAGGATAGGAAGATGCTAATTTGTATATGTATATATTTTATCGACAGATGAAGGAAAATTTATGATCACACAAGTTGTCTGCACGAAGCCAAATTCCTTTCTTTTTTCATTCACTACCCACTCTGAACTAGTCTGCAAAAATTGGCTTAAGGCTTTACATGGCCAAATTCCTGTGCATCTTCAACATTAGAGTACAACTAAAATCTATCAACTGAGTATTTAATTTAACTAATAAAGGGACCATTATCCTATTCATAGCCGAAATTTCGGCTCCACCGAAACTTAAATGTAAACATCCCGCTGCCTGGCACGTGTAAAGAGAAGAGGATGGCCTTTATTTCCAATTGTCAGTAAACGACAGATTTTCATTGGTAGCCATCGAAGTTTTATTATACTTACGATAAAAGACCAGCGAATATTGTCTTGTCCGATAAGAATTGTCGAATTAAAAAATTTCCAGTTTTAGAATAAATTTCCCTGCCACTCTTGGCTTTTTAACAAGTGCACTGTCCTCATACATGACCCTCGGGTCATAGCAAAACTATACCCTTTTTAACCAGTCCCACCCCTCCCCCCAAACTACACAGAGATGAAAGATCGGTGACCGACAGCATTCCCACAGTAACACCACTTTTCCAGTGGTGGAATTCTCAAGACAAGTACATTTTGAATTTTTCACAGACTTCCCAACGAAAAATCAAGTACTTTTCCATGGCCCCGAGTATAGCAAATAAAATTCAAGGAGTTTTCAACCCATTATCAATACCTTAAAATAATATTCAATACTACAGCACATCAGACCTTTTCTGAATCCCACCAATAAAACACTGGTTGTGAAAAGTAATTTTATTCATTGCATACTTGGAACACATATTTACCTGTTCTATGAGCAGTTTGAACTACATCCATATAAGAGGATGGATCTCCTGCTTTGATGTAGGAATCTATAGCTTCTTTCACCATTCCTTGTTGGAGCTGAGCCTGCGCAAGCAAACTCCATACAGCAGGCTCATTGCATCTTTCCGCAAATTCATAAGCTCGGTCCAAGTTCTTAATATGCTCAATTAATACCTTAAAAAATAAATTTCATGTTTCATTCGAGCTTATAAATATTATTCACTTATGTTAATACAGGGTGGCTACAGAAAATGTGAAAAAAAATTCCCCCAATTTCCCTGACTAAACTTGCAACATTTCCCTGATTTACGGCTACTAATTATATTAATTTCCTGGCTTTCTCCCTACTCAGAATCACTGTATGTGTACAATATACATCATTAAAAACACTTTTACCAGTTATTTAAAAAGAAAATATTTTTATTAAATTTTATTTTTAAAAAATGGAATGTGACATCCTAAAAAAGTCTATGAAAACAGTATAATGCATTTCTTATATGTAAAAAATACTGGAAATTTTAACAAAATACTTTGCTTCTAAAATTGCATAAGAATTCCAAGAAACATTAAAACTACTCTTTGCAACACAAGTTAAATTATGTTAACAGTAAAGGTTATTATGATCTTTGCTCAAAACTTTAAAACAGTTCAATAACTAATTAGTGCTCTTTTCATGAGTACCAGAATAACATGTTGCAGCATAAATATAAAAATAGTATAATTATACGTACCTAGTAATATATTTTAGCAAAGATTCAAACAAGAGAAACTGCAAAAATATTACTTCAAATATTTATTCTTTAACAAATCATAAGAAATTAATTGCTCTAACCAAAAACTTATGCTTTAATAAATGAATATAAGTTTAAAATTCCATTTATTATTACAAATAATGCTAGACATAAGATACTAATTTATAGATAACTCATGTAACGATTAATTTTCCCCGGTAGATATTTTTACGAATTTCCCTGACTTTTCCAGATCAATAAAATTCTCTGACTTTTCCCTGATTTCCAGGTTCTGTCGCCACCCTGTAATACACTGATCCTTAAAAATTTGAATCAATGCTCATATAGATACATTAATTAACAATTATATTCAGAAAAACAAACATACAACTAGATAAATATAATGTTAGATATATTAATTTATAAGTTAATATTATATACTTATATTATAAACAAGTACCTGAATAGCTGAAGTGTTGACATCAAACTTTTTAAAGATGGCAAATGCTTCTTCAAACAACTGATTGCTAATAGCTATATTTGCTATATCTGGTGCATCATAGTTATCCAGACGATTGATGTATTCCATTACTCTGGTACGGTCAGCTTTGATTGCGGTCAAGATCAGCAGATTTTGTAGATTTCTGAAACGGAAGATAAATTTAATATTAAGAGAATCTCACAAAGGTTGTAAAAAAAAAATCAATCAAGTAACAAAAACCAAATAACTTACCTATGGTCACTGAAAACTGAGCTATCCAAAACAATTTTCTCCAACAATTCAATTAGTTCATTTGGTAAATCTGCAGTCATGAATGCTTTTACCGTGACTGAAATATCTTCAGGATCTTGAGTTTCTGATAGGGCAGTTTGCACTACTTGATCAATGAGAGGTCTTCTGTACTGATTATTTTCATTTAACACTTCCGCCCAAAGTTCTTGATCACGTCTTTTCACCAAATAGCGGGCTTCACTTTTGAAGAGAGAATTCTCATTGCAGACTTTAATCAGTTCTCTGTCACACTGACCTCGCTCATAAGCTATACAAGCCAGATGAGGATCCCTTTTTTCGCAATATTTACCAACAACCCTGCTATCATAAAACTGGTTCTCCCTGAAATGACAAAAGATGAATTAGAATTCATCACTGATTAGCATGCATCTATCAAGAGATGTAGTTATGCTTATAGGAACAAGTCCCACAATATATAAATAAAGTAAACAATGTCTTGACATGAACGTCTATTATATCTGAACATCTTTTTATTCGATTACAATAATTTAAAAAAAAAAACAGAATTTTTATATTATTTATAGATGCACGTTTCTTCAAGTTTATTAAGAATTAAGGAAACAAAAATTTTGATCAAAATATAAAGGGGCAAAAAAACAATCAAGTCAAGATTAACATTAAAAATCAATAAGACGTTACAAATCATTTCTCAAAAAATTTCCAAGCAACAACCTTATAAAAAGGAATTCATATACATACTGTTAGGTACCCTTTTAGAATATAAACTACCTCACACATAACAATGTAGAAATGCAGCAGGATATTAAGAGTTATTTAACATTTTAATAACAAAGACTTTTATATACACATTTCAATTAGCAGCAATAGTTTGACAGCCTTTGATATAATTTAACCCATGCATATTATTGGTTACACAATTGTTGACATAAGTGCATGTACCTAATAAAATATTTTATAATCTACAATATAGCCAATGTGCAGTCCTAAATTATAAAATATATTAAAAAAAACTGCCCTGTCACAAGCAGCTTCCTTTTTTTTTAACTTTAATATGTATAATCTATATATTTAACAGATATCCAGAGCAAAAAAAACTAAACATACTTTAAGAATCTCTCAGGATTATTATTGGAGTCAATGTAGATCTTAGCAAGAGCATTATGAGTGGCAGGCTCATTGCAGCCTTCATGAACCCTCGTCTCCAGCCAAGGTAGCAAAAGCTTCAGCCTATTCCTTTTCTCAACCTCTTCAACTAGTTCATCAGTTGAGAACTGACCTCGTACGACCATTATCAGTGATTTGATAACATCTTCAGAACAGTCAACATCAAGAAGACCTCCAATGACCACAGGAAGACGAGAGGGGTTAACCTGAAATTGGATAAATTTCTTTTAATAATCTGCAATGCAAATTTAAAGACTTTAACAAACTGTTTTGAAAAGTTTATATATAGCATTAAAAAAAAAAGCTTCAAAAATATTCTATTGACTTCTCAACCATAATAAAAAGAAAATATTTAAATGTTCTCTTGGGAAATCAAGACTGCATCATTCATCACTTCACTACATTAGTAGTTTAAAACATAAAATACAAACAACTTTATTTGTAAACTGTTACCTTCAAATAAATGCCCATGACAGATTACAACAATCTTGTACATTACTGGTGAAATTCAAAATCATCAACTGTACAAAAAAACCTGCTTAACTAACAGCCAACTTTATGATCCATTGCCCAAAATCAAACGTTTCTAACTATTTGTTTTACATATACACTTTTATTAAAGAAAAAGTTACAAAAGAAATGTTATTCTTACAGAGAAGAAAGCTTCGAAATTTAATACATTCAAGGATTACTTGTTTTTCTTCTAAGAAGAATAAGAATTCATTTCCACTCTAACAACTCTAAATTTGAATTCATAACCTAAATAAATCACTGGACTTGATTCAATTCTATGAATAATAGCTTTCCAGATGTCTGAACTTTTACACTTTATATAATTATATTATTTATAAAAGTTGTCGAAAAATTAACACTTTTCTGACAAAAAGAATGCTTGCTACATATTGGCCACAGAACTGAAAACGAAACTGGATTCATATTCAAATACAAGACTTGGCATAGATGTACTCCAGGAGTGATTGCAACCATTTCAAAAATCCTGAAAACTAGCGAGGTGTAAAAATGTGATATTTAAAATAATTCAGAATGTAAATGTGACATGCATGCACTTTTTAACAAAACTACTGAAATTTCACTAATTTACTTACATAAGTTTGATTACTTCATTGAACTTCACATAATCTAACAGTCTCAAATTTTTACAATATCAAACGATATATTTGTTCTAAAGCAAAATTTGAAATAGACAGCAGATCTCCTTAAAAATCTGGAAATTCTAGATATTAGGAACTAAAAAATCCTTACTTAATCACTCCGGGTACTTCAATACCAATTCTGAATATTAAGAATAATATGAATGACTTTAAAGTGAAATTATCAGAGACTCACCTTTTGAACGTAAATTTCTATGTACTTCTGCAAATTATTACGGTACAAATATAGCACAAGATCATGTACAAAATCAAATCTGTCGCACACAATTATCAGGGGAAGCTGGTCAGTAAGTTTAGCTTCCTTCAAGAAATTCTTCACTCTTTCTGGGTTGTAACAGTTGCTTTCACGGCAGATACGCTCCACTTCTTTTATTTGACCAGTTTTACAGGCAGACTAAAAAGGAGAAGGAATGAATATCAGTTCAGAGTACAAGAAAATTTCACACCAATAACATTGCAAATGAAATTCAGCCTCACTTGAATATATTTGAAGTGCACTTCAGGATCTTGACTAAAATTCACAATAGAACCCAAGAAATAAAATAATCCTAGGAAAAAGAGAACTGGTCTTAGAAAAAAGAAAAACAAGTATTAAGAATTAAAACAACTATTGAATTTCAAATGAAAAGCTTAACATCTACTACATTCGTTTCTAATCGCCATTAAATGTTACTAATTTCTAGTTTCCTTAGTACATAAAGAATTCCCCTGATAAATCCAACAAACAGCAAACAATACATTAGTTAGTAAGCAAATCACTGAATTTCTTATAATTCTCATAACAATGATTTATCTCGTACCTCAACTGGCCATACGAATCACAATTGCTTCCTATATTACAGAAACTGAATTTCAATTCAACCTTTAATATCTACAATACTTTTTACTTGCATACAAGTAAATTGTAAAGTAGGTTAGAATTTACTCGGCTGTACTTCTGAACAGTAGATATTTATCTTTCAGGAATGTTAAAATGTAGCCTGTATTAGGAGATAACACTAATTACCCCAATTTATATTTAATTCCTATATTTTTAGTGACATGTGTCGGACCCAATTCATAATATATTTGACAAAATATTTAATTCAATCAACATTAAATGCTTTAAATTTGTGAATAACCATTTCAAAAAAGCAACTACATATTGCAGCTAAATTTTGTATAAAACAAAGTAATGTTATTTGGCATGTTTATTTTAAATTGTAGCTTTCAAATGTAAAATTTTGTTTGAACTAGAAGCCACCTATCATATGTATCAACCCTTGAAACCATAACCTGAAAAACTTTGTAAAGGTATTATTGAAGGAGGGTAAACAATTGAAAGTTAGTACAAATCTAGATACCAGCTTCATCTCCACAAAAGTTTTTCCTACCCTGCCGAAGCATTTGGGAATGGAAGTTGAGGTACGATGTATTATTTATGACTGGTAAAAACTATAATGAAATTTTTTTTAAGGTTCTGTGACAGAACAAATACAACAGTTTTCTTAGAATGTAATCAAGCTAAGGATATAAATTAATCGGTCTTAGCTTGGTTATTACTTAGAATTAAAAAGCAATTGTGAATTATGCTCTTATTTGTGGCTTATTTTTTTATCTGTTGAAATTCATTCTATGTTATTTTAATTCCATGTGAATTTGTTTTCTTTACTAGTCAGCTTCATGCTCCATTTGTAGTAGTTTCCTAATAAATGGCTAAAAACTTAATAAATCTCAGGACAGAATATATAAATATACAGAGAAGCAAGATTACCTTCGTAACTTTTAAACGATTCGAATAAATCTATAAGAGCTGTGGTTGTAAGTTGTTCATGATACTTTGTTGCAACTTGAACACATATTTGTAGATTTTGACGAATGTTGTGACTTAACATAGCTTTCAAGCATTCTATTGAATCTTCTACAGATAAAGAGCCAAAGTAATTTACCAGCCACTGAAATAGATAATATTAAATACAGTCAAATTCGAAAGGAAACTGATCTTTAAAAATAATGATGCAAAAACAAAAAAAACTTATTTAGAAAATTTCTGAAGTCTTGCTTTTTACTCAAAGTTACAACAGTTATGTAGTTTACATAAAAATCAAAATATAAATTTGAATTTATAGTAATTCATATTAAAATTAATTGATAATATTTTTAAGTTTAAATTATTATTCTAATCTTAAAACAGCAAGATGCTTGTCTACAAGAAAGACAGCAACCAAAAGAGTATCATTAATTCATTAGTTTTCTCAGCAGGACAATACTATTATTACTATACTATAAAATGTCTACTAATATTTACATAACATTTTTTAACAGAAGACTTTTTAAACATGCTTTTTTTAATATAGATTCTTCTTTTGCTTTTTCCTCCATACAGGAAATGCATTTAACATTTACAAGGTTAGATTGAATATTAACATTTGATGGAAGTGCAGAAGCAATAAACTGAGAACTTATTTTAATTATGCCCGTTTCAAATAGGCCTTTAACAGGACAAATATTAAACAATAACAACGCAGAGCAATGTGATTATCATTTCAAACCCTATTATTGTAATCTTATCTCAAACGGTACAGAAAATTTTCAAATCAGTTTCATTCTCAGAAGTTATGAAAATTCATGATAGATAACAATGAACTAATTTCTTTATATAAAGCCCATTGTCCTCTAAATTACAACACATTTCCCATAATATAATGAAAGGCATTTTTAAGTGATATGAGGCATATAAATTTGAAACCAGTGCACAAAAGTTTAGAGGCTTAACACACAAGTTACATCTGAAAAATGAATTCCAGATAATTTTAAAATAAATTTTAATTTATAAGATCCAATTTATAATTTAAATTTATAAGATCCTGTCTTATATGATGAACACTTAACAGATTGCATTATGGTATATTGCCAAAACTGGACAAAAATATCTTTGAATTATTTTCTTTAATGCAAGAAACAAAATGAAGTGAAATCTTTCCCGTCTAAGGAACAGAAGTGAAAATGAATTTAAAAAAAAAAAAATCAAGAATTATAAAAAGTTCACAATATATGGTAGAAAAGTATCAATGTGACACGATTTCAGACCAATCGCTCTTTAAATAATCCAGAAACAGCATTATCAAGGAGAAAAAAAAAATTACTAAGATACTTTTTTTAAAACGCCAAATGTACAGAATTGCAAGGTATTGAATACAGTACACATTTACAGTACTAAATCTCAAAATAACAAGAGTTTACAAAGACATTGAAAGTAATTTCTGGGATCCTATGAATAACAAGTCAAAATATTTTTAAAAAAAAAAACTTACTTCAGAATTCAGCAGATGAGTATGTACAATAGCTCTTTTTATGTCATACAAATCTGTGTAATGCTCCAGTGCCTGAAATAAGACTTGATTAACAATGTGAAGGGGAGGGGGAAAAAAGAAAAATTTTATTATTAGATGCTATATAAACCATTATATACCCTCTGTAACAGCCCAGCTTTTTCACACAACTGTGCAACATGAGCTCGATCATAATGTGTAAACATCTGGTTGCCTAAGATGGCATCAGCAACCTGGAAACAAAAGCAAGTTTTAGTAACAATACACAGGTGGAGAACATTTACATAAAATTCTTAGAACTGAACTGCATAAGCACAGATGAACAAAGAATCAACTAATAAACAGTTGTATTACTTAAAGTTAAAATGCAAGCTTTTCGCTGTCAAACATTTTATGCAAGAATTAAACTCATTATAGCTCTTGCTATACACGTTAGAAGCACAAGCAATAGAATGGACCATCAAACTTGGAAGCTAATGAAATTAATAAAAATACTAAAAGAAATATTTTTATATTAAAGATTAAATTTTTATAGCTTTATAGTTTCATAAAAAATTTCTGCACATTAACTTTATTAAGATAATTTCTTATAAATTTAAAGTATGTACCAAATTAAAACATACATCTGATACTTCTTTCATTTATTTCTATCAAAAGTTCTCACCCTTGTTTCAACATCTAACTAAATAACATTATGTTCCCGCATTAATTATTTTCTTTCAATTATTTTTATAACCTTCACAATTTTTCTTCTGAAACTGCACTTCTTTGTTTTACATTTGTCGACTCCTCTTCTTGGAACATAACTGCCTCAATTCCATGTAAGCTTTGCGAAGCACCACATTTTATACAATATTCGCTTGTTTTCATTAATTTTAGCTAACCTATCAATGACAATTCCAAAATTAATGCCATTATAAGCAGGAATTATTGTACATTTAAAGTAATAAATCAGCAGGAACTCAGACTTCAGAAACTTAATATTTCTATAAAATTAGCTCTTAAAAATAGATCTGTTTTGACAATGAAAATTTCATATTATTTTACATATTAGTTCATATTTCTGTATATTCAGATTCAGCTTTCAAAAGAGCATGAATGTTTTTATTTACCGACACTGAATTGTTGCTCAATATGTATTGATGTACTTTTGTGTTTCTTTATAGGCTCCATTAATATTCTTAAAATCGGATTTAAAAAAAAAAAAAAGAATAAGCTTTAATTCACTGAATTCAGGAGACATCTTTAAACAAAGAACAATTTCTCAGAGCAATACATACCTGAGGAGCAGTAACAAGATTCATTTCTAGAAGTCTAGTTTGTAGACTACCTTCAGATGGTCTGTTATTCTTCAAAGCATCCAACAAGAACGCGGTACACTGCTGAACTAAGTTTTGCTCCATAAAGATATCTACAATCTGAAGAAACAGAATTTTAGCAACAATACTTTCAAATGATGCAAATATTCAGCCTAAAAAAATTATATATACCTGGTTTATATCAGCCAAAGGTTCATCGTCTTGTACCAACATCTGAGCAAAAGATGCTCCTTGGTCCGGGTTGATTCGCATCACTTGTCGGAGTAAACCAACGTAATCAGGTGTGAAGCCAACTTTCTTTGCATACAAGACAATCTTTTGGAACTGGCCAGTTTCAGCGAAACATTGAATGACCTGAAATAAGTGCATTTTTCCAAAAATTAACAATCTGTTCCTAATGTTCAATTAAAAATGACAAACTGCCATCTAACTTAATACGAGAATACAGTATGAACAAAGAAAAATAATGGTCATATTGCCAATTAATATTTGTACACATACCTTATTTGGCACATTAGCACGCAAATACACTGATAGGGCCAGAGTTGGATCCACTTGTTTAACCAAATCTCCTAGTTCTTCACTGCATTCCAGCTACAATAAAAAAAAATAGTTGAACAGTTTAAAAGATACAATTACACAATTTAGGAATTCAATACATTAAGAAGCAGTCTTAAATTCAAATGGAAGCAACACCAACAAAATTCTATAACAAACTTGAAGAAATAAAACTATGGCACAAGCTTCCTATTGTGTATAATGAAAAAAATGCATTTCTTATGAAGCACTAAATGAAAATAAAACATGAAACCAGAAAAAAAGCAATGAATGGAACAATTAAAATACATGGAAAAGATCTGGTTTGGTTGGTTGTTTGAGGGTTTTTGGCGCAAGGGCCAGTATTTGGCCATGCTGCGCCAAACAAGGTAGTAATTTGTAAAAGGTAATGTGTAAAAAAGGAGTAATATGTAAAAAGGTAGTAAGCGGATGTAAAAACAATCAATAAAAGTCAAATGCAGAAGAAATTAAACTTTCACATGCTTATCTAGCGAGATAAGGTACAAATGAGTGAGGTGTAAAAGAGTTGGAACAAGTTGCTTAAATGTGTGGATAAAATCCAGTGATTTTTAAAAATTCAAAGAGGTAAATGTGAGGGTGACAACCAATCATTGTGGTTAAAGTAGGTGAGCTCGTGTTGAAAAATCGTAAACGATGGATTTTAAAATGTTTGCATTCAATGAGTATGTGTTTCACAGACATAGTACAGCTACAGTGTGGGCAAGTAGGAGCTGGCTCACCCAGCAGAAGATGACGGTGGGTAAATCTGGTATGCCCAATGCGAAGTCTGGTCAGAATTGTGCTCCTTTTACGGTTAACATCCTCTGACCAGTTCTCAATAATGGGTTTAATGCTGTGAAGTTTATTATTTAATTCTTGGTCCCAATGTATCTGCCACTTCATTTGTAAACAGGATTTAATATGTTTCTTGAGATCGCAAACTGGCACGGGTTCATGTGAAAAGTGTGTGGCTGAACGAGCATTACTGTCTGCTTGTTCATTTCCTGCGATTCCTACATGGGATGGAACCCAACAGAAAACTAGAGAGAATCCTTGGGAAATCAACTTTTCGTAGAGATCTAACACTGAAAACACCAATGGATGACTTTTACAATGCAAGGAATTCAACGCCTGCAAGACGCTTAAAGAATCGGTGTATATTGCATATTTACCAATTGGACATTTCAAAATCTGTTTTAAAGCGTGGAAGACAGCTGTAATTTCTGCTGTGAATATTGAGCAGAATGGGAGGAGAGTAAAAGCTGAAACCGATTTAGGAAAAACAACAGCAAATGAAACTCTAGAGGATAATTTTGACCCGTCTGTATAAATAGGGACAAAGTCATGAAATCTAAGTCGATGATCTGCAAAAAGTTGCTGAAAGATTGTGTCAGACGTGTTAGATTTATCGAATGAACCAAATGGGTTCAAATATTTAAATTCGGAGTCTTTCCAAGGAGGTAGGAAACTCGGTTGCAGAGAAATTGGCACTTCATGTAAATTAAAATCTTTCATAAGATTATGCATTCTTGTGAAAAAGGTTGGCACAGAGGATGGTCTTGCTTGTTGTAAGCGATGTAAAAATGGGCGAAGTTGAAATCCATGGCATGGGTGCCTAGTATTGGACGAGATGCGCAAATAATAGTGTAAGGAGAGCATTTGACGTCTGATTTCCAGAGGAGGTTCATAGCAGTCAACATATAAACTTGAAGTTGGTGATGTTCTAAATGCACCTGAACAAAGCCGTAGTGCAGAATGATGGATAGGATCAAGTTTTTTCAAAACGCTGTTTCGAGCAGAACCATAAATTGCACTACCGTAATCTAGTTTGGAGAGGATAGTGGCTCGATATATACGCTGTAATGAGAGTCTATCAGCTCCCCATGAGGTATTTGAAAGTACTTTTAAAATGTTTAATGCTCTTTCACATCTGTTTCGTAAACATTTTACGTGCGACAGAAATGTGAGTTTACGATCAAAGAGAATGCCCAAAAATCGGACTTGATTTCCAATTTGAATTATTCTACCATCCATTTCAATTTCAGGATCTAAGTGAAGACCCCTTTTGCGACAAAAGTGAACCCCTGAAGACTTGGATGCAGAAAAGTTAAAACCATTAAAATCAGACCAGTGTTTGATTTTCTGAACAGCAGTTTGAAGTTGTTGCTCAATAAAAGAAATATGGTTCCCTGTACATGAAATGTACAGGTCGTCGACATATAAATGTCCTTTGACAAATGATGGTAGTTGATGTAAAATATTGTTGATTTTGATAATAAATAGAGAGACACTAAGAACACTACCCTGAGGCACGCCTTCCTCTTGGATATAGGAATCCGAGAACTCGAACCCCACTCGTACCCGAAATTTCCGGAGTCTCAGAAAGTTTCGAATAAAAATTGGCAGGTGTCCTCTTAAACCAAAGGCATACAAATCGCTTAGAATCCCGTGTCTCCAAGTGCGATCGTATGCCTTCTCAATATCAAAGAAGATGGCAACTAGGTGTTTTTTCTGAAGAAAAGCACGACGGATATCGGTTTCCAGACTTAAGAGATTATCAAGTGTGCAGCGGCCTTTCCGAAAACCACTCTGATGTGGGTGAATGATATTATTAGTTTCCAAATAATGTACAAGTCTCCTATTAACCAGTCGCTCAAGTAATTTGCATAGACAACAGGTCAAAGCTATCGGGCGATAATTAAGAGGGTTAGTGGCATCCTTACCCGGTTTTAAAATTGGGATAATTATTGCTTGGTGCCATAAAGTAGGAAAAGTTTGCTCTTGCCATATTCTATTGTAAAGACGCAAGATGTTTGTCTGCGATTCAGTTGTTAAATGTTTAATTAAAATATAACCAATGTTATCGGGTCCAGGTGCAGAGTTGTGAACAGTAGAAAGGCATGACTGAAATTCTAAAAGTGTGAAACTGTTATTGTAGGGCAGATCAGATTGCGTATTGAAGTTTAGTTTTGTTTTTTCTTCTTTTAATTTGTGAGCCAGGAAATGGTCAGGATAATTTCTACTACTAGAAATCTGAGCCAGAGACGAAGCTATAGTATCTGCAATTTCTTTTGGAGAAGAAATTGTTTGATCATTATGTGTTAAAGTTGAGATAGAATGGGAAGGAACATTCCCACAGGCTTTTTTAACTTTGTGCCATAATTCTTTACTTGAGGTTGACGAAGTGATTGTTGAAATGTATTTTCGCCACGACAGTCTTTGACTCTGCCGCTGTATCCGTCTGGAATCTGCTTTTGATTTCTTAAATTTTATTAGGTTAGCTGTGGTTGGATATCTTCGGAAGGTATTCCAAGCTTTTTGCTGTGCTTTATAAGCTTGTTGGCAGAGATCATTCCACCATGGTTTATATTGTCGTCTCCGAGTACCCTTAGCCAATGGGATGGAAGCATCTGCTGCAGTTTTAATGATACTGATGATATTTTCTAGTGCCTCATCAACTGTGCGATTGTCTATTATGGCAGATGTGATATCAGCCAATGAGCTGAATTTCTGCCAGTCAGCAGCGTTATAGACGTATTTTGGAGAATAATAATGGTTAGCAGAAGTGTGTCTATTGTCAGTGATTATCAGAGGGAAATGATCACTATTATGGAGATTGTCATCAACTGTTAGATTTAAAAACGGTAACAGAGCAGGAGTACACAACGCTAGATCTATTGAGTGAAATGTTTGTGTGGGTAAGTGGAAGTGAGTTTTTTCATTATTGTTCAAAAGACAGATATTGTGATCAGCCAGAAGCTGTTCAATTTGCCGACCACGAGAATTTGTTTCAGTTCCCCCCCAAAGAGGACTATGGCCGTTCAGATCTCCGAGAATAAGAAATGGAGAAGGAAGTTGGGAAATTAAATTATCCAATTCTGTTTGATAGACGGTCTGATGTGGTGGAAGATAGAGGCTGCAAATAGTTATTAGAGATTTTATGTGCATACGAACGGCAACTGCTTGTAAATTTGTGTTGAGATGTAAACAACTAGAGGGTATATCATTTGCAACAGCAAGTGCAACACCACCAGAAGCTCTGGTACTAGAACTGGTATTGTGAAAGATAGAGTAATCTCTAATTTTAACTGTATCATTGTCTCTGATGTACGTTTCTTGTAAGGCAATACATGCAGGTTTGTAACTATTTATGATATCTTTCAGTTCAGAAGACTTGTTGCGAAAACCATGACAGTTCCAGGAAACAAAGGCCATTAAAAAGGTTAAAAAAAAAAGCCTTAGAGCTTCTTGGTTGAAGATGATGGATCGTCACTATCACTTGTTGACATCTCTTCCTCCGAGTTTGTCATCTTAGAGGAGAGATCTCTGGTGGAATCCAATTCTCCATGCTTTTTCCTTGCCGATGGTTTTAAGAAATCCTCTTTCGTTAAAGGTTTAATTTTGTTTTTCTTCTTCACTTCTAAAACATTGACTTTAGTCAGTTTAGGTTTCTTCGAAAGTTTTATTACAGATTTAGAAGATTTGTCCTGTGTTAATTGAGATGCAGACAGAGTCATAGCAGACGAATCTGATTTTTTTGCATTAGGGAAACTTTGTATCAGATTATTACTGACTTTGCTAGGTTTAAGTTTAGTTAAAGGCGGAACGATAACTTTAGTTATGTTTTCATCAGTTTGCGTGTTTTGGGACAGTGAAGACTTAACTGCTTGTGAGTATGAAGGCGTTTTTTCCTGCGATATTAATTTTTTGGCTTCAGCATACGTTATATTCTGTTTTATTTTAATTTCTTGGATTTTCTTTTCAGTCTTCCATTGAGGACAGTCTTTAGAATCGGATGAATGGTCTTTTTTGCAATGGAAACAGTGAGGATCTGCCTGACAACCATTTGCTGAATGACCGGCAATTCCGCAATTTGAGCATGTAAGTTGGCCTCTACATGCAACCTTCGAGTGCCCGAACCTCTGGCAATTAAAGCAGCGCAGAGGGTTAGGTATGTACGGTTTAACAGGAGAGCGAATATACCCTGCTGTGATGTTTGAAGGTAACTTAGATGAACTAAACGTTAATATAACGTGTTTAGTAGGAATGACATCGTTTCCCCTCCTGATATTTATTCGACGAGCGGCGATGACGCCTTGTGTCGAGAGACCTTCAATAATTTCCGATTCAGAAGCCATCATCAATTCCTTGTCAGACACCACTCCTCTACAAGAATTAAGAACTTTGTGCACTGTAACAGATAACTGATAATCTAAGAATTTCTTAGCTAAAAGAAAAGATTTTGTTTGAATTGCTGATGCGGTTTCGATGAGCAGGTCGCCAGATCTCAATCTTTTAACACTCTTAGGGCTTCCGCCAATAGCATGTAAACCCTTCTCAATTGCAAAAGGTGATAATTTAGATAACTGATTGTCAGGAAGAGATAGAATCAAAAATCGAGCTGTTTGTGATACCTTGTCAATGTCAATGTTCAGATGCTGTTCGGTCGGTGATTTTACAAAAGAACCCATAAAAAAGGATAAGAATTCGGGCCCCAACGGCACCGCCCACCACGGAGCCCAACAAGGGAAGGCAGTTGCTGGCTCTGGGTATCCCCAGCCTCAGCACTTGCCTTGTATGCTAGCCAGGGCCTATACGCTAAGGGTCACTTCCAGGAACGTCTACCACCCTTAACGCAGAGTCCCAGAAGTTGACCACTGTCGCTTGATCCCCTTGAGCAGACCAGCCGAGTGGCTGGGATACCAGCCGATTGATACACCAGGGACCAAAATGTACCACCCGTCCAATGGGTTGCCACGCACGGCCAACACGTGGGGGTATGTTGCTGTCCATGAGAAGCAGGAAGCAAACAGAGTGGCAACAGCTTCTCATGGAGAGCTCCCTCGCCTACCCTCGAGGGAAGGAAGGAAAAGGCAAAAACTCAAGGAGAGGAAAAACCAGAAAGGAGACCAGACACTAGGGTACCTCGGGGTCGTGAAGCCCGTCACATCTAGAGAAGATGTGCCCCTGAGGGGGGAAAAGATCTGATCAAGTTAAAATAGAGGCTTCTTTTGAAATTCCTTTTTATTACAACATTTTACATTCTCTACTCAAACAGCTATTTTTAGTTAGATCAATTATAATTCAACTATACTTATTATCATTCTTGGATGGAGAAAATTTACTCATGCTCAAGAATAATGATATGTTATAAAAAAAAAAATGCTTCCAATACCTTGTCATCTTTCAACCACTTTTCCAAAAGCTGCTTCCGACCTTGTTGCAATACGGGACGACAAAGTTCCAATGATTCAAATTTATTCAACTGTCCTTGATCAAGTAATATACCAAAGTACTGCAGAAGAGGTGCTGTTTGCCCAGCTTGCGTAGGAACTTGTTGGAATCTTTGTATGGTCTGAGGGGTTCGCAAGATACCCTGAAAGAAAAAAATATTTAATTTCAAAATTAGAGTGTTTCACCTCGAGAAAGATTTTATATATAAAAAAAACTATCTGGATATTTCACTTCCTATAAAAATAAATGAAGTTCCATTTTCGGTACAACTTTAAATAAACAAATTCTAAATATTAGCCATATCAGCAAAACATTACTTTTTCAAGATTTTTACCTTAGTATTGAATTAAAATATTTAAAAACAATTTTAATTATATCATTTTAACTGTCTAGAAACTAACAAACTAATGCCCAAAGTACATTCCAAACTTTAACACATCCTTCTTTAAAAGAGTGTGATATAATATTAGATTGATTTGGTTTATTGAAATTCACTTGGTGCAAGGTCCTTTAACAGAACAAGACATGCTGAAACTAGCAATAAAATTGGCACTTCTCATAAAAATTCCCAGATCAATTTAAGTAATACGTTTAGTCTTCATTTATACACGTAAATACCAAATTATAAGCATACTTTTAAGAAGGAACACAAGACAATTAATATAGATTTACTTCAATAAATTAAGCTCCAGTTTAGGTGCAATTTCAACTAAGTAAGCATACAAGTAGATACGGTGAAGATTGAACAAGATTTTTAAATATAAAAATCCAGTTTACTCTTAAATACAACAAAAAGGAGATTTAAAAAATAATTTCTAGTAAAACTGCTTTAAAATCTAAAATTTTTTACCTTTGGAGCATTAGCAGCAACTTTTGCAGCTTCAGCATATTGTCCATTAGTAAATAAAGTATTGAATTTTCTAACGAACAAGTCTTCTGCTCCAGACAAATTGTTACGAACTGCCATACGAAGAGCAAGATCTGGATTTTGTAGCACATTATTGATGTAGGGTATAAAATTCTCCTCTTCAACACTTACTGAAAGTACCTAAAATGAATATTTATCAAATGTAGTATAAATAAGAAAAGTTATTCTTTCCATTGGGCAAAAACTAATTTAATGTAATTAAAAATCAAAATAATTACCTGTCCCTTCCGATTGACTCCAATTATTCCAGCAGTTGCCTCATGTGATGCTGTAACAAAGATAGTTTCGCCACTGATTCTGTTCATGTAGATGCAGATAGCACTCTCAATATCATACAGATGAACATAACCATATTTTGTTATCAAATAAATTATATCATGCTTTGAACTGATCTGAAAATATTTAGAAAATGTTTTATTAAAACATATTTTATATTTATATCTGTTCTTATGATAAACATAGCAAAATCACATAGAACGAAGAGAAAATTTAAACTGTGCATTCTCATTTAATAAAAATATTGCCTGTATTAATATTGAACTTTAAATACAATAACAAAAAATCTAGTCTGCAATGTAAAATAAAGATTTTACACTTGGCTACACAAAACTTCATAAATAATAACAGTCAAATAATACACTGTTTCTTGTCCAACTTATGTGGATGAAGCTAAAAATTAATAAATTCTTGAACTTTTTGTATAGCATATTAAAGACATTATGTGCGGGATATAAATTAGATGCAAGCTCAAATAAAAAACATAATGGTGCTTGCTCTAGACCAGTGGTGCGCAAACTGTGGGTTGCGAGAAAATTTTTGCGAGTTGCTAAATTCAAAGAAATTTATTTGAAAATAAAAAATATACAAGCTTTTTCTTCAAAAACCGTGGCTGCGGGTCGCAACAATATTTTACACAAAGTGAGGGGGGTCGGAAATGAAAACGGTTTGTGCACTACTGATCTAGACAATGTTTATACCATAAAAGAATAAGTGGACATTCTGCAGACATCTATTAACATGTCCAACTTATCGAAACTAATAAGCCAAATTCATGAATTAAAATTTTGATCTTCGGCAATTCGAGAAAAACGTATTTTTACATTTCCCGCTTCATTAAAGATATTTAATCATAAAATTTTCATTACAAAAAAGGGGCATAAGCTTAATTGAACTTACTTGCATAGCGACAGGAAAATCGTTCTGAGCTTCTGATGGAAAGTATACATCAACAGCCTTTTTTGGGTAAGGTTGATTACCAGCTGGTGGTTGACCGACTTCTATGATGTGAAGCTAGAAGCAAAAATAGATGTTACATTTTCTATAAAGATTACTTCATTAAACTAATTTTTTTCCCCTAAAAAAATGAAAAGCATTTAAGATTACCTTTCCACCTTGGGCCGTCCTGACAGCAAAGCAAAACAAGGTCGATGGTTCAGGATTGCCTTCTAACTTAAACTGTGCAAAAGCTGCTGCATGGCCTTCAATTGGTTGACTGACTCGACGCTCTACAGAATACAACTGCATGGCACCCACCACTCTGTTTTGCTGCATGATAAAATTTCTCATTTAGCCTTAAAAAAATCTCATGATAAAATTTCTCATTTAGCCTTGAAAAAATCTCATGATAAAATTTCTCATTTAGCCTTGAAAAAATCTCATGATAAAATTTCTCATTTAGCTGAAGATGGGTAACATGACAGTCAACAAGAATCAAGAGCCCAACTAAAATAACATTCACCAAATATACAAAAAGAATTCACATAAATAAACTAGAATATAGTTATCAGAAATTTCCAAAATGAATAATTTTTAGACATAGTTAGATCATAAAACTTTATTAAAAAAACTTAGGAAACATCAATTCCCTTCAAAATTATCTTCAATTATACTAATATACTTGTAACATCTACATTTCCATTGTTTAATAATCCTTTATAGTCACCAGAAGATAAAACTGCAAAGCAGTTAGATTTTTTTACAGTTCTCGCATCATCCCTACACCGCTCTATATGACCATTTTGCAGTCTGGGAACAAAAAAAGAAATCAGAAGGAGCAAAGCCTGGTAAGAAGGATGAGTAATGTACTGTAGTGTTTGAATGATAAACTAGAAACTAGTGGATAAGCATTGCTGAATGCACAGGTACATTGTTAGGATGAAGCAGTTATACAAATTTGGCTATACAATTTATGAAGTGCTTGGAGGAACTACATATAGAAAGCATTCACTTTGTTTTTTAAGGAAGAAATTAACCGAGGACAGCACTATTTGAATGTACAAAAGCAGCAAAATCTTTATTCTTTTAATTACATTTTTAATTCTCCTCCCCCTCCCATTTGTGGTTCCTTTTTTACTTTTTGTTTCCCTTCTCTGAAGATTATAACATCAACCTAAACTCGCAAATTAAGATTCATCTCCAGTGATGCTTCTTTCATAGAAACCAGATGTTTGAGCAGTTTTTCTAGCTGGTATAGTATCAAGACCACATTTAAATTTATCACTTTTGTCTATGGAAATTTAAACATCGGCATCAACACTAAAAAAAATTGCTTGTTGAAACCACAATCAAAAGTATTGATAATTTAATTAACCTCTTAACCTATAACAATGTGTCCGATGTGTGCATCAAATTACACAATTTTTGCTATTTAAATCAGTAAATCAACATAATTTTAAATACAAAAATCATTTGGACAAGCTTAAATGTATCAAGTAACCTTTTCCATCTTAAAAAGATGGAAATAATACAAAATATCCCAAATGGGGGTGGCGTCATCTCAAATTGTAGCACAAGAGGTTAACAATTAATAAATTCTGTATACAATGGCATTGGCAGTAAACAAGCCTAATATTCAACTATCAGATTTAAATCTAACAATCTTGATAAGATTTAAAAAATTAATTTATCTTGCTGCACATAAAATTTAAGTCCTTTTTAAATAAATCGCTAAACTTCTGAAATGGGAGTAAAACGTCAAGGAATTTCCGAAATAAAAGTAACGTTGCATACATGAATATGCAAACCTTTCAAGTCAAGCAACTTATTTTATGAAACTTAAGCTCAATACCGACTTCCAATTCTTCAAAATTATTCCTTTACTTGATTTCTTTTTTAGACAATACTTAAGCTTGAAAGTTTAAAATTCAAAAAGAAAACTCGGTATGTAAACACATAATATACCTTTTACATTACTTTCTAAATTTTCTATATCGTCAAGACCAAGATGCAGTTTTTAATGGGAAATAAATTTGATTACAAAACTTCAATTGTTGAACACATACAAGACATAATTAACCACAAATTCTATTCTCTCCTGCAACATATGTTGAGAACAAGCACCACAATTCTAAAAGTATTTATGCAAGATTCTAGAAGTTCAAAACAAAATTTTCCATTATAAAAAATGAAAGTTTATATAATTCAAAGAATAAACTTTAGTTAACATTTTATCATTCACCCATATACAAAACAGCAGACAAAACAGACCATAATAGTAATATTTTGTCAAAACTAACACCATCTACTTTCCAAAAGTTTCTTTAAACAATACTGAAATAAGCATTTTTGAGAAAATGTATCAAGATATTAAGAATTTTAGTTTATTATTACTTGTTAAATTCATAACAATTACAACAATCCGTTTTATATTTCCCGGATTCATTCCTAAATGTAGAATCGGTACAAATTGCATAGTGGAGAAAGAAACTTTACCTGTGCGGAAATGCCGATTAACAGTAACCATTGCTGCTTGTGATCACACCTGTAGTTTATAATCTGACAGCCATTCAAACTAGCATGTCGATCAAACATCTTTTGGGGTTGTGATTCCCCTAAAGAAATTTTTTTTTAAATCATTTAAATATAAAGTAGAAAATACTTAAGAATTTTATGTAACATGAATGACAACAAATTCATTAAAGTATACAATTATTTAAAATTACGTAATTTCTTTAAATTAAAAAAATAGCTGCATTTAGAATACCAAAATGTTTACAATGTATTTTTCCTAGAACCGCACAATACTATTAGTTATGCTATTTCTTGTACACTTTTAACCTATGTGTAGAACAGATGCTAACTCAAGATAATATTAAATGATAGTTGCGTAAAAATGCTATAGCCATGCATCTTCACAGATTTATATTTAATCCAAACTTATACATTCCTTATCAAAATTTCCATCATTACCTTATACCAACCTTTTAAATTTGATTTACAAGCCAAGGGGAAATCAAGAATTAAATTTTACTAGAATTTTAAAAAGACAATTTTCAGTATTAATTTACATTGATATACACTGTTATAAAGTTCAATTTTCTAAAATAGAGGCATTTTCCCTCCCCCTATTATTGTGCAGTAAATTTATCCTAAAAATGTCTAAAAAATTTTAAAATATAGTAAAAAGAAACATCTTTTGACAATGACAATTGATGGCTAACCCATTTTTATTCCTACTGAATTTGAATTAAATTACTGAGAACTATGACACTATTTTATAATCATACAGATTCATTTTAAATTTCATAGCCTTGATCAGGGGTGGAGAACCCGTTTTACACTGAAAGGCCTCATTAAATTTCAATAGTTAAGCAAATGGCCACACAAGCAGAATATTAAAGACTATTGTTCTGTAATTATTATATTACAGACAAGTCTATTATTTCAATGCAAATCGTAAATAACTAGCAAGGCCACATCAGAAATTCAAAAAGGCCACAGGTTCCCCACCCCTGACCTTGATAAACCAAACAGTAGAAAACATTAAAATTTTAGTTTAGGAAGTTCATTGGTAACTGCTAGAACCAATTTCAAATTTATCAGAAAAATATTAACTTTATCTCAACAAGAATTAATGAAATTAACGAGTTTGCTTACCATTACAATAATATATTTTTATATACTACTGAAAATATTAAATTTAATATAAATTCCTAGCATCCTGTTATTCATATATACTTCTTACAATAGATATGTTTAACATGTATGAATGTAGATTCATTTTGTGACATGTATTTAAAGAACCACTGTTGGAACATGCTAGAAAACTGATGCTGTAACCTTTCATAACAGCATTTAAGTTTTTTGAATTTCAAATAAAAAAAATTATTCAAAATTATAATTAATTTTAAAAGGAAAGACCTATTATATGGAAACATACAAGTTTTTAAAATCAATTACAATAGATTAAATAAATTACAAATTTTGTTTACCTTCCATGCTCCAATGATACACAGCACCCTCGGTGACCAGAGCAATGGTATTAACGTTAATCCACTTCCAAAACACAACATCTTCATTCATGGTATGTGCCTTCATTTTGCTTTTCATTTCAATGTTGAATATTTGTAGTGTACGCGCAGCTAAGGAAACAAAACTCAAGAAATTTAACTCATCTTATTTTAAAAAGGTTACACTGAAAGTAATGCAAAAGTTAACATAACTTTTTTTTTTATTAATTGGTGTACGTTATTCACGTAGAGTTATTCATGCAGAGTATCTACCCCTATCAACACTTTCAAGTAAACAAATAGATTCCAAACAAAAGTAACAGGTCATCGATTTTTTTTTTTAAAGAAGGAAGAGTGTAGGCTATCCAATATCCACAAAAAGGCTACTGAACATTTATGGAGATGACAATATTGCCAAGAGCAACATACACAGATGGGCGAAGTTTAAAGAAGGGAAAGCCAATGCTGAAGATAAACAATGCAATAGGAGACCAATTGCAACTGCCGACACAAATCATCAGCAAGTAGACAAACTGATTTGAGCAGAAATATGAGTTTACTGTACAAGTGGACTGTAGTCACAATGCCAAATAGAAGATCGAAGACTTGGAGCAACAAAAAAAGTGTGTACGAAATAATTATCTCGGCCTTTAACACCCAATTTAAAGGAGAGAAATGTGTAAAACTGCCTCGATTTGCTGAAGTATTTGAAACGAATGAAAATGCATGTTTTCCCAATTTGATGACAGGAAATGAAACGTGGGCACATCCTTATGATTCTCAACAAAAGAAACGTTGCAAGGCCCAAGCACAGAAAATCGTAACTGTTTTAGGGAGACAGAGAGGTCATTCACGATTTTCTGAAACTTGGAAGTACCATGATTAACAAACTTAATATTCTTCATCATAGAAGAGCTATACGAATGAAGAGGCCGAACAAGAATCTCTAAAGAATCCCCATTTATCTTCACAATACACGACTACACACAGCTTTATCAACAAATTAGACTATCATCATATTAGGCTGGTTTGTGATCCCCCATCCAACATACATCCCACATTTGACACCCTCAGACATTTACCTGTTCGGTCATTGGTTTGGATGACACTGAGATGAAGATAGCTGTAGAGAAACAAAAGAATACACCTGAATTTTTCCAGAGAGAATTCAATAGTTATGATCAATGTTGACACAAATACATCACTTATTATTGAAACTATATAACTACTAATAGAAACTACTTTAGAAAGAGTTGCTCAACAAACAGAATTTGAATGAATCCATCAAATAAGATTATAACTTCTGCATTACTTTTGGTACAACTCTTATACAAAGGGCTGAACTGTAAAAAAAAAAAATTTGAAAAACATCAATACATTATAGATTAATCCAGCAGAATTTCACACTTGGAGATATAAATAAAAAACTTTACATTTAAAAATGAGTTTCTTTTACTTCAAATCAATAGTCTAAAAATTTCAGTTATTCGTTCAAAAAACAGACAAGTTAGAGCAAGTCATAAAATTAAGAATACTTTCAAATTAAGATTTTTTTTTTTCTTTTTTCTTAACCCCTTCAAGACATTTCAAAAATTGCTTCGATCTAAATACACTTGGATGTCCCATCAGTCTTGAAAGGATCAACTAAAATCAGATTGCATTATATAAAGATAGTTTAATATTAAAAAGGTACCTGGACATTACGTTATTATTACTACTACTACAAAAGATTCTAAACTATTGAAAAAAAAACATTCTCTAAAGCTAAAGTGAAATCTTCATATCAATTTAAAATCCATTTTTATTTAAAATAATCATTCTTTTAAATAAAAAAAAAAAAGATACTTACTTAAAACGCCTTATTATATACTTAGTTAAAAAGATTGAATTTATTAGCCAATTAAATATCGAAACTAAAGTATAAAATATTAGTAATCTAAATTATAAAAAAGTACAACTTTAAATATAAATGGTTGCATCAGGAATAAACAGTCAAATGCTTTATGTTTAGAAATGTATTTTAATTTTAAAATTTTTAGTCTTGATACATATTTATTAAAATGTACATGTCAAATAAAACAGTACACAACCTTATCTCGATGGCTTTTATGAAATACCATATAAAAAGGTAATACAGCTTATCCAACTCAAATATTAAATCTTTTGAACTTATGCTGTTAATATTTTATTCTGCAATATAATTTTCATTTACCAGCTTATATAAAAAAAGAATTAAAACAAAAATGCCAGGAAAACTTGAAAAGACAAATCAACATGCCAAAGTACTGAAATTGAATTGGGAAAGAATGGATCCATTGTAAATTACAACATGTAATTACAATTATTCAAATCTCCCCGCGACAAAACATTTTCTCATAACTATTCAGATTAGAAAAAGGTTAGAACCTGTTTTGCAAGAAAAACTATAATTAATTATAATTAAAAACTATACTTTTGCTGCAAAGACATTTTCAAATTCTGATAATCCTCTTAAGAAAACTCAAGATTTTCATCAGCTCTATTTCAATAATGAAATATAAATTTTCAGAAATAATCTAACTGAATAGGAAAGTAATCTATATTCCTGGTAAACAAATTAATATCCTGCAAACATCCTACACATAGTAAATAGTCCAAAATAGTTTCCCAGAATGTAATAGACTATGAAAGAAAAATTTGAGAAGTAACTGTAAACTTTATAAGTCATTTAAAATGCCATTTTTTCTTTTGAAATGTCAACTATTATAGCCTCAGCTATAAGTCTTGTAAAGTGATTTTCAAATAAATATAAATTAGATAAAATATCACATTTCTAATTAACATTATAAACTTTTTAAAGGATTTAGTCAAAGAAGTTCAATATTTAAGAAAAACAATTTTTTAAATACCACTGATAAACCAATCAGATTTTTAAAATACTAAAACGTTTAACATGTTATTTTCATAAATATACAATTCATTTATCTCTGTTTAAAAATTGGACATTCAAGAAAATTATCAATTTTGTAGAAATTCTGCTCGGAAAATGACTTACATTTTCAAAAAAATCTAATGAAAAATTTCAAGAGAAACTTAAGAATTCTAGCGAAGCATTAAAAATAAAGTTTCAAAGTAAAATAAGCAAAATTCACTTACTTCCAGAAGAAGCTATAGAAAGAAAAAAGAAAGATTTTACTTGCTTGCATATAGTAATTATATAAATAAATTTCATGAGTATTCTATTTAAATAATTCAGTAATTTATAGAACAAAGATTCAAAGTAAATCAATAGACACTGCAAGATTGCAGGCTTCAAAACAGAATCAAGATTGATTAAAGCTAACAGTTTTAAAGCAAATCCTAACATTTACCCATTTTAAATAAGCCATCAAGCGCATATCAGAAAGGAAAAATAAAGTTTTACAAGAAATAGCAACATTTTTCATCCCAAATTTCACAATTCAAAATAAAGAAAGTCTGAAATTTTAGACTTCTATATAAAGCCAATTAAATTAATTGATGGCAATCTTAAAACTTGAAGTTAAATTTTTTTAAAAACCCAAGGAGACCTAAAACAGATCAATCCTTGGTCCTAAAACAGGTCAATACCAAACAAAAAACAAAAACAGTTTAATACCAGACTCGATGATTTCACAAGAGCAAAAAACATATTTAGTTAAACTTTTGAAAAATAACTAGACAAAAAGAAAATAACCATTCTATTTCTAAACACACATTACAGAAAAGAAATCAAAATTAATGAAACAAACAACTGTTGTAAAAATATTAACTTCCATTAACATAACTAATATTTACAAATTAAATTCAAATATGTATTAGAAAACAATCTTGATGAGTGCTTAGTAACCAATACAAACATTGTTAAAAAATAGTCATATTTACCTTTCAGTGCAATAACTTTTGAAGCGGGATTCATAATAGCAGAATCTGCAGATATTGGTCTACGAATTGGGTTTGTAGGGTTACTCATATCAATAATGACAACCTGGGCTGAATCGCCAACTTTTTCACGGACACAAATAAATTTGTCCGATTCCATTGTAAGATTGTTGAAAGTAATGTTTGCAGCATTGATGCCAATTGTTGTAAGCTAAACGGAAAAAAAAAAATCGTTAAATATTATGTACCTATGCAAACCAATATTAACACAATACTCAATAAGCAATTTCGATTTTGTAAAGGGCAAATTATTAGCAACTACCATTACAAAAAAATCCAAGAAAGTAAATAAACAATTCATGAAATAAATTCATTCTGTAGTTTTTGAAAATCAGATTTTAAAATGTCCACATTTTAAGTAAAGCATCTTTAAAAATCTTACCGTCATTGAAAAATAACTGAATCTTCAAACAGTTAAGACATTTATCTTCAAATATTCCTTAAAATTCCCATTTGAAAGGTTTTCGAAGAATCCATTAAGTAAAGTAAAATTCAGTACTTCTTTAGTAACAGTTTTGTCCCTCAATCACTGGATGATAGATAACCTCAAATTTTGTAATGCAATATTCATTTCTTTCTATATGTTGCTTTTTTCTTTTAATTATTTCCATAAGTTTTTTCTTATTAGTACCAAAACTTTATAATTAAAACAAAGAACTTAACAAGATTAATAGTTCGAGATTAATAGTTTAAAAAAAGCAGTTGATAAGAAAAGAAAGTATTTTGAAGTAAAAATTCCAAAATATTCCACAATGACATTCAATGTCTTTCTATTAATAAGGTAACTGCCAAAATACAACCATGAGAATCAACTATAACAACCTTGCATCAAAAAATTTCCACATTCCCATAATTCATTGATGCTATTTTCATTCCAAGCCTTGTTTCAAAAGAAATATAGTTTTTATATTTAATAGTCTTAAACAACACAACTGTCTATAAAATCATACAACAGGATGTCCATGCCGTCCCAGATGCAGAATTATATCCAGTGTTCTGCAACATGACCTCAAACACTTGGAAACATTCTGCAGGCAGTTTGTCCAAATTTGGCAGACCACAGTAAAATGCAAAATAGATATAAAAATACTAATTAACCAGTAGCATCTTTATTACTTATTAATGACAAAACATTATATTGAAATTAATTTAAAACCAAGGCATACACTCAGAATTTGCAATTTTGTCAATGACTTTTGAAGTTGGATACTACAACATTAATGGGGAAGTACTGTTCACAAAATGTTTATGAAAATTTGGCCCGCACATTGTGACAATGGTCACTTTAACCCTTTGAAGCGCACTACCCTAAAAAAATTTTTTTACTTAAAAAGAGATATATTTTTGAATTTCTATCACCTGAAAATAAAATATTTTCCAATTAAAAATATTTTTTTGCCTTTAGTTTTTTCACGAGAGGGTGGGAAGACGTATGTCCCACCGCCCCTGAAGGGACTGTAGCATTCCCCGACTCCCTTCCGTCATTCGCGCCAACGTTCGCATTTTGTCAGTTTCACTTGGAGAATATAATTTGTTATTTAGCACATTTTCTTTTAACAGCTGTAGAAAATGTATACTGTGATTGAAGTGGAGATCTTTTACCACATTCTGCATACAAATGGAGGAGCTCTTCAATAGTATTTTTATGGATGTCGCTCTATTTCAAAGCTTCAGAAGAAAGCAGGCCACCCAGATGCTACAAGTAAAATGATACTCCCCTCTCCGGTTTATTGTATAGGAATCAACAGAAATTCGTTATCAGTTCATGCGATCACTCACTTAGCCAAAGAAGCGAGACACTAATGACCGCGACTGGACAAGACTTGTAATGAAAACCATTGCTGTAAGAAGACCACCGATTGTAAATTATCGCGCAAGAAACCCGCTGATGGAAGCTATCAAGTTCAAACAGCTTTTCTTTGAGTATCAATGCTAACAGAGCTAGTTACAATAGCTGTGCCTTAGGAAATACGGCGTTTTCTCAAAAGCATCAAAGAACGTAAACAAGTAGGAGGTGGGGTGGGCAGATTCAAGGGAACTATCTCCTTTTCGTTGCAGTTATGGGACCTTCAATTTTGAGAGATACAGAAAGACTTGAATATTCTCTTTACTTTTCGTTCTTTTTATTAGACAAGTGTATTTTTATCCGTTTATAAAAAAATTCTCAAAAGATAACTTCTTGCTTTTAAATTTCCACTCAAAATAAATTTAGATATGCCAGTTTTTTTTTAAAAAAATGCTTGTTTGCATTTGCAGATTTTTTTTGTTTAATATTATTTAACTGTCTTCTGAAATATATAAATTTATTTTCTGTATAAGTATTAAATTTGAAAGAGTGATTATAATTATACCGTATATAAATCCAAGTTTATCATCCAAAAAAAGAAAAAAATAGGACCGAGTCGCGAACTTTTGTGCTGCCATCTACAGGCTGACAACCTTAGATGTGCGGTGGGACAAAATTGTACCACCTTTTTTCATCTATAATAATTGATAAAAAAAATTACTTTTGAAATACAGATAATGTTTGGAATACATTTAGAGAACATTGAAGATTTCCTTTGCATCTAATATTTGTTTCGAAATTCATTTTCTTTTTCTAGAAATTTAAAGAAAATCATTGCCAATAAAGGGCATGATTTAAAAAATTATTTTCAATAAATTTGAGTAAATTCTAAATGGCACTGCAATTTTTTAAAAAAAATAAAAGGTCTTGAAATATCCAATAAATGAATTTTTATAATAAAATACCTTATACAAGTTTGTGAAAAAAAAATCTTAAAGAAGGTGGGACAGACGGTGTCCCACCGCCCCTCAAAGGGTTAAACAATTTTCCAACAGATTTATGGCCAGGAATAAAACATTATTTTGTCAGTTGTTCCAATTGCTGTGTCATCCCCCCATCAATTGTGGTGGGTCTTTCTTGAACGATTTTGTCGATGATGGATCCCCATGATTCATAAATTACTTCCGACATAGGAATAGAAATATTAAATACTATAAATTTCATTAATCTGGGGATCTCTGATTCAAACTCATTAATGGCTTTTTTTTTTTTTAAGGATGAAATGTTCTGAAAAGACCACGTTTGTTCTGTGACGTACGTCGCACTTTTAAGCAGTTTCTGCTTCCAGGCCTGCCGTTAGAAGTAAAAATATCACTAAGAATGCAAATGAAATACTATATGTGAAAAAAACCTATGTAGTTTCTATTTGAAAAACTAACAACTCTTTAAGCAGATAGTTTTACAAAACAAATTAATATTTAATTAAATGCTGCACGATTCTATTTATATCTTGGTAAGTAATAAATCAATACAATTTTAAATACTACTGAACAATTTACATTTTTTATTACTTGGCATTAGATTTTGAAGACAAAATATCCATGTAAATTCAATTCTATATTACTTTTCAAACTTTACATTTGCTTTCCTCCATATCCTACTTTGATACAATAGACAAGATGAATAATTTTAATACAAAATGCGATTACTGAAGCTAAAAGATGAAAGAAAACTAGTCAAAATATCCATCTAAATTGCAGGTACAATCAGCAGGACCACAGACGAAACCTGGCAAATCTTGGTAATAACTCGTTTACAGGATAACGTAAAATTTCTTGATGACAATTATACCTTCTAGTAGATTAGTAATAAATAAATGGTTCAGAAGTTTAATTTAAATAATTCCCTAAAGTAACTAAATATAATATTTATAATAAAATCATTTTTCTGAAATAAGGTTTTTTCTTCTTTTTAATACCTAGTTATCTCTCAATTACAAATTTTTACTGAAACTTCACAGTCTAAGTAAAATACATCTTAGAAAACTATGAAACAAAGATTAAATATGTTACGATAGAGAACACACAATTTTGATTTTATTTTAAAATATTCAAGTTAAAAAACTCAGTAAAATATTTGTTTTTACATAAATCCATGAAAAAAAAAATGGAACATTCACAGCACATTCTATAATATTTTAACATTTTTTAAATATATTATATATATATATATATATATATATATAAAGTTTAAACTTCTTCCTAAATGTTAGCTCTTTTAGACCAGATTTGACAAATAAAAGCTTGAAAAAAAAATTCAAGTTTGGCAAGCCAAATTATTCTAGCCGAAATTATAATAGACATTGCAATAAAATACATCATGGGTACTATAACAAAAATCGTGAAACTGAAATAAGTTACAATAGTACCAACCTAAAAATGGTTGTCTCCTAACAATATAAAACTACATACATTATAAAAAGAAAACTAATTTTTTTTGTTAATCTCTGTTTAAACTACCAAGTACTACAAAATCAGTTTTGTAAAATTATACCTTTTGAAGTTCTAACCTTTATTTTTTCCTCTCGTAATCAAAAGATGAATTGGACAACTTTAACTCGCTTAATTTGAAGCATTAATCCCAGTGGCAGAAACACCGCGATGCTGCGCCGTACGTTGCAGATTTTGGACAGTATCTGCAGACTATTTTGTAATAAAGTTTATCATGTGCTCATAAAATAAATCCCATCATGAAAAATATCAGTTATTAATCACGCTTTCTAAAGAACTTAGCAATTATTATACAACTCACAATGCTAAAATATGCAATCCTCTCGCCCTTGCACAATCTTCGTCCCCCCCCCTCCCCCTTTCATCCCTGTGCTGAATGGGCTTTCCTAGCTAACCTAGTGACTGCGATTTGACCTCGAAGTACACTAACTGCCTCATATCGGTATTGGTCACAGGCAGTGTTTTCTACGCGTTTCTGGCACGGAACCTTTGGTTTCTGGAAATACATGTGGTTTTCACTTTGAGATGGTTGCGTATATAGTTAAATTCGTTGTTTTGATTGTGATGCTACTTTTTTACGAAAAAACTTAAAGCAGCATTATTTACGCCAACCTGAAAATAAACCTCCGAAGTTTTGATCGATCTGTACGGATGCAAATCAATCATTTTTTAGAAACGGGAGCGAAAAAGAACAAATTCTGAAATTGGTAAAGACGAGGAACAGAGTTCAAGCCAAGATTGCCCCAATTTTAAACGTTCTAAGCATTAGTTAAGAAATATGGAATTCATTATTATACACACTTTCAAAATGTATCTACATATGTACAAATGCAAAATTCCATAAAATCAAAAGTTGTATCAAGAATTTTAGAGGAAGACAGTTCTGTTCTTCCTTGTTTTAAATAATAAACAATGATACTATGAAATCTTATATATGTATAATTGCAGAGCAATTTATCAGTTTGCATACAAACCATTAAAGTGCATATCAGGATAAATGTGCTAAAAAGTTTCATAGTTCTTGTTTCGTAAAAAAAGCAATTATTGCATTTTAAATTAAAAACATACAAGAAAGACATTTTTTGGCATACTTAATTTTTTTTACAATAAAAAGGAGGCATAAATTTTTAAATAACATCTAACATATTGAATATTTCATTTATATGAGCTAGCAATGTATTGTTTTGAAAAATTCACCAAAACAGAAAGACACCAAGTGCTGTGTTTAAAACGGAAAAGTACCCAAATATAATTTTCTGCATATGTATTTGTATAGTATGCTTAATATTACTTCTGAAACAACTTGATACTTCATTATTGTCAATTATCTACCCAAAGAAAAGATAGATCTTCATAAGCTTTTGTTTATTAATTTGTACAATTATATTATACAAATAATAAAGATGTTATATGGTTTTTAATTTATGCTTGTCGTATTTTAGTAGTTGTAGGTTGATATAAATATTTCAAAAAAAGAAAGCAAATTATTTATAGTCGCGCACTATTCTGCAGACTATTTTTTAAGAGACCCAACCTTCATTGCAGACTATTGAAAAGTATTCTGCTACTGGGACATTAATACTATTCCCATCATATTTTTAAAACTATTTCAATATATACCCTAAAAAACCCTATAAGACAGAAAAATTTTCAAAAATTTCAACTTTCACAACTCCAATCAACTTATACAAATCAGAATCGTGTCAGTTATCAAAAATGTTTCAATCACTCGCTACTATTGCACAGACACTGCTAATACTGACCAATTAAATTGCAAATGTCATGAAGTACAGTAAACTCTTGTTACAACGATATCCGATGCAACGATAAATCCCTCTATAACAATAAAATTTTGTGGTCTTGATGAATTTGTATAGAACATAATGTTAATTTCCCCCTCAATATAACAATATTCTGTACAGATATAAACCCCTGTACAATAATGGAATTCAACACCATTTCTTTCTCTGTAACAATATTTCCGTTTCGAAATACGATGATACAACTCCATCACAATCTTGGTTGAAATCTATAAGTTGGAACACAGCGTAGTTAAAACCGCGCCAGCGCGCCAAGCTAAAGATAAACAACGTGCATCGGTCACAGTTAAAGGTTAATCGTTTCGTGTTGACTCGTTTTGAACCCAATGCGTTTGTGGTTTGTCGTTGCACTATCTCAGAATTTCATCTTTTTGAACCCGCTGCGTTTGTGGTTTGACGTTGCACTATCTCGCGTTTTAAACGTAGAAATTCAACAGAACTATTAGCTTTCCTAGCTTATTGCATGTACGGAATCTGAAACTTTTAATTATTCTAATGAAGAAGGAAAAATTGCGCTCGCGATGCCTGCGGCATCTGAAATGGGCACCGGGCAAATTTTTTTAACTTAAAAAAACATCAGCGGCTTCGCTTTCAGTAAAGTGGGATCCTAGTAGCTTCGCTAGCTCAGTGAATGTACTGAATCAGCTTCTTTTAATTACTCTAATGAAGCAGCAGAACATTTGCCCTTAGTAGCGTTCAAAACAAGTAATAGTAAAAAAATTAAGACTTACTCGGTTCTAATATTTGCACTTGGGAGGAAACGCTATTAATATATGAACAAGAAATGAATAATTCGGCGCATCGAGAAAACCATCGCGCAGGTGAAGACAGCATTCCAAACGATGAACTCCAAAATATGACCAAGTAGCTTCAAAAATTCCATGCAAACGATTTTTATTATAAGGCAAAGAAAAATTATATATTTTTCCGATCATATAATTGATAATCAAAATAAACTCAAGTTCTATTTGTCATTTTTTACTAATTGAAATCATCCTAATTAAAATATATTTTATTATTTAATAAAACATTTAATAAATATTTTAAGTTATTTAAAAATCGGCGTAGTATGTAAGCAACTCAAATCACGCGAAACGCTTGCCATGACGTAAGTGATCTATCCGATGGGTTGCCAATGGAACTAATCCGCTTGATTCCTCGGGTAACCATATTGGCGATGAAATCGCGTGTGTTCCAACTTGTAGATACCAACCCACAATCTTTATTGACATCCCAGGAAGCTCTTCAAAGCCTTTCATCCACAAATGATGATCATTTCCATGCATTAGACTATGCAAACCTTGTTACTCGACTTAACAGTTTAAAAAATGAATAAGCAAACAAAAATATTGGATTTTTTATGATAAATATGTTTCTCAGGTATGTGAACCATTTTATTGTATAGCTGAATTTTCAAATTTTTGTATGCTTTAACAATTAAAACACTCTGGCGACAGGTTTTTTTTTTGCAAAATGTATATTGTTGTATTGTGTCCACATTAAAATAATCAAAATTTAAGTTTTTTATATCGTAATTATATCGTCCCTCGATATAACAACACATCCCTCTATAGCAATATCTTTATTTGGTCCCCAAAGTATTGTAACGAAGCATTACTGTATATCTATTATTTCAACAATCTTCTAATGGCTGTTTTCAACTTGCTGACGGTAAATAGTTCCAAATTATTAACATTACATTTCAAATATTTCCATTTAAAGAAACCTGTCTGTGCAAGATAAGGACAAGTCCATCTTATATAAAAATTATCAGTTCATCAGAATTCCATCAGAGACAGGCCTTCACATTATGATAGCAATGTTGTGCTTCACTACCCAGCTGGAAGTAGCATTCGTCATTTTCCCCCAATACTAACTTCCAACAAACTTCATTAATTATAGTACTCTCAAAGAAGAAAGGTCCAATTAATCCAAATCCACAGTTAACACAAGTTCAAGATTTTTCATTTTCAAACCAAGAATTATCAATTATCCAGCAACTATAAATATGATCTAATTGAAGCAACTTATAAAAAGTACTATAAAAATTTAAATAGTGAAACTTCCAAAACTGCCAAGTTCTGCATTTGTAATAATTTGAGTGATTCAACTTGCATAAATTATTGTTTAGATAGTTATTTTTGAGATATCCTGTATTAATTTACTTTAAGAATAGCAATTTTAGAACCAAGTTGATCTGGAGAAATCTGTCAACAAGAAGTTAGCCTGTTTTCTTGGCAATTTCTAAAATGGCAATGAGTGAAGCCAATCTATAAACACTTTTAGTAAGGCTTAACCCTTTAAGACCGAGCACGTACGATCGTGCTCGTTAGACATAAGCTTATGTTTCTGCTTCCTGGTTAGTTATTTAATTCTGGTATTTACTGCATATGATTTTTTCTTGTTTCCAGAATCTCTACAAATCTATTTCTTATTAGATGGCAGATACTGTCTATTTTTTAGTTATAATCTGCATTTAATACATTGGTTACAAAAACACATCCAGTCCAGTACAAGGTTAGGAATTGTAGATTTTCCTAAATTAAACAGAAATTCAAACTATAGGATTTTCAACTAGTATTTAAAACATTTGATAAATTTATCAAGAATGCAAATTTTAACCAATAGCTTTAGAGCATGAAAATTATCATGAATGATATAATTGAGTTAAGTACAAAAGAATGAAATGAAAAATTAAAGATCTTAAGGCTTTTTATTTTTCATTTTAATACCTTTCAACTAAGAGGTTGAATCCCTCGCGTAGGATACACGGCATCCGACTGGCACCACTTCTTTGCTCAATAATCACATATTTTAATAATATCCTTCATTTTTTTTATTTCATATGTTTATCCATGCTTTTACAACATCTTAAGTCAATTTTGTTAGGAAGGACAACATTCCGACTTTTTCTAATTACATTTCAGCAACGAAATAAAATTTGCATGGTGTCTCTGATGACTGCAACCTCTTCAGAGTTAAAGTTTTCAGACTTATTTCCCACACAATTAGTTTTTATTAACAAATTTGCCCTAATCAGCAATAAGTTTTTAATGATCTCAACTGCCATCTAAAAAGATAGTTCTTTATATGGAAAAAATAAAAGGTTGTAGATTGACTTTTTTCCCCCCAAATCAAACAATATAAATAAAATTGTGACACTTTTTAATTAAATACCAATTGTATATCTTGTGCACCAATATTCCGGAAAAATAGCAAAAAATTGAACCTAAATATATATTACATATGGTTATATTCCATTGCATACTAATGCCTTGCTGTCTCCTTATGGCAATTTTGATATAAACAGCTTATAAGATAGATTATTAGTTTGTTTTCTATGCTGATACTTGAAAAAACAATGAATTTCAATTCTATTGAACTTGGAAATTAATAAATAGAAATTAGAATATAAACCAAACAAATGACCTTAGCATTATATTATAATTATTTATAAAAAATGTTTAAACTTTTGCTTGATAATAAATTCCCAATACATTTTAATCATTTAATATCAATTGGTTACAATTCATAAATAAAATTAAAACCAATCAATATTAAATGATCAATAGGATAATTAAGTATTTTGCAGAAAGATAATTGCATCAATGATATTAAAGTTTAGATTCTATATGTTGAACATAAAGAGAATGTCTATTTTGTAACACTTGGCAATTTTATTTATCCTTCAGTAAATCAAACTGAGGTCAATTAGGTCAAGTCAAATGCACCCTTTCTGGAGAGCTTCATGTCAAAAGCAATGTTCCTTTATCAATGGGAAATTGTTTTTTTTTATTTTGCACATCAACACTCTTTTCTTTCTTAAAAATTAATTTTCATACTGCATACGATTAATTAAGCTGCAATTTTGTTTCAGAATTATAAATTTTTTCTGTAAAAATTATTCCTCGGGAATTTTTTTACTTTGCTATTGCACAAACAAATAGAAACATGAAAATGAAACTAGCCCCAATTAGCATTGCATGTATACAACTCAACCTCAGACTAGTTTTGGTTTTAGTATCAAATAAAATCCATTTCCTTCGATAACATTCATAATTGTAAAAAAGAAATGTTTAAAATTCTACCAAATTACAATGAAACTATCTTTTTAAAAAGGAACGCCACAAATTAGTTTGTCAATTAGGGGCGTTTCATGCCTCATCATAGCATTACGTGGTCAAGTGAAACACTTTATAAATTACCGAAAACTAACAATAAAGCCAATATGAATTACAAAAATGACAAATTAAATACGTAAGTTGTATAAAATTTAATTTTTTACACAAAAATGAAATATAAAAGTGTAGGTTTTCCGGTTAGATCACGAAGCTTTAGGTCATCACCCTTCATAATAATATGATCTACTTCATAAAATTACCTGCAAGTGCTCTTGAAAATGAATCGGCAAGCCTTGGCCCGTCATCTTGAACGTTTAACGTTCAAATTAAAAAACTGAAAAGGGGGAATACACTGAAAGTTAGAAGTATTTAAATGTCCAGCAGATTGACATGTAACCACCTACGACCACCACCGCACCACGGCACAAAATGGCGTTTAAAGAACACCGGCTTCTTCGCTGTAGTAAATAATGTTAAAATCAAATTATAGGTCACTTGAAATTTTGGCCCAAAATTATGTTTTTTATACGAAATACATTGTTTATAACAATTAAATGCGAGTGCAAGCTTTAGTATTCTATAAATAGTATCTAGATTGTAATTTTAACAGTGTGAAAAAGAGAGCGCGAAATTTAAACCAAAACCAGAACAATAATACGTAATGGTACTGTGTGCTGCGTTTACTATTGCAGTATTTAGATATATTTTTAATGTCATATTTATTATATCAATTAAATTAAAGAAGTAGAACGCTATCAGCTGACAATGTAATCGTTATCCTATGGTAAAAAATGAAATGAATGAATGAAATGAAATCCTCATTGGCAACTCCTTTGCCTACTACGTTTTCGTGAGAAATTCTGTTTAACATAATAAAACTGATTTTGGCATAACTCAGTTAAGGACGAGAAGTTTGTCATGACCAGACATGTAGTGGAGCCGGCAGTGCTTTTCTTTTACGAGAAATAAATAACAAAAAAATTATAAAAACGTCCTGAAAACAGCGTGATTTTCGTCAACCAGGTTAAAGCGTTACGGTACTGCTTTTACAGCGTCCCGGCACTGCTTATTTTGCGACTACGAGTCTGGTCATGACATTAAATTCAAAAATATTGTAAACTGCTTTTATAGAAAAGCAATTATTTTATGCTATTGCTGTAAAGAGATTCAAGATGAAGATGTTGGTTTTAACCCAAAAATCACGTAAGTTTGCAGTAAGTTTGATTTTGACTTGATATTACTTTGTCATTGCAAATTTGGCCCGTCAAGCTTGAAGCGAACTTGTAGCAAGTTCGCAGTGACAACTAGCGCCACCTCCTTGCAATTCAAATTTGCTGCAAGTTTGCAAAACAAGCTTGATGCAAAGATAGCACAAAGAGATAATTATCTTTGTCTCTGTTTTAAAAAAAACATCCGATTTTTAATAGCATCTCCTATACAGTCGTTCTTTTTATTAATTCAATAAATCAATGATAATTTGTAAAAAAACTAACCTTTTTATAAAAAAAATTTTTGAAACATTTTCCATCTTTTTACTAAATATATCACTCGCACTTTAAAGAAAACTATATCGCCTTTTTCTTAATGTTGAAATTTTAACGTTTATAAACAAAATTAAAAAAGCAGTCAATGTTTGTTGAAAAATAATAACTTATACATTTTGTCCCATTTTAAAGTAATTACTTTTGAACTCTAATTTCATAATTTATTCTACTAGCAAAAACGTAGTTATTAGCGAAAATCGCTTTCTCTTTGACTTCAAATCATATTCTCAATTCAAAAAATTAATGAAATCAAGAAAATAGTTTAAAATAAATCGTATACGAATCGAATCGAACGATGTATTAGCGAAATCTATCTTCTTCTCTCAGAGTTTAACTGGCCGAATAGTTAGCGCGTCTGCTTCGGAACCGGTAGATCGCGAGTTCTATCGCGGGTTGTGTTCGTACTCTGTTTTTGCTATAATTTGCAATGAGTTTGCAATGCAAGCTTGCGTTAACTTGCTGCAAACTTGTTTCACTCTTGCACTCTTGTCGTGTCAAACTTGCTGCAAGCTCGCAGATTTTCTGTGCAAGTCTTCTGCAAACTAAAATTGCTATCTGGGAAATCATTGAAATACAGTTCAAATTGGATGCAGTTGTGCAGTAGGAAACCAATAACCAAATACGCATTTTGAGATATAACTATATTCATAAAGCATAACAAAAATAATTCAAATATTTATATTAAATATTGGACAATAAGTACTCTGCTTGATTTAGATGGTTCGATTTTGCACAAGTGAACCCAAAATACATAAAATGATATTTGGATTCTGATGTGTCCAATCACTATTCTCAATTTTCTAACTAAACTTTTTTTTTACTATAAAAATTTTCAAAAGTGTGCAGTTACTGGTTACAAATAGGCTTTAAAACTGAAAAATCTACGAAGGTAAGATTAAATGTTTTTCACTATCGAAAAAAATTCGAAATATTCATATTCTGTTTCGTTTTCAAGGCTTCATTTGTTTTACTTCTAATGTTTATTAATAGGTGACGCCATATGTGAACACTGTATGAGTAGGGGGGGGGGGAATTGTAGTAGGAAAATCAGTCCACAGAAAATTTCCACAAAGAACATTACGGTAAGAAAGGAAGTATTAAATAAGTAAAGCATAATGTAAATTGTATTAATAGTAAAATAGATGATTTTAGTGCCTACGGATAGGATGGTTTGTTTTTGTTCAAACCACGTTATTAGGTAAGTCAATCATTCGTCAAACTTCAACTATTATAGCGCCTAAGAAAAAAATTGTGAAGATCTAAATTATAGGAATTTTTGTGCTGATTATTTTTGTATATAATGATAATATATCAAAAGTTGATAGTTCTTGAGTTATAAGCAAAATACTGGGGGAAAATCCAATTTTTTTCAAACAAAAATGTTTGGTGGCAAACGTCAGATTCGTAATCAGCACCATAAAGAACAATTTTTTTATTTATTTATTTACAACTCACGTCGACCCACTCACCCATTGGGTATGAAGCAGTTAAACGGCGGGGCAAGTACATACTCAGCCCTCAAGAGGCTGGGAATAAACAAGCAAAGTAATACAAAGCAGTGCGCCCACAGACAGTACCAAATCGCAAATCAGAGAATAAGGGGTCTATTCTGGTACCCCCGGTTGGGTTGGGAGACGTCACTTTTTCCGCACGTTAACAATAGGAAAAGTGACGTCTCCCCCCCCAACCGGGGGTACCAGAATAGACCAGCAAGTACAAAAATAGTCACAATATTCACAAATAAAAAAAAAGTATCCTAAAGAACATAAAGGAGCAAAAAATTACAAAACCTCTAGTATTTGATTTAAAAAACTACCTAATGACTGGACTAAATGGTGTTTCAACTACCGTGTTTTTCTTCCCAACTTTATTCCAATATACATTGGCTTAACCGTAGCGAAGGGCAGCAAGGGAAGTATGGATCAGTGGTGTAGTCGCAAAATAAGCAGTGCCGAGACGCTCTAAAAGCAGTGCCGGAACGCTCTACCCTGGGTGACAAAAATTCTGCTGTATTAAGGGCGTTTTCACAATTTTTCCTTATTTATTTCTCACGGGAAAAAAGGCAGTGCCGGAACGGCGTTCCGGTGCGTACCGGCTCCACTGCACCCCTGGTATATGGATGTACAAGACCCAGTTTTGGAGGAGGCAGCGAAGACATTATTTTGAGTTGTTAAAATCAGAAGTCCGTGAATGAGATAGGGAAGAGGGCGAAAAATAAATAATAAGTTTCAGCGCTATTTACTCGCGCTACGCCACCGTCTATATGACATTTTCTCTCACGTCCTTGTCAGCTAGTCCTGGAGTTTATAATGCATTCAATTTTGCTAATAATTTATACAAGTAATTAAGAAATCAATTCATTAAATTAAGGCAGTTAAAAATTTCGTATAACTTTCACGTTACCCTTCCTACATACAGGGTGTCCCATAAATATTGGTACAAACTTTAAGCGGAAGTAGGGTACATCAGAAGGATTGAGAATTGCATAGTAACCATGACCGCAAACATCATGGGAAAGTGATGTCAGAGGTACAAGAAATGAAGGGACATAAGACAAAGATTGTCAGAAATATTTATAGGGGGTATAGATGCCTCCGATGCTAGTCTTTGAAGGCCCCTTGAAGACAATATTTTTCCCTTCATTTTGAGTAATGTGTGGTTTAAAATTAAATACTAAGACTCGGGTGTCATTTGCCATGGTTACGCCTCTAGTACACTCATGTCCATAAATTAAGGATAATTCAGAATCACACAGAAATTGAATTCTAAAATAAAAATTTCACCTGTAGAATTATCACACACGTCTTCAAGAAGATTATGCAAATTACAGGAAACCACCAGATGGCGCGGATAGTACGTCACAATGACGAGAGTGTAAGAGAGGGGTATATAAGGAATGGTGGTAAAGAAGTAAAATTGTTCACAAGCGCTTTAAAAGCCTTTCAGTGCAATAACCGCATAGTTATGGCACAAAGGAAGCATTTGGATGATTTTTAAGTGGTAGAATTATCGGACGACTGGAATGTGGACGTACCCAGCTGGAAGTATCCGAGGAACTTGGAATCGCCCAGAGTGTCATCTCCAGGCTTTGGCAACGATTCCAAGATGATGGTAATGTGAGTAGATGTTACAGCACAGGTCGCCCCCGAGTTACAACGCCGAATGAGGACCGGTATTTGGCAGTTACTGCCAAAAGAAACAGACGCAGCACAGCATCAGACCTGTCTCGTTAGCTCTCTTCAGCTACTGGTACGACAGTTTCAAGGCAGACCGTGTACAGACGCTTAGGGCACAATGGTCTATATGCTCGTAGGCCTGTCATATGTGTTCCACTTACCGCAACTCACTGTCGCCTGCGATTAGCCTGGAGTAGAGAGCATGCATTGTGGACACCGCAACAGTGGTCTTGTGTGATGTTTTCCGACGAGTCCAGGTTTAGTTTGCACTCTGATTCTCGCCGGACTTTCATATGGAGAGCGCCAGGTACCCGTTACCACCAAGAGAACACCATTGAACGACACCGTTACGGTGGTGCAGGATGGCTCGTTTGGGGAGGAATTATTCTTGGTTCCAGAACTGACCTGCATGTTCAGAGTGTAACGATGACAGGCCACATCTATCGGGATGTCATTCTGGAACAACATGTACGTTTGTTTCGGGGCGCCATGGGTGCTGAATTTCTGTTTACGGATGACAACGCCCGTCCTCACCGTGCAAACATTGTAGACGAATGCCTTCAATCGGAGGATATCACCCGTATGGATTGGCCAGCATACTCACCGGACTTGAATCCAATAGAGCATGTGTGGGATATGCTTGGCCGACGAATTGCAGCCCGTCAACCCCCTCCCACCTGTCTACCGGAACTTCGGAGGGCATTGCTTGATGAGTGGTGTAATATTCCCCAAGATCAGATTGATAATTTGATACTCAGCATGCCTAGGCGTTGTAAGGCCTGTATTGCATCGTCCGGGAGACATACTCCGTATTAACCATCATACTAACCATGTTATGCTGTTTTTTGTAAATAGGTTCTTTTTTGAAATTTGCTCCAGGGAGTAAATATCGCAATTTTCATTAATTATGTCAAACATATAGCATCTGTTTTGCTCTTTACCTTTTGTTTAATAAATAGACTTTACAAATAAGTCAAATTTGTTTTGCTTCTGTCTCTTTCTTTGCCTGAACTTCATTATCCTTAATTTATGGACATGAGTGTATTTCTGCTTGCATATGAAGAAAACAGATACAGAAAAAAATTTTAATACTACTTTATACGAAACAAAATATTATTTGAAAGTGATTAAATTCCACTGGCTTAATCCAAATAGATATCCTAAAATTTTAGACAAGTTTATAACATCCATCCTTCTTCCAATATCAATTTAGTTGGAATTTGAAAATAATCATCCAATTAAATTTGGATAATTTTCGAATTTCCAACTATTCAGACTATTTTATTATTATAATTTCGGAAGAATAGTACTATAAATAGAATTAGACAGAATACTACAATAATTTCTTAGCAAGGTTTGCTTCGAAGATTCAGATTTAAAAAACAACAATTTGTGGAAGAACCCACATCTTTTTCACATCACCACTCATTCATTTGCTCACATTACTCTTCGATGTTAAATCAAAATTGTATCATAATCCACTTTTTACTTTCTCTTATACGAAGTATGCAAATAGAAAGTAAAACAACAGACAAAAACGTCGACCTCGGCATTGTAATGAATCACCACATCTCGGACGTCCTTGGGTTTGAAAAAACCGTTTTTGAATTATGTCTGACCATATGTGCTCGAACAGAATAACTCAAAAACACAAAGAGATAGAAGAATGAAATTCGGTGTGTGGTCTTTACACTCAAATTGAAGATATGTATCAAATTTTGGACGAAATCTCTCAATTGGAAGTCTGTCTGTCTATCCATGCATCTGCAATGAATATTAAGAATCAAAACCGCAACGCGCTGTATGGATGAGATTTGGCATATGATTTTACTACACTGCTGAAAATTATCATAAATTTGAACAAAAATGTTCTATCTCAATACTTTCAACTGAGTATTTTGAATTGATCTAGTAGTAACCATATTTTAGACATAAATTTCTAATCCCTGATTAAAAATTGATTATTCCCTAATGTTTATAGAGCCAGTAAATTCTTTCGGAGTATCTATTCTTTCTCCCTTCAAATACGATGGTATACTTCAAGCACTCTTGCGGATCGCGGTGGCCGGGTGGTAAGGTCTCGACTTCGGGACCGGAGAGTTCCAGGTTCGAAATCCAATTCCTCCAAAGATCTGCCATGTATTTGGCGCTGTTCTCGTGAGATTGGATGTCTATGGTCAAATGACTTTCCACAGGTACGATGAAGAAATTTGGAGAGGGGTTCCCGTCCCAAGTATCGTCCTCGTCACCTGACAACTGTTCAAAATTAAGAGATCTCTCCCGAAATAATCCTTATGTTGCTTTAAAACGGGACGTTAATATAGCTTAATTCTCTAATTTAGGCGAAACAATGACTAGAATGCAAAAGATTAACCCTTACACCCACGCATTAATCTCGTAACAGGTTAGTTTTCTGTGCTATATAATCATATGAGCCCCCTCTGTTTTGGGAATGCGATGTGGTATTAATTCAACTACATATTCATAGAACACTTGAGATGTTAATGAATTATTGGTCATTTTTGTATCGAGTTATAACGTCTATGGATGGATTAATATTAACTTATAAGTTTAAAAATGGAATAATTTGAAGCACTAGTGGAGTTCGCGCGAAACAGTTAAGGGGTTAATTGGAGGCCTGGCAACCTCCAATCAACCCCTTAACTGATTTCACAAATTACTCTGCTGGTATGGCCTCGGCCTCGGGGTCGGAGGGCCTCCAAGTAACCGTCGGGTAAGTGGGCCTAGTGCACGCTAAATCTGATGCTTGGGTTAAATGTCCTGCCGCTGGTATGGAGCGGAAGCTCTGAGAGGAAGGTGTCCGCTCAGGTGCTTTCCTCGTCATCTGCCCCGGTTCAAAATTACGAGGTCCGTCGCAAAACTGTCCGCATGCTGGGGATTCACCTATTTAGACTAAATACTAGACAACTTATCTGCTAACATTTGGAAGGTTAAGGAAGCAAAAGGTTACATTAATTTATTTAATGATGATATTTCGGTTTTCATTCAAATATTAAAACGGCTAGTATATTGATTTTACAAGTAGTAGTAACAATATTTCAGTCTGATATAGGCAAATCTTTTTTGTTTTTCTGTTTCTTTTTTATTTAAATGTTTCCCAAATTACTCTGCTGTTTCCAAAAAGATCCTATGAATTAGCATGGTGGTGAAAGACACTCTTGCTATATAATATACTAGCAGTACGCGCACGGCGTTGCTCGTGTAATCAGGACTTCAACAAAATGGGAAAAAATACCGTCCACAATGACAAGAAAAAGTTTAGAAAACAAAATCAAAACAAAAGATACACATTATTTTGATTTCCCCGCTTATTTTTCTTCGCGATAAGGACATTTGATCTGTAGGAAAACAATACAGAGTACGTTAATCCAAAACAGAATTTAAAAATTGCAACGTGAAAATCATTATTAGACAGCAAGCAAAATATGCGACACAAAGAAACATGTTCGGAAAATAATAATCGAAATCATTCAATTAAAAGTTATGACGTCTCCTGCATTCTGCACCACCAACCGATGAAATTGCAACAATGGGACTTTACTTGCTCCGGAGAAAGTCTCGCGGGGAAAGCCTCGTCAGCAAAAAAACTCTTTGAACTGACAAGGGAACATTTATTTAAAAAAAAACGGGAAAAGGTATTTTAACCGTTCTTGTTTTAAATCCAACAGAAAACGTTCCAGTTATAAGCTGAAAAAAATTGAAAATCATGGCGTTATTAGAACGCCTGATGCGAGTATTTTCCGAAATACGAATGAAAAATTAACACAAAAGTAACTATTTTTCAAAATTTTCTCAAAATTCAGTAAATTACGTTTTAAGCTCAAAACAAGTTTCATTAGAAAGAAAATTGTTTGTTCTATACGATGGTGTATCAATTTTTTTCGAGCTGTTATCGGAAGCGATATGTGGACAAAAATGTTTAACAAATCATCCAAAACAACACAAAACATTAAATAAAAATTTTTTTAGATTAAATTTTAAAATTAGGGTTTCGAGATGCATTGAGTCACCTTTACGACTACTTGTGTTCCAAATTTCATGGCTGTAAGTGCGATAGATTCGTCTGCTTTATTTGCTTGATTATTTAATATCCATAAAATTTAAAAAATATATTTAATTATATTTTACCACAATACTTTCCATTGTTTTGGTTATTGAATTTATACCCACTCGAGCCTATAACATTACCATGCTACGATGTTTCGGTTTCGAAGTTCGTATCTCCTTTAACTTTTTAATTGCTGAATTATTCCACTAAAACAGTACTAAAAGCTAAGATTGCTGGTCATATAAAGTTTTTTTTTCATTGAAAAGAGATTTGAATTCTTATACTTGAATGTATGCTGAGGGTCGGCCATTCAAATTATTTCGATTCGTCCATAAACATCGTAATCATCAGATCCAAATACTCATCTTAACCCTTAAAGGCCCAGTAATGCCTTTAAGCAATATACCCGATTTTGTCTTCTAAAATCTTGAGAATAAGGGGTCTATTCTGGTACCCCCTAAAACTGAAAACTGTTATTAAATCAATTTACAACATATAGATGGCAGCCTGAGTGCTGATAAAAAAGTAAAAATAAATTTGTGTTTTTCACTTAAGGCTGCATCTTTTTTGCTTTGTTTGTACGCTTGAGATTACCATATTTTATTCTACAATGTTGAAGGAAATTCCTTATCTGTATTATTTTTTATTAAAATTCATCTGTGTTTGACATTATAGAATTTTATCAAAGAAATTTTTTTCTGAAAAAAAGCCCCTTCTTTTCAATTGTTAACAAACTGTTTTTCAGCCATAAACCATACTTAAAACAAAATTGAATTTTTAAAAGTATTTTTCCCATGTTTGATTCAAGAGATGAAAGACAAAAACATTTTTAAATCAATTTTTTAAAAAAATTCGGCTTTTAAGGGTTAAAGTAAATTACAGAAAGTGGCTAAAAGTTAGGTTTTCGTAATAAAAGTGGCATGGCTGGGCAATCGGAAGAAAAACTTCCCTCCGCTGATTAGTCTACACTGCTGGTGACGAATCTAGGCTACGCGTTGATTCTTATAAGCTTATTTTTTATATCCTAAAAGGAAAAACAGACAATCGAAAATATTGAAAAATTAAAGTATAAATATCTAATGTCAATTTTTTTAAAGAAAAAATATTTCCAAGTGGACTTTGGGTAAGTTTTTTTCGTTTTATTCAAGAAATGAAAATAAGAAAACATTTTAAATCAATTTTTAAAAAATCGGGCTTCTAACTTAAGTATCAATACCAGTATTCGAGGCATGAATTTTGAAAATATTTCAAAATAAATAAATAAATAAATAAAAATTACATTCAAAGGAGATAAAAGTTCATGAACAGATGGATATAGTTTTTTGATCAATAAAGCAAAACATCGATTCAACTGAATTCTGTAATTTTTTTGATTACGAAGAGTACGCATTAAGGAAATCTTTCATAAATTATTACTACACATTCGTAGAAAGTCTTTTCTTCTTTTTACCCGTTTTATTAACTCGCTTTCTTGTCTGTCTCTCTGTCTGGTTGCATCATCGATTTTAAATAATTCTCGATGAGTGAGACTTGAAATGAATATTCAGAACTGATGATATTATTAATTCTTGTCTGTCTGTTTCTGTGTCATTTCATTTTTTTAGATCGATCCTCAGTATTGTTTCATTATATCTCGAAAATCACATTACAGATTTGGTTCCTTGGTATGGATGACCATGGATCATCAGAAACCCATTTTATATCTTTGCTGATGCGCAGTACGTTTTTCATTATATCTCGAAAACTATCAACATTACAGACTTGGTTCTTGGGTATATGGATTGGACCATGGGATCTTCGAAGCACCCCATATTTTAGCTATATCTTTGCTGCGCAGTTATTTTTCATTATATCTCGAAAAACTACTCAACATTACAGACTTGGTTCTTGGGTATATGGAGGACCATGGATCTCTAAGACCCCATATTTTAGCTATATCTTTCGCATGCGCAGTAGTTTTTCATAATATAACAAAGTCTCTGCGTCACATACTTATTTTTCAGGAAAATAACATTTTCTATTTATGATCTAGTAGAGAAACTCAAATAAACCTGAAATTTGCTTCACATGTCTCCGGTCATAATCTCATCAAGATGTTTAAAATCGATTGCAAAATTTCACACACAGAAGACAAGAAAAATAATATATAATTGTTTTATAGACACGAACGTTTTAGGATGACAGTGACTAAAATATTTTCTAGCCCCATACAGATTTATAACCCCATACAGATTTAAAACGAAAACGGGGCGCATGCAATATTTAATAGTAAGGAGTGTAGGGAGTAGCTGTCGTGAGAAAACTCATAACAGTTCATATATTTCATTGCAAAATGTTAGTGACTGAAATAAACTATTTATGCATCAATTATCATACATGCGCCCATATTTTTCGTTTTGAATTCAGTGGGGCTAGAAGAAATTATTTTATACTTTTTAGTCCGTTTTAAAAACGTGGTCTATTAAAATTTTAATTTTTTAAATAATTTTTATTTTTGTTTTATGTGTAGAGTCAAGTAACTGTCGGAGTAATCTCTAACATCTAATTGCACGCTGGCGACGCCAACTTTTCTTACTTATTGATTATGCAAAATAAGCATATTTTACGTCCAGCAACATGTTAGCTGTATTAAAACATACTAATAAAAAGATTTAAAACATAGAAATCATAATCTTTCGGCTTACTGGATGAATTTCTAATTAAACTTACTATCTTAGATGGTTTCGTACGCAGATTTTACAAAATTATTGATAAAATAAAAAAAGAAAGCAAAATCCATTAGGATAATACCTTAGCTTTCAACAGTGGAAGAGAAGCACACAAATATTTGTTTAAACAATGAAAAAGGTTTGAATTTCATTGCAACAAAGAAAAGTATTGTTTTAAATTATTGCTAAAAATATTTTTAAAAATTTATTAAAATTAGAGAAAAAAAATGTGCGGCTACTTAATTGATATCATTGAAAAGATAACTTTTTGAATTTTCAGATCGTGCAAAAATTATTTTCGTGCTCTTTTATTTTCGGATGTTATCAAGGAAAAAAGTCAAATTTTTGCTTTGTTTTTAATTATTTAAAAATTTTAATTAAAATTTTGAAAAAACGGCACAGAGTGTACCTTTCCACCGCCCCACAGTATGTTTGTGTCGTAGCTGAAAATGCGGCAGTCTGCCCCTGCCCTGTAGAGCGCCAACAGACAGATATGCACATCTCCATTATTTGTAGAGATAATGCTTAGAAAATTAAATAATATAAATTACCAAATTAGCACCATGATGGATTAAGCATCTATGCTCATTATGTCATGCATGTGTCCTTTGGCTTTTCAGATGATTGTAATAACTATTGTTGTATGATATTACATAAATAAGCTACAATTTGATACTAAGGTAGTATTTACTATCAGTCATCGCTGAATATAACTTCGACTTAAAATTTTTAATTTACTAACATATGTTTATTGTTCAGCCATCTATCACGAGACAATGTTTCGAAGACTTAACTGCGATTTTGACTGATTCAACTTCAAGTGCTTGCGAGCCCCGTTCATTCGTCAGCGTTTTTGCGAACGTAACGTTTTAAGTTTTTCATTCCATAGTAAGCGAGCTTGTTTCGTGTCCCTTGCGACTTAAAAGGTATAAAATTTCTTATTTAAGTTCAATTATTCCTTTTTGTTTATTGAAAATGATTTTTGAAGCAGTAATATAATTAAGTAATTAAATTTTCTATTAACTTAGTGTAATGGGAAACCACACGTGCGTATGAGTTAAGCCTACACCTCCTGCCTTGATGTTGAAATCTCCTAATTTAATGCAATGATGTATATATTTTACTTTTCAATGATAAGATGAAAATTAATTTCAATTTTAATGGCGTTTTGTTAACTTCTGGATTCATTTTCTTGAGTAATTTATAATTGTTGAGATTAGTGAACTTAAGCCGGGATATGCAGATCTGCAAGTGTGTGATATTGTTAAAATTTAATACTCATTACTAATGTGTTGTAACTGTTTTACATTAGTATTTTATTATAATTTAACCATTAACACTGAACACAGAAACTAAACTGATATGATTTGAAAGGCCTGGGTTAAAAATTCACGAGGTCTGCAATGTTTCAATCTTCAGCTTATGAAAAAAAATTAGCCTACTGATAATGAAATAAGAGATTTAAAATGCTTCTTATTTAACTGACATTGTTTTAAATATAGTTTTTTTTTCAGTATGCGTTACCTAGCCGCTTACATGTTGGCCTCCCTCGGAGGAAACAAAAATCCATCTGAAAAAGATATTGAGAAGATCTTGTCCAGTGTGGGAATTGAAGTTGACAAAGAAAGATCTAAGAAAGTAGTCTCGGAACTGAGTGGTAAAGACATCAATGAAATCATTGCAGCTGGTAAGTTGACATGAAATTATTTGTTTCATGTCATCAAGTTATAACCAATGTATTTGAAGTAGTTGAGCAAGCAATATATTTTCAACCCTTAGAAACTTCTGATACAAGTTTCTTAAACACAATTTTAGGCTTAATTAAAAAAAAATATACTTCAGATTTTTAATGTCTAGAATTTAAACTTCCCTGGCTTATGAGATGCACTATACATGATTTAGTACTGTATTATAATGCACTATTTAATGCTGTGTATGTAATCTGTTTCATATTGGAACAGAGGCTTAGTTTTCACTTGAATCAATATTCTTATCTTTATTTTTGAGTGACAAGATTTTCCCATTTTAAACATTGGTAATAAAAAATTAATATAGTTCCACTAAAATATTTAGTAATGATTTCTTTAGATGCAAGTTGAGTGAATGTTCAGTTGATAACTAAATGTAATATAGTTATAAAGAATATTAGACTGGAATAAATTTTAACATAACTGCTTAGTGATGAAATGTTTTGATAAACATGCAATGTACATTTTGTGGCCGTAAGAGGAGCATTTCTAGTACAGTTGGCAGTACATTTTTATTGATTGAAATGGTTTATTTAGTTGGTATGAATTCATTTTGTATTGGATACTGAAATCTAAGCAAGTTAAATATGAAATTAGCTATTTAAAATGTTGTATTTAGTTTGCAGATCTAATATAGCTTGAATTATTAATTATACGAAAAGTAATGTCTCCGATTTATATATAGAATTTGACTTTCTATCAAATTGTTATTCTTAGTAGATTTAAAATTAACCAAATTGGTTGAAGTCTAGAAGTTAGTACACACTCTTAAAATGGTGCCATGTCGTCAAAGCTAATGCAGGTATAACCTGCATATGGTTTTGGCGACTTGGCTCCAATGATATGCAGCGTCTTGCTTTGGTGATTTGGCATCGTTTTAAGAGTGTGTACCAACTTCTAGATTTCAACCTTAAATTTATGTAATGAATCAAGTCGGTGAAATTATACTTTTTGAATAATATAAATGTTGCTGGTCTAGGTTTAAAGAACTGTGTTAATGAATTTTCTATGGTTGCAGATGCTCTTCATGGTAAAAATCTCAATATATACTGACATCTCCTGAGGATTAGATTTTTCTTATAATTGTGAATGATTTTTAAATATGATAATGGGGTTTTTTCCAAAATTTTGTACTTTAAATTTTCTTGTTTTATCTTCACTACTAAAAAATCAATGAAATCAGAAAAGTTACTATTATAATTGTTTTGGTAAAACCAAAGTGTACGATATATCCCTTGCCAAGCTGGTGCGAAATCATGGAAGACTCGTCAAATGTCTGCCATGTTACTGTCCG
>BGPR01000600.1:366849-413143 GCA_013235015.1 Araneus ventricosus | reverse complement strand
TATGGTTTAAGTTCCTTTCTAATCTTTGCTGGGTTATATGAATTTCACTTTTAATCCGATGATGGTTCCCATTAACCATTGTCTTTCATGAGGTGAACACAAATTTTATGTATAAAATTTTGTTAAGGGACTACATTTTATTAAGTTTAAACCTTCCTGAAGTATATTGTTAGATTTAAACTTGATATTCTTGGCTATCGTGGATTAAATTCGCATGTATACCCAGCATACTGGGCAAGAAGGGTATGGTTTAAGTTCCTTTCTAATCTTTGCTGGGTTATATAAATTTCACTTTTAATCCGATGATGGTTCTCATTAGCCATTGTCTTTCATTAGGTGAACATAAATTTTATGTATTAAATGTTATTAAGAAACTACATTTTATTACTTAAGTTTTAATAACATTACTGAATTAGTGACTACATTGTTAATTTAAACTTCACTTACTTTTTAGTTCTTTGGTTTGATATGTGCTATCCTAATCTTTTTAAGAAGTGTGAGAATTATAAATTTATTTCTAGCATCATTAAAACGTTTAACAAATGAAGTATATTAAGACTGATTTAAAATGTGTAATGGCTGAAATTCATTCATACCCTGCATTACTGGGCAAGAAAGTGATTATTTAAGTCTCTTTCTAATCGTTGCTGGGTTATATAAATTTCACTTTAATCGGATGATAGTTCAATATTGGCTATTGTCTTTCATGGAGTGAACACAAATGTTATATACAAGAATGTGATATTTAAAGTAATCTTAGTAAATTTTGACTAGTTCATATAAGTATGCTCAAAATTCAATTATAGGAAAATCAAAGCTTGCTTCTATGCCTGCTGGTGGAGCAGTAGCTGTTTCTTCTGGTGGTGCACCTGCTGCAGCTGGAGGAGGTTCAGCTTCACCTGCAAAGGGTAATTAAATTTTTTCTTACATTTAAAAAATGAGATTTTCTATTAACTTGGACAAATATTTCTGAGTTGGGTTTTATTAAAATAGGTCCATTTTCAGTGCTGTTCTATATTTGATTTTCAGATTTTCACTCTTTGTATGTTTAAGGGAGTCATTAATGTATAGATTTGTAATTGAAGATTCTTACAATTCTTTCTTTGTTTTGCAGAAGATAAGAAAGAAGCCAAGAAAGAAGAATCTGACGAATCCGATGATGACATGGGATTTGGACTCTTTGATTAAAGTCTTTTTTACTCTTTATTTAGTTGGGTTTTTATTGCTAACATGAACATATTACATGTTACAAAGCTTACACAAATTGTATTTTTGTTGGCTTAAGAGAATTATAATATTAATCTAAATTCTTTGACTTACTGAGATAAGCTTTTGAAATGCAGACATTTTAAATTGATCATTAATTTTAGTGTAATCTGAACTCGATATGACTAGTATTTTGAGTCGTGGAACATCAAACTATTCAAGAATGTGTTCAGTAGTATAGAATAGACTATTTGGTGCCTATATCTTAAGAATATATCAGCTTCCTGTATTTACCTCGTAGAATTTTGATTAAATATTAATATGTAGGCATACAAATGTAGCAACTTAACTACATTGCTGCCTACAACTTGGGTATCAAGGCATTCATGGTACTGTTGTGGAACTTGAAATACTTGTATTCTACATGCTGACTGATTTCTTATGTAGAAAAAAGCAAGTTAATAATTCCTCAGTTGTGACTAGCCAGCAGTTACATGAAATCAAATTGATGCAGATGACCTATTGTTGGTAGTAATGCTTAAATTATCTATTTAAGTAGCATAGACTGATAATACTAGAACCATAGTGAAAGTTTAGACTAGTTTTATTGATGTAATTTGAGTACTAAGTACATTTCTCATTGTTACCATGTTATGCAGTAGTACTTTTAGGAATAGGCTATTTCCATTAGCATATCTAAATTATTTAATGCGAATAGAAATATAGTTATCAAATATACATATTTTGAGAGAGCTTATTTGTTAAATTATCTTTGGTTCAGTTTTATTTATGGAAAGTTCAAATCTTTAAAATCGGTTTTATGGAATTTTTCATAAATTTGTAAGATATCTTAAAGTAATATTCCAAGTCAAACTTTTGATTTATTGATAGTTATGTTTTACTAAAACTTCTGTTAAGTATTTCGTATTAAGTTTTGGTCTTGTTAGATATGCTGTCTTTAAATTTTTTCAAGATGGGCCAAGCTTTGTTCACAAACAGCAAAGAAGTATGCCTTTTGTTAGTAATGAATATATTGGTACAGTGTCAAATAACCATCTATATTTCTAATAGTTGGTCATTTAAATAAGAATTGGAAATATGCAAGTGTAACAATTGTAATTTTTTTTGGAAATTTCAGCATGACAAAACCAAAGTAATAAGGCTATTTTATATTAATAATACAAGATAGGTTGATATACAGATTGACAACTGTATATCATTAGGATAAGCCAAATAGGTGTTTACTAAATACTGATTGAAAAAATTAATGGGGTCCTAATAGCATCCATATGCAGATAACTTGATAAAGCAATTGTCCTTGTTAGAGAAGCTCTACCCAAGATTTTTTAGTTTGGGCATGTTTGAAGCCATTGTATGAAATTGACTTTCTGTTTTTTGGGGCCACAAAAAAACTGATGGTGGGTGTTAGTATTCTTGACATGTTGCTGCACACTTGTAGTTGCACATAAATCTCTGGAAAATTGGACAGCCATAGTTGTTTGAGGCAACATGTAAAGATATTCAAATGTTGTAACTTAATTGGGGCCATGAAAAGAATTTTTTAAATAAGTAACAAATATTGGTTTCATTATCTTGTGAAAAAAAGTTGCATAACTTTAACACATATATACTACAAAGTTTAATAGGGCTATTGACTTGCCAGCCACTGAAAGAAAAATGTTACTGACCTGTAAATGTGAAACAATACCAAGAATTTTTGGGCTAGACTATTCAATTTGAATAAGTAAATTAAATAAAATTTGAATTGTAAATTAAATAAAAGCACAAAGTTGCCTATTTGTTAATATGACTGCCTGCAGCTGTATATTATAACTATTTATTATCTAATATGCAGAGCATGGTACGATATAGGGGTCTATTCTGGTACCCCCGATTAACGTGTGGAACCCAACCCAACCGGGGGTACCAGAATAGACCCCTTAGAATAAGAATCTCAAGCCATTGGTGAGAAATTGGCCTGGCCATAACTCAGGGATGAGATTCTTCCGCTTTTTTTTTTTTTTTTTTTTTTTTTTTTGGTATTTTGAAGAAATTCCGCTTTTTTGTCTTCTCAAGATTCCGTTGTTTCTTTTTTTACCGCAAAAATTTGCTTTTTCTTCCGAAAGTTCCACTTTCACACAAAGAAACCTCCTTATCTTCCGTTTTCAAAAGAAAATTCTGGGAAAATATGCTCGACCGTGCGGCTTAAATTATTAAATACCACCTTTTTGCAGAAAACAAAACTTCTGTGACATATTTTGCAAAAAAAAAAAAATTGCTTGAACATATTGAAAAAAAATTAGTTGTAAACTTAAGGTCATCTTGTAGGGCGTACCAAGATGAAGAAATAAATAAAAAAAAAATGGAACAAAAACAAACTACATAAGAAAAAGAAACTCCTGTCAAAAGAGGCAGCTAGAAAGCTGTGTGGAAATGCAACAAAAAAAGCAGAGAATAAGACATAAATAAAAAAAATAAAACATGATTTACCTAGGCATTCTAGAGATAGTGTAGTCCCGACAACTATGCCAGTAATTAAACAGAGATACTAATGAAGACTGCAAAAACGTTAACCTCTACTGAAAATAAACTTGCAGAGGATGCAAAGGCATCCTTTATTGAAGAAAAATCTCAAAGATAAGAGGCCTCCAAAACAAGGGGTGAAGCATGTTAATGGAGATCTGTTACCAACAAAATCCACACAATTAAAAAAAACGGAAGAAACTCGCTTCTTTAACAATTAAGGAAATGTTTCAAATAGCAATAATACTAAATGAATGTCATTGTAACTGTACAATATCTCGACCCCTCTTGCTTTATAAGGTGCAAAATCATTGTGCTGTTACTTTTGCAAAAATTTATAAAAATAAAACAGAAATCAGTATATGATACATTATTATAATTTATAAAGAGCTAATACACTTTACACAATTGCATGAAGCAAAAGAAATTATTTGTCCTTATTTTTATTTATTTTTTGAGCTAACTTTTATCAAAAGGCTATTAAATATAATTCTTCTCAGACTTCTGTTGGGTGTATGTTGAATCGCAGTGATGTAGAGGTGGTAAATGTTTTAATGTCTAATTTTGTATTTTCTGATGCACCTGATGATGTGTTAAACTTGTTTGTTAACTTTTAATGTGAATGATTTAATAATAATTTAATATTCTTTTTCTTATTTATACATACTAAATTATAAATAATTAAGTTATTAATTATTATAGTGTAATATTTTCATCATATTGCGTATTCTGATGTTTTACTTCTTAAAACATCTTTCGCGTATAAATTATGGTACAAATGTTTTTGCTTGCGTATGATTTCAGTCTTTTTGCTTTTTTGCCATTCTCATCCCTGAATTAATGAAGGTGATTGTAGAAAGTAGGGTTGTCGATTTTTTTGATTTTTTTCAAAAAAAATCGATTTATTTGATTTAAATCGGATTTTTTTGATTTAAATCAAGATTTTTTTGATTTTAATGATTTTTTTAAAAACTAAATATATATACATATATTTAACACTTGTATATTAGACAATGAGCGTTACAATCATTGACTTATATATATATATATATATAACAACATACCAGTCATTAAGGTGTACTTTCTTTAAAAAAAAAATTCAAAAAATTTAATTCAAAAATGTAACAACTATTTAAAAAATATTTGTGAACTAAAATATAACAATAATATACTTTTAAAATATAATAATTTTATTAAGGAAAATAGGAACAATATAATAAAAATTGTCATTTCTTGTCTATAGATATATTATTGTAGGTTAGAATATTATGAAATTTTACACTCGGCTCTTCATTTGTTTCATTACAAACACAAGTTTTGAAGCTTTCTCTACTCCTAATCTGTTTGACCCAAAACATTAAATAAAAAAAAAATATATAGATAAAATTTTAAATTCAGGCTTCAAGGTACATTGAGTCACCATCAGGACTACCTGTGCGCCAAATTTCATGATTGTAAGTGTGATAGATTCGTCTGGACATTGCGCACAAGTTCGCAAACATTGCCTTTTATGAGTATAGATCATAGTTTAATATGCACTATGTAGATGTTTGTATATCTTTTGGAGCATTTATATGCATTACTTAATTATCTTACATTGGAACATTTTTGCAATATAAAAATTTGTTATCCCCAACACTATTTAGTTTTCTCCAATGTTAAAATGAAACTCACTGCATTTTACTATGTTCTTTCTTTGTGAACATGATCCTTTCGCAATATTTATTTTATTTTATAAAAAAAGGAGTCTCTCATACTTTGCATTTTATTGTGTTGCTCATTAGAGATTTATTTAACCCTTTGCTCGAAGTGTGCCAGTTAATGGCACACCTAATTTCACTCGCTTCTCAACCGTTCAATTCAACTATAAATGGAAAATAATAGGTTTAGGATAGGGCTAATAGTACTCCTTTTAGAATGTATATGGCAGTCTTATGAAATTTTGTTTCAGAATAGGAATTATTAGAGATAAAGTTTGGGAAAATTCCTTGACTCGGAGATAAGAAATTTTTTAGTTCTGGACGTTTAAAAATTTTAGCAAAGTTACTCGAGAATTTTGCTCCAATATTCTTGAAGTTTTAATTTATAATTTTCTGTAAGATTCAACAATAATTTTTGAGTGTATCAAGGTGGCTGTATCTAAGGGGGGGGGTGACCCGAAAGGGGGACGACCCTCCCTCAGAATGAAGTAAGTTTTTTAAAAAACTTTAAACCCATTCATGATGTTTTCTCATCATATTTCAAAAAATTATTGCCTTGCCGCAAAGGGTTAAAATCTAATTTGCTTGCATTCTCAAAAATAAAGATATGGAAAGTACTCTAGTTACATCAATTTGATGAAATATTTTTTTATGTTCTATATATTCTTTCTTTAAATATACATTTAAAAATATTTTAAAATCACTATTTAAAGATACAAGAACAATTTTATTTCATTAAAGCAGATTAACTTGATATTTAAAATAAAGTGATTTAAATCAGTGATTTTTTTTAAAAAAATCAGTTGATTTAAATCAGTGATTTTAATCAACTGATTTAAATCACCGCAACCCTGGTAGAAAGCTACAAAGAATTGCATGAATGACGTGTGTTTATGCATCTGTTTGAAATAGCTATACGAAATTAAATGGCGTTTCCCCAGACGTTGAATACGATAAATCGAAAGCATAGTGATAAAGCTTTGTTTACTGGGTGTATCGAGAAAGAAAACATGAAAGGGAAGAATTCGGGGAAGGAATCCAGGGTGAGATAGATCCAGGGGTGTCAACACATGTTAAGATAATGCTTTTAGTCCAGTCAACGAAGGCGTATAATGGGGGTGAAAAAGTTAAATCAGTTTTGAAAATTGGTGCATATGTTCGTGAGGGACTCCTGATGAGCATACTATAAGTCCCCAATCCTGGAGGGGAAGAGCTTGTGCCGCCATCTTGGATTTCATTCCCCTTTTTTAGTTTTTCTTGAATATTTCGTAAACTATTCAGTTTTCAAATTGCAATTGAATTAACAAATTGAAGAGCATAAAATTCTCTACGAATACATGCATTTATAATTCTAGCTTTAATAGTTTCTGAGATAATGGGTCTCAAAGCTTTCCGCTACCTTGGATTTCATTCCCCTTTTTTAGTCTTTTTGAATATCTCAAAAACTATTCAATTACATGTAATGCAACAAATTAATGGTTCTTAAAATTAGTTTTTGAGATAAACTAAAGGGGAGATGAAATCCAAGATTTTAGCAAACTTTGAAGTCCATTATCTCTGAAGCTATTAAAGCTAGAACAAAAACAAAAGCATGCTTTTGTAGGGAATTTTACGTTCTATAATTTGTTGTAACACGTGACTTGAAAGTTAACCCTTTGCATTCCAGCCTCATTCAATTCATATGTTAAATGGCGCTTTATCGGCGACAACAGAGTGCAAAGGGTTAAAGTAGTTTTGAGATATTCAAGAAAAACTAAAAAAAAGGGGATAAAATCCAAGATGGTAGCAAACTTTACCTCAGGAAACTATTAAAGCTAGAAGAAAAATAAAAGCATTCATTTGTAGGAATTACGCTCTTTAATTTGTTAAATCAATTGTAATTTGAAAACTGAATAGTTTTTGAGATATTCAAGGAAAACTGAAAAAAGGGGGATGAAATCCAAGATGGTGGCGCAAGATTCCCCTCCCTCTTAGTATGTTCATCAGGATCCCCTCACGGACATGTGTACTAATTTCCAAAATTATGAATTAATGTTTTTTTTAAACCCTTTGTTGACTGGACTGTTAATGCCCTCTTTTCCACTCCTTTTTACAACAATGGACACTGCCATATATTGAAATACTGGAATGGTTATTCCTATGGGGAAAATTAACTGGTAATTCGCTAATTTTAAGAAATGTTGAAAAAAGGTCACAGATTTTTGTTTTTAATCTTATAAAAGTTGACTTAGTTTTTGGTAATGAAATTTGCATTATCATTTTTATTTTTTGTCAAACCAAAAAGACATCCTTTATTTTACAGTAGAAGACATTGTACAAATACAGAAATAAATATTAAAAAAATACATGTTTAAAATTAAAAAATATATTTAAAATTTTTCAGTAAAAACTATGTATTATTATAAAACAGTAAACATCCTATGCTTAGAAAATGCATAGATATATGTATGCATGCATGTCCAAAGGTGCTTAATTTTTTTGGCTAGGGTGCTTAAAAGTACTTAATTTTTGTAGCAATTTCTCACTATGTACCCTGTTTATGTACACAGTTTTTTAATATAGAATAGTGATGTCTCGCACTAAATTCTACTAAAGTATATTGTCTACTTTTAAATAAAATTTGATCTTCTTAAGGATTATTTAACAAGGTTTTAATGAATGATATCCTTCTATGGGTCTATTCTGGTACCCCCGGTTGGGTTGGGTTCTGCACGTTAACAACGGAACCCAACTGGGGGTACCAGAATAGACCCCCTAAGCTTTACCCTTATTGTTAGTGCTGTTTTAGAAATTTATTTCAGCAAAATAGTGACAAAAAGAAAGCATTTTTCTTCCAATAAAAAGTATCCTTGTCCGTTTCACTTGGCTCTTATTTATTACTTTTTCCTTCCTGAAAATGTTGCTTGAAATTACTAGATTTGGCCGTATCATTCTCAGAATGGTACAGCAAATGTATGTAGAACAAAGTGAAAAACTAAAACAAGATGGAGGAATCTGGCTTTGCACTTAAGCAAGAGTCGCACAAAGCGAAGAATCAAACAGGATCAGCAAATGTAGACTCTAACCTGACACATATGGGACCGGACACCTGTTGGATTTATAGAGAGTGTCCAGACTATAGAGTGTTAATTGAAAAATATAAACTGCATTGTACTGAAAGGGAGAAGGTTTAAAGCTTTAACAGGAAAGAATGACTCATCACCAAGTAACATGTTCCAACAGGTGCGTCAGATTAGAAAGAGTATACTGTATATTAGTTTGAGAACTACTTATTGGAACTGAACAAAAATGGTATTAGTAGCTTACATTTTATTATTTAACAAAATAAACTATAATTTTAAAATAAGATAATTAATTAATAAGATAAACTATAATTTTAATATAGAGTTAAAATATAGTAAACTGAGAACAGATTGTTTGGAAATCAAATTTTTGCCACTGAAAGCCAATTTTTTGAAATTTGATTTGGTGTAAAAATAGTTTCGTGACATATTATTTTCCATAGATATCGCGGAAAAACACCTTGCTTGATTTTTAACTAACTTTTGGGCTTTGAGAAGTTGAGAGTGACTTGAAAGTGTGCTAAGTTTGGTTGAAATCTAGAGTGGAGTGAAAGTATAGGCAAAAATATTTTTTTTCCAAATTCAATTTTTAATAGTGCAGAAAAGTTGTCAGTTGGTACCATAAAGTCAGAGCTAAAATTGTTTTACTCTACCTTTCCATCTTGAGGGTCTGCTCTGACCTTGAATTCTATAAAACTTGCTTTGTTTTTGTAACATTTTATTTTTAATATAGGCAATTTTTTTCGATATTTTTAATAGCGAGGAAAAGTTGTCATTTGGTACCATAAAGATAGAGATAAAATATTTTTATTGTACCTTTTCATTTGAGGGGCCACTCCGACCTTGATTTTTAGAAGTCTTGCTTTATTTTTTAACTCTATGACGTTTATAAGTTCTTTTCTTTCCCAAACATCAATTTCAAATGACGCGGAGAAGTTTAAATTTGATATCACCAAGACAAAGATGAAACTGCTTTATTTTACCTATTCATTTATCCCAAGGTTTCGCTCTGACCTTGAAACCTTCCACTTCTTTTCATCACCAAAAGCATAACTGACTAACTAAGAGAGAACGGAATTTCTGTTGATAACATTGTAGCCGTTGGATGTGACGGGACCAATGCAAATACTGGAAGAAATGGAGGAGTATTAAGGCTTCTCAAAGTTTATTAAAAAAAAAAAAACCCTTATAATGATTAGTATGTCAACTCCTTTCAAACGATCTTCCGTTAAGACATCTACTGAAACACTTAGATGGCAAAACTAGAGGACCATGTGCATTCTGTGGTATCGTTGGAAAAGCATTGGTTGATTGTGAACAGTTGCCAATTGTACCGTTTGAGCCAATTCAAGTTAACTTTCCAGAAATAAATAGAAAAGACCTATACACTGATCAACAGTACTTATTTGATGTTAGCCAGCTGTGGCTAGCGGCCAGTGCTCTAAAAATTTGTCAAAACGAGAACTTGGAACATTATCACACTTACGGTGGTTAACGACGGCAAATCGCATTTTGCGATTATACAAGACGACCGATAGTCCATCACAAAGTTTATACACACTAGCAGAATACATTATGAAAGTGTATGCACCAATGTGGTTTACTATTAAAATTCACCACTCCTGCAAGGATGGTTCCAAACACGTGTTTGAAACGATAAAGAAATCACATATCTGCTGAATTGAAAGCTGTGGTCGATCCTACGATTCAGTGCAATGGTTACTTTGGGAATCCAGAAATTATATTAATAACAATGATTACAGATGATCGAAACTTCATCAGAGAACTTGGTTTGTGTCGGATTATGGCGGCAAGAGTAAGGAAATCGATTTGGACTATGCAAGTTTACAATTCCGTATTTTAATTTTGAAGCTGAAGACTGCCATGAACTCATTGATTGACAGAATTGGGAAAAAATGGAACCTCCACTTACAATGTAAATTTCAGATGAAGCTTTGAAACAAATGGTAGTTGATGGCGTACTTGCTGAAATGTTTGTTTTCCAAAGCTACCCATGTCATACTCAATCAGTGGAACAATGCGTTAAATTAGTTACAGAGGCTTCAGCTGCAGTTTGTGGTGCAACCATAATTTATTGGAGTCCAGACGACTTATGCCACAATATAACACTATAGCTGAATATTGCCAATAATCAAGTCGCCTGCCAAACTATGTTAAGTTGTTTACAATGTGGTTACAGTCTGAGGTCTCAAAAGCGTAAGAATTTATTTAGCAACATCTTTAGTTTCAAGGTGTAACTTTTGAGAGCTGTTGCAAGCTGAATTCATAATTTTATATTTAACCTTTGTTGGAAATTTCACATTTTTCTGTAAAGTTCATATGCTGAGCGGAGGCTCAAGTTATCTTTTACTATGTAAGTAAATGTTTTTACTTACATAGTAAAAGATATGCAAGTAAAAACATTTACTTACATATAAGTTTTTAATTTTTTAAAAATTATGTTACAATTATTTTGATATTTCAGGTGATTATTATTTTAGATAAAAGTTTGAACAACAACAAAAAAATACAGATTAGCGAAACTTCTCAAAAGTTTAGATGATAATTGAAGAAATACCCTTAAGTGGCCCACTACTGGAGCATTTACCTTATATAAAAAATGAATCTATATTAAAGCTAATGTTTCCATAGTAATAACTTCTAATACTTTTTTCTCATCCTACAGTGCATTATGATGTTATTCAATTTTTATGCATTATTGGTCAATTTCAAGGGCTGAGCGGAACCTTTAAATATACTTTGTTAGTAAAATGCTTGTACAGGGTATATAATATATACAAAAACCAACTTCTCCACGCTATTAAATCAAATTTTGACTTTTGATGAATGCATTATAAATTTATTTAATTTTGATGCAATAGCGGTCAATTTCAAGGCGTGAGCGGAACCTCAAGATATTGTTTGCCATTAAAATTATTTTAGGTGGTAAAATATATATACAAAAGGCAACTTTTCTGCACTATTACTTTACATTCATCAAATTTTGATTTTTTTCACTCCATCCTAACCCATAATGACTTTTATTTATATTAAGATAAATCCAAACTATTGCTGATAAATTCTATGAGCCATAAAGAAGGTTTTAGTGAACATTTCATCACAATTAATTAAATATCTAATTTTAATAGTTAATTTGATATTAAACATGGCAGCACCAAGATTTGTTTAATAAATTTAATATAAAATAGCCAAAAAAGATGGATATTTAAATAAGAGTTCCCTTTTTTCTTATTGATATTGAAAAATATCTCATTAACTTTAAAATTGTTTTGAGGTTTTCTACCTGACTATTTGCTTTTAACTGTCAATGGAGATTTAAATTCACTGTTCAAAATGGCTGCATTCATATCCTATGCTTAAAACACATGTATTTAATTTGCCACTCTCAATATTGAATAATTTTCATTCTCTTATGTGTTAAGAATTTAGTAACTAGTATCTCTGTAAACAGGGAATTCTCTAAATGAACCCATTCTAGTAGTGTTTAATATGTGATTTTAGCATATGAAAAAGTAATGTTCGCACAATTATATATTAACCTAGATTAAACAAATTAATTTTTAAATCTAGAGTCTTTCTTCATTCATGTCAAATGCCAATTTTTTGTTACTGTTTCAGATTAGCTGGTTTAATGTTATCTAGGGGATATTTGCACAGCTGGGATATTTATTTCTTTATGATTCCTACCTGTTGAATGATTAAATGTTTGGATGTAAAATAAATTGGATCTATGTTCTGATCAATAAAATCTAGCATAAGATTTTGAGTAGAATGATAAAACCTTGATACAGTTAAAAATTAAATGTCATGAAAACAGAATCACGACGTAAATATTGCAATGCTTGGAAACAACAAAGTTATTGGCTATGGGGTATAATAGCCATTGTTGCTTCAAATCCCATAACACAAGTTCAAGTTATTGGCTATGTCTATATTGATCAATATGAAATATTTGATTACTTTTGAACTTTTACTTTTTTTTTTTTTTAACGTAGAGGAATCTGCATTCGCCTTCCAGCTTGCCGAAAGGGATTTTTTTTTATCTTTATAGCATTTTAATCTTTCTTTAGAAAATGGAAAAGAATGTCTTTCTGATTACAGTTTCTTTCTTGGAGCATATGACATGCAGTTTTAATTGTGTCATATGATACATTAACCTTCCAGCGGGTGCCCTTTGCTCAAATTTTGCGACAAACAGGATTTTTCATGCCCTGTTCTCAAATTCGGAGTCAAAACTGTCTGAAGGTCATTGCTATTCCTTCATGCAACCCTTCTCTTCAGGAGTAAATGGGTTTGAGTTTCAAGGTGATTTCATACTGTTTTATGCTTACGCGCACCCACTCGTGTAATTTGAAAATATTTTTTCAAGTCTTAACGTTTCAGTTTGATAATTATATATCAAGTGCACATTACAGCGATTTAATATTTCATTTTATAATGTCAGAAATATTTAATATGTAATAAGCCTGCCAATAATCTATCAAACCGAAGAATTTTCTTGAAGAACCTCAGTCTTATGAAAACACCTCACTACTCATAGTCATGTGATAACAGTACATTATCTTATGCCATGCTATGATATGGTATTTCTCTCCCTTCAACAAACTGTACAATAATGGAATCCAAAATTAAATTGACATGGAACATATCACACAAGCATGATTTGATTTCTTTAAGAATTCTGATCAATTTTCAATCACCATGGAAATGTTTTCATTATTGGTTTAAAAAACAAACAAAAATAATAAATGCTGCAAAATATACCCAGGGCTATTCCAAAAAATTTCAGTAACTTGGCTTAGAGTAATTTCATGCCTCTCAGAACTGTAACTAGGAATTTGAACCCCCATGATCCAACAAAATACCTACCTAATAAATAATTGCGGAGCAAAAAGAAAGTCACTTATTCTCCTATTAATGTCTTATAATTTTGCAAATCAGTGCCTTTTTGAAATCAGATTTTGCAAGTCACTTTCTACCACCCCTTTTATATGCATGATTAATTTTAATGGCTACATTATACATATAATATTCATACTTTGGAGTTTCGTATAAATATTTTTTGATTCATTTTTATGCAAGATTACAAAATTGATGGTCTTCTAATTTAAAGACATTATCATATTTTTATTTTTAATATATCTTAAATTTTAATGAAACATATTTGTCTTGAACTAAAATCAGTATAGTCAATTTTTAGGTGTCATTGAGCTGCAGCCCAATTAGCCTATTAGATTAGACAGGCCTGAATATACCATAAATAATCATCTTTTTACACAAGTGGCAAAATTATCAATAAAAATGACCTTGAAGGCAACCAAATATTTCGTAATTGCACAAAAATATTTCTGTATAGTTGGAAATATTCAATATTGTTTGTATAAACATGAAACAAGTTCAAACAAACGTAACAATCTTTGTATTAGTTCATAAAATTATAACATTCTCTCAGTGCTTTAAGAAGCATTTGATTCTCTACTTGAAAGATTCCTTTAATTTATTGCTGATAAAAGCTAGTTATTAGAGACTTATTATTTCACAAATTCTCAATTAGCTGAAATTCTAAAATGGAATTTTAGTCATTACAAGAACAGATAGAAGATGATGTACTATATAGATAGAAATAGGTTGATTGCTATCTATAATATATATATAATCTAAGACAACCTATATAATAGAAATAGGTTGCAAGTTGCCAAAAAATCTCTTGGTTTGTAAATAAAGAAAAATGATATTTCCTGAAAGATAGTAAAAGCTACAAAGATGAAAAGGGGGGGGGGGGTTTAAAGATACAAAAATACTTCTTGGTTTCATAGACATAATTTTTTTTCTTCTTTCTGCATACAGGATTGATGAGAATATCTTAATGAAGGAAGAAAAAAAAAACAAAAAACAATCCCGATTTCCTAAAGTTTGTGACTATTTGGATATATGTAGGAGGAGGGGTGGGGTGGAAATACAACAGTTCTTGCTTAAAAATAATAATAAAAATACTTATGCGTGTTCAATTCTCCTCTCAATATACAAATGTCATAATCATCTATCACAGTCTAGTGCTTTAATTACTGGGAAGCAATTTTGAACTTATTTTTTGTGGATTTCGTTTTTTCAGTTGATTTTGAAACTGTAATTAGTTTTCTTCTATCATGTACGGTTTTTTCTCTACTGTTTAACTCAATGCAATTACTGCAGCCGAAATGGAGGAGATATTGGTCATGTTCCCTCCCTCATGTAGAGAATAGTGAAAAACGAGGATTCGGGAGGACTGTTATTTTTGCATAGTGAAAACACAGTACAACAAAAAGAATGTTAAACATGGAAGCTGGGGTGGAGAACCTCTTGAAGTACATGATTATGCTGATGAAGTGTGTGTTAACAGTGATGCAAATTTTTTAATTTAAAGATGATTCTGTTTGATCAGCAGGAGTTGAGTGGTTTGGAACTATCAAAGCAGGCTTTAGAACTCTGCATGAGGAAAATCTGCTTAAAAACAGAATGAACTTTCAAACCAGAGAAAATTTATATCTACAGTACTTTAGAAGTGATAATGGCTTTGTATATTGCCATAACATATGAGGTTTAATAGAGGAATGATAATGGCTTTGTATATTGCCTTAACATATGAGGTTTAATGGAGGAATTTGGAATAACAGCAGATAAATGCAACTGAATGGTGTTTGTCAATCAGTTGCTCAAAGTGTGTGTGTGTGGGCAATTTATGTGGTCACTCCCAATAGGCCATTCAGTTTCTCACAGTTGAGTCATATGTGTTGATCTTAAAATGGTATTCTTTCTTCAATGGAGATACACGAACTACTCCTGTTATCTGTGCATGTGGGTTAACAGAGCATGTGAGAAGCTTTGGGAGAAAAATAAGGATCCCACAAAAATTTTCCAGAAACTTGCATCAAGGTGCATTTTCTGCATAGCCATCTAGATATGTTCTCGAGAAAATCTTTGTATTTTCGGTGATGAACAAGGAGAACGATTTCACAAAGAGTTTCAAATCTTAGAAGGATGGAATCGGGGTAGATAATTGATTGAATTAGATGCTGGCTGATTATTGCTGGTGCATCCAGCAGGATTGTCCACTCCAGGAAAAGCTACAAACGCCAATTTTTCGTCTTAAACTAGTACGATGTATGCAATTTAACAGATAGTAGAAATATATCGTTTATAAGAACAAATTAGTTGTATATAAAGTACATCCGTGGGAATTAATTTTTTCATTATTTTCCGTCTATGTATAAAATTTGTTTTTTGAAAAACTTTGGATAAGCATACTTTGAACCATAAAAAGTTGATGTGATAGAAGAAAACTGAGGTAATATTTGAATTCACAACCCAACATTTAGTAAAATAGAAGTAAATGAAAACTGTGCTCCTTAGTGTTATATATGATGAAAACATTTTCACAAAGAATTCTTGAATTTATTTTAAAATATTAGGACTGTTCATACAAGTTGAAAGGAATTTAAAATTCCAATTAAATATCAGTGTTAGTGTTTGCTGAGTGAGAATAATTTTTTTTACCATTTTAATTCTTTGAAACTTCAAGTGTTTTTTTCTTTGGTATTGTAGTTAAATAAATTTCAACATTTTGGTTTTATAAATGCATTTATTTTTGCCAACCAATAGGCAAATAATGGAATAAACAACTAAGAAATAATTAACATTTTAGAAAATAACTTTTAGTATCACAATTTTTAAATAACTTATTTAATTTTTTTGAAATTCTCCATAAAATTTTACCACATTCTTATCCGTTTCATGAATTTTTACACAATGAAGCATACCAGCTGGCAGAGAATTTGACAACTGATTCCAGATGAAAACACTCAAGTTCTCTGTAGTACTAAAAAACAAAATTATCAATTGAGATTGTTCTGAAGTAGTAATTTTGACATTAAAATAAAATTTAGTAAGAGAAAAAAGATACATACCTGACAGTTTCTTTGAAATAAGGAACATCTTTATCCAAGTGTTTGTGGTCAAGTAATTCCATAATAGTTTTCTGACAAAAATTGAATAAATGCATTTTAGATATAAATGTTAATAGAAGATGACCTTAAATAGTCAAATGATAAATATTTTCATTACCTGTATTATTTCCTTTAAATCTGTAATATTCATTACCATACCAGTCTGCTGGTCCACCTGAAAATTATACCAAAGAATTATAAAGGCTATCTTTTATTTCTTTTGTAGTACATGTTCTGTAGTTTCCAAAATTTTAACTTTGTATACTAATAGTAATAATATGTAACCAATATTTTGTAACTAATAATGTAATGTATGTAATTTGTAATATATGTAACTAATACTAATACTTTGTAACTAATATGTAATAAATGTATTTTATCTTTATTATTATATACATTTTAGCAATCAACAAAAATTACAAAATCAACAGTCATCAATAAACAATTCTCATATTAGGTACAAATGGAGCAACTAGAATTTTGTACACAGCTAGATGAAGTGACTGCCATCCCATTTCAATAATGCAGACAGCTCTATAGAATAAAAATTTAAAACAATTTCGAATATTTCAGATTATTAATATGATACACAAACACATACATGCACATCTACTTTTCAAACAAGTAAGCAAAAAGTTTATATTTTAAAACTTTAAAAAAATTAATTTATATTTCACTTCATCATTTTTCAAAGTTATGGACTTTTTTTTATTTTTGTTTTTCCAAACATTAAAAAAAAATGCTGAATTTACCTTACTTTTTTGAAAGGTGTTAAATTCTATGAATTGCCAAGTTTCTATTCTTCTTTGTCACAATTAAAAGTTCATCATGATCAATGAGACACATTGATGTAGACAATACATTTTCACTTAACCCCTCAAGTATTTATTAGAACCTGAAGTATGTATATTAACTGATATTAGAGATAAGGAACAACTAGAAGAAAGAGATTGATCCATAGAAAGCAAAGAATTTTGGTTAAGTTGTTCCACTTTTCCCTAAATTTTTCTAAACTCTTTATTTGAGGGGTAGATCTCAAGACAGATTTACTGACAAAATAAACTTCACATGTATTTTTGCTTAATGTGAGTAAGTAATACTTTACAGTCTATAAAGCATGCAGGATGGTAATGTTCAAGGATATTTTACACTTTGTCATAATATTACCCATGTGAATGATAAATTTGCTCTAAAACAAATATGAAAAAGATAAAAGAGTCTGTATTTCAAAAATCTGGAAATTACAGGAAAAGAAAATTTAAAAAATCTGGAATGCTGGTTATATCTGGCCTGGATTTAAATTGTGATTTATTGCATGTAATTAAAAAGGTGGGTGCAGCTGATTCTGACAAATGACCAAACCTTATCGTAAAAAGTTTGTTCACAAAACCTTGTATTTCATTGCTTAATAAGCAACACCACCTATCTCAAATTTTTGAAATTTCAAAGAGGAGAAAAAAACTTAATTTTTCGCAACCAATAACAAATATTTCTGAATTTTTTCACATCTGGTGGGAATATGCAGTCTCATGTTTGTATCCGATGTTAAAAAAAATTCAGAAGTATTCATTATTGGTTCCAAAAATTTAAGTTTTTTTTCTTCCTCTTTGAAATTTCAAAAAAATGTAGATAAGTGGTGTTGCTTGTTATGAGACGATTTATTCAGTTACATTTCAAAGCATAATTTATTCAAGGAAGAACACTGATTTATGTATGCATGTATATATATAAATGATTGTTGTTGTCTTTCAAGGGAACTGAAAGTATCAGAAACACAAATGTAAATTATCAGATTACATAGTGAAGGATTCCCAAAATCAAATGAGACTTTGAGTATCTATCGATCAGACTGTTTTTGAAAGTGTCAAATACATAAATAAACAAATAATAATAATAAATATCATCAGAAATTTTTTTAAAACTCTTTTGTTGAGAAATAATTTGTTTCTCTTGCATCTGCACCAAACATTAATTTCATAGCACTGAGAAAGACAATGAAAATTTTATCATTTGAAATGCTAAAGGTGATTGCTTTTTTAAAAAACACTGGTACTTTAATAATCAAATTATCTCGCATGAAAATAATGTTTTCATATATATTGAAATGACATCACTTACCCTTCCTTTAACTGTAACTTCAACTGTAAAGAAATAAATATTTGTAAGGAAAAAAACTTGCACCGAGTATTAAAATACAGATTTTAATTTAATCATAGTAAATATTTTTTTTTAGTTGGAAAAGTTTAGCACCTAACTACAGTTGTACTACATATTAGACTGGAATATTATTATGCTTAACACTTAATAAACTCTTTAACCAACTCTGCTACAAAATTAATATTTTATTTTGAATTGATACAATACATCATTGATTGTGATGAAGTTACAAAATTCATGGATGCTAGAAATTCTTTTGGCAAATGACACAATGATAAAATCCATGACATATGTTACCTTTTAAAAACAATTATTTAAAATAAGAGTTACCATCAAGATAATAAATACTCTAACATCTGTATTATTTCATGCAAATTATCATAATTATAAATATCTTTAGATATTTCTATTAAGTACCTAAATCTAAGGGAAGGGAATTGCTGAAGTGAAAATTGCAGTTTGTGGTTACAAAAGAAAATAATGCATAAAATCTTTATTAGAACTATTCTAGTTTGTATTTCAAGGAATAGTACCTACCGTAACAAAATTAACTGGAAATTATTGGAAGAAAATCCCACCTTTCTACACAGTTGTACCATCCTTGTATTGGGATGAGTATGATCGCTTTTCAAATATTTTTTAAATTTTCATATTTATTTTTTAAAAAATTCTCCACTTTGTTTGACAAAGAAGTTGGTTCAATTGATCATCATTTAAAAATTTTTTTTTATTCTGAAACTCAAAAATTAATAGCAGGTAGTCACTTTGAGGCATCGCTCCTTCTTCATACACAGTATAAATCTCATCAGTAGCTTTGGCAAATTTAACATCTTGATTAAATGCAAATGGTGTCAAAAATGCTCAGTTTTGTGTATGCTACACAAAAATTAAAAAAAAAAAAAATTCAAAATACACTAACTTGTATAGAATTAAATTCTTTTTGAAATAATAAACATTTTTCCAGTGCATTTTATTGCTCCATGCATTTTTAAATTTGAAAAAAAAAAAAACCCTGCTCATGAATTATTATTCAATAAAAAATACTGGTGGCAGCCCAGGACCAGACTTATCTGACATCAATTAATTTATTAATTGATCAATGAACTTCCAGTTTAATCGAACAATTTTGATAAAAGTATAATAAAACCCCGGTTGGCCGAACTAGGATTTACAGATACCCAAGCTATCCAAAATGCCTCTGAAATTTCAAATCCAAAATACATGTACTGTACTGCATGGAAATTATCGCAAAGGCGAGACTTTTTTGCAACCATATGCCCACTTTTTTCTTTTAAGCCTCTCCCAGAAGATCAGTGATTAGTTTTAGAATACTAAAATTAACATTACAATGGGTATTAATTACGATACTGTTTACCTCAGTCAGGCACACTGTGCCAGACTGAGGATTAACTTTAATACAGAACATGAGTGTAGCTTACAAAAAGAGTTTGAATTCATTTTACTGTCCAAACATTTTAGAATTACAGATTGTAAATGGATACAAAATAGTAATAGGTGTTCATGGCTTAACCAAATAAAATCATTATGAAACAGCCCCCCCCCCTTTTATTTCCGTTAACCGGGGTTGCACTGTATTTAAAATTCTGTTGAGAGATATCTTGAATTTTATAAAATGCCATAACCGGGACAAAGCCTGCATAGATATATTGAACTGGAATGATCCTCGTAGATTGGTTGGGTTTCTTTTTGATGGATATCAGAGGCAAACTGATTAACAGGTATCGTAAATCAAAATAAAATTATCTGTACAAAATCATTGATCCCCCCCCCCCCCCGTCATTCCATTGCTTCACTAGACCAACAGCATAAAATGAACATAAATACAGAAATCAATTTCCTAACAGTTACTATTACATTTTTTTTTCAACTTAAGAAACTAATAAGAATAAAGCAATATTTGTTTCTGAAAAAGAATTCTAGTACATATCTGATCCACAAACTGATGCAAAGGAGAAATAATCTAAAAAAAAAGCCAAATAGAACAAAACTATACAAATGGATAAAATATTTTAGGTACACATGAACAATCATAAGTTTGACAAAAAAAATTCTATATAGTTCTTAGCAATATTTTAACCCTCTCCTCAAAAATGGAGTATAACATAGTTTCTCTTGCACTATTTTATTGAAGGTAATTTCTTACCCATGTATCTGCCACTGTCCCATTTTTGGGATGCTTTTTTTCTTTTTATTTTCACTTAAACAGTGCAATTTTTAGCTCTGATTGTTGCATCTGAATGATGAGCTGACTGCTATAAAGGGTATACAAATCCAATTAAAATTATTTTTCTAATTGAAAAGATAATTAATTCTAATTAAAAGTTAATTAACCAGTTTAATTTAAAAACTTAAGAAATAGGATTTTTTCCTTACATGTTATCATATTAATGTTTTTTTGTTTTGTTTTTTGAAAAAAGTGAAATAACAGAGTTTGGCAGATAATGGGTTAAATCGTATCTCCTAAGCATATTTTTTTAATTGATAATTATAAATTAAAAAAAAAAAAGATCCACATACAAAAGTAAAATATTACCTTTATAATTATGCCCATGCCCATTGGGATTATTACATTTTCCATAAAGTAGTTGATTTTCTTCATCATTTAGGTGAGGGCTAAAAATGTAATATACAAAAATTTAAGAAATTGAAAATAATATTTTATTAAAACATGATATTAAACAAGCAGATTTAATGTATTATATAAAAATATATATTAAAGATCATTTTAACATATTTATAATTAGTAATTTTCTAAAAACAAATTTAGTAATTCATTTTTCTCCACATTAAAGTATAAGTAAATAAAAATTTATTTTAAAATATTGTGATTTGATAAAGAAACTTTCATTTCTATATAATTATATATAGGTCTATATAATCCATTATAAATAATATAGTTAATATAATATTTTTATTATTATATATTTATAATATAATAATAAAAATATAAGTTAATATAAGCATTTATTAAATTTTTCTAGGTGAATGGATATTAAAAGTCTATATGCATTACATACATCAAATAAATCTACATTATCCATGAACAATCAGTATTTTCACTCTGTATATCCCATTAAAAACGAGCCCACATGATTGTACAATTTAGATATCAGCTTATATTTCTGCTTCCTAGTTAATTGTATGCAATAAATACCAGAAGAAATGATTTTTTTTTGTTTCCAGAATCTCTACAGATCTATTTTTCTCATTAGATGGCAGAATACCGTTCATTTTTTAGTTGCAGCCACCATTTAATTCATTGGTTACAAAAATATGTCTGGTCTTAAAGGGATATTATCAGTTTTTCTCAAAGAAATAAATATTAACATGTAAATACCCTTTCAGCTACATTAACCCCTTAACAATGTAGTTTTTTTGTACCATCTAATTAGAAGACCAGCCTATGTTTTGCAGATACATTGATTCAACTATATGTCCATAGAACTCTTGAGATGAATGTATTACTAGTTGTTTTTGTTTTGAACAATAATGTCTATAAATGACTTAATTTTAACTTTTAAGTTTAGACATGACATAATTTGATACACGAGTGGAGTTCAAGCAAAACTGTTAAGAGGTTTAACAGTTAAAATCAAAATACAGTTCCTTACTTTATGTGAATTATGAAAAATATTTATTTATGGTTAAGGTGGAAAACTATTAACATAATTTAAAGAATTTATTATTATTTAGCAGCAATATGTATCAGATTTCTTATAAAAGATGAATATTTAAATTTATATTTCTAAACATTAGAAAATTACACAAGAGATATAGAATAAATTATAATAATGAAAATAAAAATATGCTGAGACAGAATATGTTCCAATTTGATTTCTTAGAAAATATAAACCATTTGATGCTCCAATATAATATATATTTGCTATTACTTTAGAATAAAAAATTAAAAATAAACAATTATTTCATTACTTTCTCTTTCCATTAAAATTTGCTATACAGTATTTTCAATGTATTTTACATATAAAATGAAATTATTAAAACAGATAAAAACAAGCGATTAAAACAAATTCATTAAAAATGGGCTACTTCGTAATAATTTAAGGAGATATAACATACATTGAAAACGGATATGTTTCTACAAACTGAAAGCATAATTTAAAAAAAAAAACTTGTTACCTATGTAATCTATGGGCTGCACTGAAGGATTCTACCCGTGTTAAGTAAACAATTGGGTCACCCATTATAAGTAATTTTTCGAAGAGAAAGAGACTGCTTATATAGAGCGATATTTTCCAAATAATAGTAAAATAACCTTAGCTTAAACAATTAGAGAGACTTCTAAGAAATGTTGTTGCAGGTGCTTTGTCAGAATTATTTCATTAATGTATAGGACACCCGTGATGTTCTTCTTCATTAATTTTTCGGAAAAACCCGGTCACCAAAAAAATAAACACATGTTGCGTTTGTTTTGGTTTCTCTATCTAATGCGCAACGCACCTGTTGCGATGTACAACGAACACTATCAGTTTAAAAATAAAATAAAAGCTACAGAAATGCAACCTTTTATTGTATGAGTTTTGAAGATGGTATGAATTTATATCCACAGTTAATACATATCAATATACTGTAAACGTGATAAAAATTTAAAAGCAATTTGAGTATTCTACATTATAGCATATTTTAATTTCTCCAAGTTCCCTAAATGTAAGATAGATGGCAGCACGATAGTGGATTATTATCGATTGTTGACTGTCTTGCGATGCTGTTCTTACTTTCTCCGTCAAAAAATTCGAACTCGAGATTTCGACGGATCTCCACGTTTTAGATCTCCCCGAGTCCGAAAAACACAATTTTGGAATTATGTCTGTCTGTGAACACGATAACTCGAAAACTATTAGAGCTACGGGGATGAAATTTGGTATGTGGTCTTTAAACATAATTTGTAGGTTTCTATCAAATTTTGGACAAAATCCGTCAACGGGAAGTCTGTCTGTTTGTATGTCCGAAGTCATGTGAACACTATAACTCAAAAACTTGAATAGCTAGATGGATAAAATTTGGTACACAGTTTTATCGTCATGAATGTAGGTCCGTATAAAATTTTGGGCCAAATCCGTCAAAGGGTTGACTGTCTGTTGGTCTGTATAATTTACTATTGAAACCCATCCGTTATCTCTACGCGCATGCGTACTGGAAGCAATCTTCTGTGTACGCGAAAGGAGCGAATTACGTCAGTTTGTCCTTGAGACGGCAAGAGTGAAACCTAGCAGTGTGCGATAGATGCGTTTTAATCGGTACGCATCTCTTTGAATTTGATTCTTTACTAAGATATTTTTCAATCACTATAATGAAAACCTTCTGATAGTCATTGGATTCTGGATAACAGTAGGTTCGAATTTTTTAGCCACGCGGGGGAAGGAGAAACGGCACCTTTTGGGGGAAGTATACGAGAAAGTTTGGGGGAGAACACTCCCGCTGGTTGTATCTAGTTATAACGTATGACTTGGGATGACTTAATTTTAACATAGAAGTTTAAAAATGGCATCCAATGCATGTGTGAAGCTCAGACAAAACTGTTAGCAGGCTAAAATGAGCATAAGATAGTCTGCGTGATGAAACTCTTTGTTTAATTTTTTATAAAACTTCTCTCACAAACACTAAGACGCTTAAAAACTCTTACTACGTCACTAATTTGGGATGCTGTCACTCACAGCTCTCTACGTACTAAATCTGTCTGTCAACATTGTTTTTCACTAACTGACCTGCAGAACGAAATGGTATTTTGCAGCTGTCCGATGTGAACTAGCCTAGCTTATTTGCTTCATGCGATATTGCTCTTGCGGAAAACGAATGAAATCTTATCCAGAACTCGTAACGCCCTGACGCGAGTCGGACTTGTAATATTCAGATTTGGTTCAAGATTATGATCACGACTCATATTCATGTTTGTCCGAGATTCTGACAACGAGTCAGACGTGTGATATTCGTGCTGAATCCAGGTTCCCACTCACTAGCCAATTTTGACGAGGTTTCAACAGGGCTGATATCTTAATCGAGTGAGGGCTTAATAAGTTCAATTGCAAACACATACAACGATATAGACAATTTTTCTACATCAAGTATCCCAGGAAAAAAAACTCATTTTCAAAATAAGAATACAGTAAAACCCCGATTGGTCGAACTCGTGTTAGCAGAAACCCGGGGTATCCGAAATGCCTCTAAAATCACAAATCCAAAAAGCACGTACTGTACTGCACGGAAATAATCGCGAAGGCGAGACTCTTTTGCAATGATATCCGCACTTTTTACTTTCTCGTATACGAAGTATACAAAGAGAAAGTACTGTAATCGTCAAAAAATTCGAACTCGAGATTTTGACGAATCTCCATGTTTTAGACCTCCCTGAGTCCGAAAAACACAATTTTGGAATTATGTCTGTGTGTCTGTGAACACGATAACTCGAAAACTATTAGAGCTACAGGGATGAAATTTGGTATGTGAACTTGACACATAATTTGTAGGTTTCTACCAAATTTTGGACAAAATCCGTCCACGGGAAGTCTGTCTGTCAGCGGTCATGCGAACACTATAACTCTAAAACTTGAATAGCTAGATGGATAAAATTTGGTACACAATTTTATTTCTTTTAAGCCTCCCCAAGAAGATCACTGGTTCATTTTCGAATGCTAACATTAAAAGTAATGGGTATTAACAATATTAATTACGATATTGTTTACCTGTGCCTGTCAGATGTACTGCGCCCCAACTCGCCGATGCGATTATTGCGGCCGACGGAGGGTTAACTTCAGTAAAGAACATGGGTGTAGCCTACAAAGAGAGTTTTGAATTCGTTTTACACTGAAAACGTTTCAGAATTACATACTGTAATTAGATACAAAATAGAAAAAGATGTCCTTGGCTTGACCGAAAAAATCGCTATCTGAAACGGCCCCCCCCTCCTTTAGTTCGGTTGATCGATGTGTAATGTAATTCTATGAATTCCAATGACATATACATTTGTTTTAGTTCTTTGTCATATACGAAGTACTGTTATTGTCAGAAAACTTTGACCTCGAGATTTTGAAGAATCTCCACGTCTTAAGTCGGCAATTCACTTGAAGGCTAGCCATGCCATTAGTCCTAAGCTCGTCCCCCCCCATTTTAACCAAAAAAAATCCAGGCACGTCATTCACTTGATGCTTCGAAGTGAGATACCTCCGCTCCTCGTTCCCCTCAACAAGTCCGCCCCCTCAACGCGTCAATTTCATTTGCTCTCATCAAATCTGCATATCAATACCATTTTTTTAAATTTTGTTTTGAGACGCCTTGTTACACCCACGCACATTTCTCTTCCCCCCCCCATGGAAGATTTCCGATTTTACTTTCAAAATGATCTACCCTCGTAGTGAGGTGCCAATCTAGTCATATCCTTTGATGTACCGACTACCCTCGTTCGAGACTCTAACTTGAAATCGGCACTGAAGCGCTGGAATTTGATTTCGTTGGAATTCCAACTACCCCCGAGCCGCTATGCTAATTTCCATCAGTTTTTAAAACTGACTATTGCTATTCCTTTCCCGTGTTCCAAAATTTCCAGTTTGTAACCGGTCCAAACTGGTTCCGATGTGAATTGCCTGCTTTAAATCTCCCCAAATCCGAAAAAACCAGTTTTGGGAATTGTAACTGTCGGTCTGTCTGTGAAAGCAAATTCAAAAATGCAACGAGATAGACAAATGAAATTTGGCGAATTTTTATACCAAAATTGTATTTCTATATCAAATTTTGGACGAAATCCCACAAAGGAAAATCTGCCTGTCCATCCGTATGTATGAGAACACTTTAAATTAAAAACGAAACAAGTTAGATAAAGAAAAATTGGCATATGGTTTATTACGAGAATTGTAGACCAGATTTGGACCAAATTCGTCAAAGGATAGACTGTCTATTTGTCTGCTTATTTGTGTGTATGTAAGAACGATAGCTCAAAACCACAATAAGCAAGATAAAGGAAATTCGGGATGTGGTCTTGACACTAAAATTGTAGATTTGTATCAAATTTTGAACTCATTTGTTCGGCCAATAAGTCCAAAATTCATACTCGATTTTCTTCACTGTACCGCGAAGTTAAACATAAATTAATTCATATTCAGTCATATTGTTAAGTATACAAGAAAATCGAGGGAATAACATTCCCGTTAGTTGAAATTGATTTTATTTTTAACTAAAGAGTATGTTGGCTGTTTTCGGTCGTGCCTTGTTTTTCAGATCTTCATGAAGTTTTAAGCAAGAGCTTACCTATGAACTGTATTTAAAGTTTTGCTATTTGTCACAGAAATTCTATATGGAGAAAATATCTTGTAACATTCGCTATGCTATTTTCATGACTTTGTTAGTTAATCCTCCGAGCTCCCAATTATTTTGATTATAGCTTTAAGGTTAGAAAAATTAGCTTTTAAAGTGAATGAACCGAACTTATTTTATATGTAATCATATCTCTGAAATCTTAAGAATACTTATACGAATTATCTGCTTTTGAACTGAACGTGATAAACGGAAAAAAATGATGGGAGGCTGTCTTTTTCAAACAGACGCTGATGTTAAAGGCGTAGGACTACTGTATACTCGCGCTACTCTTTTCCGATTTTCAATTTTTTTTTGTAACTTCTGTTGTTACCCTTTAACTCTAAAATAAGATATTAGTTATGTTTTTAACATATGTAGTTATCGAGATATTGAGAATCTCCCATACAACGTTTTTAGTGGCGTTTTGGCGTGGGAATCAAACTCCTTCCTGAGACACCAATGGGAGGAATGTAGTCCTACGTTAAAATCAGTTTAGTCGCTCATCGTCAAAGTAAATTGCTCCTCTTTAAATGTTTGACATGGGGCGGCGTTCTGTCATGATGATAGTAATAAATATTGCGTTGTGTGAAATGGAAATGAATCTGTCATACTGAGCGGCTCTGAATTCTAACAGAATATAGCTCCAAATAAAACAGATAGAATTCTAGAATTAATCCGCTGACAAAAGAGATTGGACCAGCTTCTCTGTATTTTTATAAGCCACCCTCCCTCCATCATGCCGGCTCAGGTTGTTAATGCCAGACAGAGCTCGATATCGAATCAGAAGTCCGGCCGGGGGAAATTATTGGTAATCCCGGAAATTTCTTAACCCGAGTAAAAGTTGCTCACCCCGTGACAATGACAACAAAGGCCTGAAGTTGGTCGACCTCACTCCTGTTTCCGTAAACTACAAAAACTTTCCGGTCATTCGTAACGAAGCGGCGAAGCGAAAAGTTTCCGACGCCCACGCGCGCATTTGTCGCAGCCCGTTGACAATCGTCAATTTTTGCAGGAGGAAGGCAAAAAATCAATCAGATCACCTCTGCCAAAGAAGAGACATTGTTTGGATACCTGCCTCCGACGAAGATGATACCTGTTACCCGAACTCTTTTTTTTTGCACATTGCAGTTCCAGTACGTTGGCGTTATCTCTCTTTTTTTTCCCCCTATATAATTTAGTGACACTTGCTACCGGGTTTGTTGTTAATGTGTTGGAAGGATGGTGCTATATTTACAGTCGAAAACGTATAATTTGCGTGCCTTTGTTCATTAAAGAATACACGTTATATTATGCCAATTGTGCCTGTTATAGAAATGCAGTTACAGTAGTATTCCCAAATTAGGCACAGGCAGAAAGCTAGCGCTACCGAAAACATGCTATTTAAAAATGTGAACAATACAAAGGCGATCACATAAACATTCAGCAAAGAAACCATTGTGCAAGGAAATAATTTAAGATACACAAAAAGTGAAAGGAGTAGTCGTTTTAATAAAATGCAACAAGAATTCAGTTTGCATTATCAGTCGTCACTTACAGACCATCGCAGGAATTTCCAATTTCTTGCATTTTTGGACACTGTCTGATTCACATCTTAAGAAAGAAGAAATGAAATTACAAAGGTTTTCAAGCATCTGGGAAGAAGTTCCAGAATTTCGCCAGAAACTGTGATTTTTCAGATCATGTGTGTAGCCTTGAAAATTCCAGAAGCCAAAGTTTAAGGGATCCGGTAGTTTCCATTGAAGTCTTAAAGTCTTTTCTTCAGTGCTAAGTTCTGGAAGTCAGGTTCGCTCTGTAAAAGCGGCTTGCAAACAAGGATTTATGATGACCACAAAAAACCCGGAACTGTAACTTCACAATGTAAGAAAGCAAATAACAAGCAATTAAAATTTAAGTAAATACCCTAATACCTCGTTACAACAATACTTTGGGACCAAATAAAGATATTGTTATAGAGCAGTGGTTCCCAACCGTTTTGGTTGAGCGGATCACCTGTTGTGTAAAAAAATATTTTGAGGCCTACTAACTAAATAAACAAGTAAAAAATTACAAACACATATATTTATATATATATACAGGGTGTCCACACTTATCGTGGTCCAATTGATAATTTCTAAACCGTTCGAGACAGACATATAGTTCCAACTGGAAAAATGCTTTAAATGAAGGGAAGAATTATATGTTTTTTGAGTGAATAAATATATTCATGAAAAAGTTACGAAATCTAACCTTTTATGCAGTTCTCCTAACTATCAATCATATTTAGTAAAATATTTTTGACACTCTAACATTTTAAACAAAAAAAGCCCCACTCTTTTGCAACTAAAACTGACCGAGTTATGGAGCTTTGAATATCGCTGACTTAGACCACTTTACACCGTTTCAATGGCCGTTTTGAAGGCGATTCACCAATCAATGCTCAGCAGTTGCTCGACGAGGCCGCTGATTGGTAAAAATTATGAAATTCGAAGCTCCATAACTCGCTCAGTTTTAGTCTCTGAAGAGTTAGATTTTTTTACTCTTCATATTAGGTGCCCATATATGCTAGTAATTAGTGAAGAACACTGTAAAGGTCGACCCGGTCGGAGTATGCAGGTAAAGTAGTATGCAGTAAAACAGTTTTATAGCTAAGAACAGCAGCTTGCATAAAAAATAAATAAACAATGTAAATAATTCGTATTTTTCGCCTTTTGTCGGTAAATTGCCGAAATGTGACCATTTCGGCGAAAAAGATTGGTGGTGGAGGCGCGATTTCGCAACCTATCTGCAGAGATCGAGGTTATAAAACAACGAATTACGTTACTAATAAAATCTTTTTTTCTGGAATTTATTATTTTACTTAGAGGTTTATGTGCCCTATGTAACTTGTAAATGAAGGGCGGCATATTGCAAGCTCGCCCCTTTCGGCCAAAATTGCAGCTACGCCACTGCGGGATATCATTTACCACGTAAAAGTGGCGTCGCGTGAATTGTGAATCCATTGCTCGTCGAATATAATAAAGTAAAAATTAAAAAAGTAATTTTTGATATTCGGAATGCTATAATATTAATATTCGTACTACTACAACGATTTTTAAAAAATCAGGTTATTACCAAATATAGCAGTATTTGTTTCTTAGTCTTCGTGATATAATAAATCGCCTTTACGTTTATACGTGTTTGTAGGCCAAGTTTTACGCCCTTAAATAAGCAAAGCCAGACATCTTTCCTCGAAATCCCACTCACAAAACAAAACAAGATAAATTTTAACAGGTGGTTCTTCCTTAGAAAGAAAACCACCCGTTTTTCTTTTACAATCCACCCTCATCACAATCTAAAAAGTTTCTCTGTTTTTTACACACATATTCTACTAATGGCGCTTGCTGCTCATTCTAACACCCCAAGAGTTTTTTTCATTTTAAGTATTTCCAGACAAAGTAATTCACATTGTCACGAATATCAACCAGGGTGGACACACACATGTGAAAATTATTTTACAAAAAAGAAAAAAAAAGCTTCCATTGTTTATTAGACTGTAGTATGATGTAACGATTCCTCACTTCACTTCACGATGTTCACTTGTACATTTTTTCATGAAAATTTGCATATAAAAGTTATTTTTAGTTTAGAATATTATTTTGTCAACATTTACTTGTTTTTAAATTATTTAATTATTTATTTTATTTTTTGGCAAAGTACAGATCATAACTTGAAAAGTCAGTCATCATGAACCCTTAAAAAGTAATATTTATTGCAGAATCAACTTATGCTGTTGCTATTGGTTTATCCGGCTGCTGCTGCTTATTAATGCTACTACCGTTTTTCTTTTTGCAAATCTGTTTTGTTCAGTTCTATTTTTAACTATCACATGACAACCGTAACTGCACATGTTATAAAATATCTGTGCCGTGACGTGACATCATGTTTTTTTTCCTTACAAGATGCACAGTGGATTCCAAAATAAAACTGGCGCATCCACTTGAAGTGTGTCAAGTGAACATAAATTGACTCCAATGACCATCAATCATAAAAGTCACCAATCGATTTTTCTTGAATGAGCAGATGAAAATATTTAGGAATTTTCATTTGTGCAATATCTTTTTAGCAACACCAACGGATATACTTGGATCTTACCTCACGTGGAGAAAATCCATTTAAATCCATCCGTGGGCAATTTCCATTAAGATTTTTCCTTGAAGTTTTCAACCATTTAAAACATCTGTAAACCAGAGAGAGTATTCTCCTCCTGACTTTCTGGTATACTTCCACAATACATGTTTTGTGTTCAGCTTCGTAGTATATTGAAGAAATTCAAGTACTCATTTTGGCCGATTTAGACCAAACTTGATACAGTTCTGGTGATAAAAACCACATGCAAACTTTCATCCTTTTATCCAACATTTCATCCTCGTTGCGTCTGTGAATTACAGTTTTCACTAGTGTTCCTTAAACGTTAATAGACTGTCAATACTATCGAAACCAAGTCAATAGTATCGAGTTTTCGGAACTAACGATAGTATCGACTTTCTCAAAACTATCGATAATTTTCTCCCTAGAAATACTATCGATAGGCACATTTTCAGTCGATAGTTTTAAAACTATCGACTGGAACTATCAATACTATCGATAGTTTCAAAACTATCGACTGGAAGAACACCTATCGATAGTATCGCCGGGGAAGAAACTAACGATAGTTTTGACACTATTGATACTATCGATAGTTCAGTCGATAGATTGGGAAAACTATTGACTGCTCTATCGATAGTTGAACTATCGATGCTTAAGGAACACTAGTTTTCACATGCACACGGACGAACAGACAGACTTTCTGTTAACGAATTGTGCCATTTTTGATAGAAATCAATTATTTTAGTAAAAAGACAGCATATCGAATTACATTTGTCTAACTTGATGCGTTTTTTAGTTATCGCTTTAACAGACCGAGAGATAGACAAAATTCTAAAACTGGTCAACCTACTGGGCATAATGGAAGACTTAAACCAAGCATTTGAAGGAAAGTTTTGGTGATATTCAAAACTTATGAACAAAGCAAGTTTAAATCCGAATCTCACAACTTCTGGGTGGCCCGTGCTGAATGATTTTGATGTATGACAGGAGTTGACATTTGTCCCTCCGTTCTTCCGCCATCCGCTAACCTCCCACGACAGTCCTGTGAAGGACCTCTGGAGGAAGGACCCGTAGTCGCACGTTACTGATTGTGGCACTCTAACCAGTTGAAGAAGTTCAGTTCCCTTGCTAGTGATTGATGACAGAAATACTGAGAAAACTATTGATGCTTACGAGGAAGTTCTGATGTGCTTAGAAACTAAAAAATGAATTGTATGAATGCATTATGTATGCAAAAAATAACAATACACATCAGAACGTGATGGAATATGTACAGGGTGGTCATAAATTATTGGACCCATTTCAAAAATTAATTTTTAAAAACCATATAATGTAGCAACATCGTTTTTTTAAAATCAGAGAGTAGCTCAAAAAGTTTTTTTTTCTTCAGATAGTTAACGCGCCGTTACGGCGCGCTAATTATGCTGCAACGGGAGAGCGGGAGATTTCCAACGCAAGTGGCAAAATGGCAGAAGGCACGTCTCTGGTTCCACGAAATATGTTTTCGCCTAGAGTATCGAAATTGTCAGTCTCCAAGTAAGACATCCATCAAGCATTGGTATGAACAATTCAAGGGAGCAGGAAAAATAATGAAAGGTTCTGTACGACCATCGGTCTCAGACGAAGTTGTTGAACGAGTGAAGGAGACTTTCACTCCTTAATTGCTCATACCAACGCTTAATGGAGTTCTTACTTGGAGATGGAGACCGACAATTTCGATACTCTAACCGAAAACGTCTTTGAACTGTTGCAATTTATTCGCTTTCGAGGAACCTGAGACATGCCTTCTGCCGCACAGTAGCCATTTTGACACTTATGTTGGGAATCTTCCGTTGCAGCAGATTTAGTGCGTCGTAACGGCGCGTTACCTATCTGAATCAAAAATTTTTGAGCTACTCTCTCATTTAAAAAAATGAACTTGCTACATTATAGGGATTTTTTTAATGGGTAAAAGGGGGACTTTTTTAAAATGGGTCCAATTTTTTTAATGGGTTAATTTTTGAAATGAGTCCAATAATTTATGACCACTCTGTAGTATGTGTTTTTTACTTTCTCGTATACGTAAGTATTCCAAGAGAAAGTATTTCAACCATCAAAAAATTTCGACTTCGAGTTTTGAATGAATCTCCTTGTTTCAGACCTTCCTGAGTCAAAGGCGGGAATTTTTTTTTTTGGAATATTGTCTGACTGTCTGTGAACACGATAACTCGAAAGTACATACAACAATCTAGAAGGATGAAATTTGGTATGTGGTCTTTACACCAATTCTGGACAAAATCTGTCAAAAGGAAGTTTATCTGTTTGATTGTTCGACAAGGAGGTAAAGGGGAGAGAATCTTTATTTTTTTCTGTAGCAGAAATGTATCTGGATGTTCTGAGGCGGCGCCAGAAATTTTCCGACGGGCAGGCAAGATATCTCCGACGGGGGAGGGGCAGGGACGTGGCGAAGGGGGGGTAGGGGGGGTGTGACACCCCCCCAGATTTTTCTGTAGTCGGCAAATTGACAAATGAGTCGGCAAATTTTGAAAAAGTGATCGAACGTATTATTTTATTCTGCGTATCCACGACATTTGCAGAATTATTTATTGAAACGCTGGAAAAAAAAACAAAGTGAATTAAATTTTCAAAGCAACGAAAGAGAAATGAGTTGGCACTGTTTTGTAGATCCCAAAATTTTCCGTTACCCATCCGTAAACAGCGGAAGCGTTCTTCTCTAGACTTTCTAGTGTACTCCCTAATAAAACTGTCATCCCCCTGCAAGTCCTTGCACACAAGGCCGAAACTGCCGAGTTTTATTTCCCTAAATCGGGGAGCAGGGCAAGTCGATATTGCCGACAAAATAACTACACACCGAAGTCGGTGTGTGTTTACAGACGGACGAAGCGACAGACATATATAATTCCAAAAAAAGTTTTTTTCGTATTCCGGTACTCTAATGTAGAAAATCATCAAAATCTCGATGTCAAATTTTTTGGCGTTTATAATTTTTTTTTCTTTACTTCGCATGTAAGAAAGTAAAGAGTTTTTAATGCAAATATCCTCATCTATCTTACATCTTTATTACTTTTTTCTTTCAGATGAGTTAAAAGAGAAAATAACAATACCACGTTCTCTTAATATCTTAGAATTTAAAAAATAACATTAATTTGATACAAGAATTGAGTAACAATAATCAAAAAATGAAAAGACAGTTTAAATTTTAATGTTTACTGTGGGCTTATTTTGCATATTATTTTTATATTTTTAAATATAAGAAAACATTTATGAAAATTTTTCCACGACATAGAAAAGGAATAAATAATTATTTAAATTTTTTATAGTATTGATTTGAGAAACTTTGAGAGATGCTAACAATTTTTTAATAACATTAATTTAGTATGTTAGCTTTCATCATATATTTATAAAAAATTATTTTATATAAAAATTTTGTTAATTTGATATACAAGCCATAACGATGCGATTTATTATACAACAGGAGATATATATTAACTCGGTGTGAAACATATTTTAACCTTTCCTTGCTAAGCTTATATGAATGAATGGATTTCTTTTCTCTCCAACTTTACTATAATTTTTTTTTCTATTATCGATTTTTTTTATACAGAAAGAAACTTGACTAGCAGTAACATTCAGTGATTGCATTGAAGCATCTTCAATCCTGAGAGTGTAAAATTTAGCCTCTTAAAATATGCAAAGTTGTTAGCTGCTAATAATAATTACATTATTCAAATGCTAAACTGTTTCAGGAATTTTAAGAAATGTCACAGTCTTATGCCGCTGACTTCAGCAACAAACTATTGCTTAAAAATAAAGTTTGGGAACTTTTTATATTCCTTTTTCTCTGTTAAAAATGTGCATTACCTAGATTTCAAAGAAAAAAAGTTCATAGAAAAACTTCTTTAAAAATGAAAGGTTAAATATTTTTGAAGAACTACATATGAGGAGCTTTCTGACAAAAGTGAACAAAACGCTTTTTTCCAAAAAGCGTTTTGTTACAATTTTCTCATTTGAGCACCCAACTGCGTACAAGGGTGCAGTATCAATCAATTTTGTCTCATAACGTATTTTTTCCTCTTTGGAAAATTACCCAAAGTTCTTAATTCTTTAGCAAAACTAAAAATATCCACTTCTAAAACCAACTTTGTAAAATGGATATGTTCACTTTTGATTTTAAAAAAAAATTTAATCTTTCTGTAACATCTTTATTTGTTTATTTTTTGTGCGTCTGTGTGTTTAATGCTCGAAAAATATATCTAGCTCTCATTTTGGGGGACGTTCTTTCTCTTATGTAAAATGTCAGCATTAAACTTCCAAAATCTTGATAATTATGTGCAGAAACATTGAAATATACCACATAAGGAAACAAATACACAAAATAATCTCTTTTCCAACCCTGGAAGCTTTTGCGAGCAGGACAGTTTAAGAATCCTGTAATTTCATGGTGTCTTCGGATTGCACCATTTGTGAAAAAAAGGGGTGGAAGTAGACTGACAGATTTATGATCGGGGGAATGCAGTTGTTTTTACATCACAAAAACCCCTAACTTCTTATTGGGCAGGAAACTCGAATGGACACTATTCTTAACATTTCATAAAGAAATCTCAATCCAGAAAGCAGGACTGATAAAGTACAATGCGACTTTTATACACCAAACCTGCTTTACTATAGGTGAATTAAATCATTATTATTACTGCGGAACTTGGTTAATTCAAACATTTTTTATCCGAATTCGTAAGTAATTCGATTTTTTCTCTGTTCTTAAAATTTCTATACGCATAATGCCTAAACATAATCTGTAGTTCGAATTTATTTTGCTTACTTAAATGTCAAGAATGAAAATTGTAAATTCTTTTATATTTCTAAATTGCTTTCGTCCTTACTTTGTATGCTCATCGATCGTGAATAAATATCTTTTTGAGGTTCTTTATTGACTCAAGAATCCAATCAATTTATCCAATCAAAACAGCAATTAAATATTTCTTATTTTTTGAATTATTTTAAATTTAAGCTTTAAGTAAGATTATTAACATTACTTTAAAAAAATCTATAAATATTTTTGCTTTGTTAATTAAAATTTCACACTGTTTATTTATTCATTATGTATTCTTTATTAAAGGTGTTAAATTTTAAAAACAGATTTGTTTGCCTTTTTTAGTTAAAATTGCCGTTTTCTCATGCTGTATTCACTTTTACACAAAGATTTTCTAAATTAAATTCCAATTAGCTAAGTTGCACTGCTTTTCATTATTTTACATTGCTTTTTGTTGCATTAATTATTTGTTTATTTAACATGATTTGTTTTAATAGAACTCAAAAATTCTGCAAATTTATGCATATATATTATCAGCGGATGTTTGCGATTTTTCAAGTACTCGGATGAGCTTTTTCCGTTCGAATGCCGTGCATATAATAGTAATAAACGGAAATTCAAATTGAGTTGAATTTCGAAGCAGTGTTTTTTTTAACATCGAGATTAGTGATATAACGAATAATGATTTGGCCAAATACCTACTATGTAAAAACATTTCACTTTTGATTCTAAATAAAATAATTCTCAAATTTTAAGTGTAAAAAATTAAAGATTAATAAAATTGATATTTTTATTGTTTGCATATTTAAAAAAATTTACACATTGATGTGTTTTTTTTCATAATATTTTAAATACCTTAATTACAATAATTATTTCAGTAATAAGAAATGACCAGAGGAGGGATCTTTCAGACTGTGATTTTTTTTATTGTCCACATCTATGAATGAAATTTTAGTGGCATGATATGTTAAGTGCCCAAGGATTGATTATTTTTCGTATTATTTAAATATTATATGTATATTATTTATGTATCAGAATGTATTATTTATGATTAATCGAATTTAAAGATGGTAAGATATAAAATTTAGTTCAAAATAATTATAGTGATAATGAAATAATTTATATTAATAAAGTTATACTGTATTTCTGATATTTTGATTATATTGGCCAAATCAGGCTATATGGCGATTCAGAAAGTCTTGAGGTCAGTGGCGGTTTTCCGCACAGGCGTTAGAGGCACTCGCCTCGTCCCTCGAAAATCCAGGGGGCCTCAAAATCCATTCGACGTACACAGTGGTGCAAACTGATGGCGAATTAACGGCATTCCTTATTGAGGGGGTCTCAAAACCTATTGGACGTAAATTGTAGTGCTATGCCGACGGCGAAGTTACGATATTGGATAAGAGTATACGGCCTCAAAACTATTCTATGCACATCGTAAGGCTATGTCTACGGCGATTTTTTTACATTGGGTAGAGGGAGGGGCCGCAAGTCAGTTTGGCACCTGTGGCCTCATATTGACAAAATCCGCCACTGCTTGAGGTGAGGGTGCTTCTAAATAGAGCTTTGCTCTGCGTCTGTTCTTATACTAGGGTCATGCACTGGAATCTCTCTTGCGGCTTCGTTAATATCTATTATCCGTTTTGTTCAAATATTTTATGGCTATATTTAAATAAATCTCAAATGGTTTTGCGTTTCAGATCTTTACGAATAAATTTAGTTTCTGAGGACATTTGTGATATCTTTCTTGTAGTGCTCACAGTTTTTCTGATGGGTTGAACCCACACACATACATTGGGAAAGCGCAGCTAATCAATGGTCGCAAAAGTGATTTATAGAGGACGAGTTTATTTTCCATCGAGAGTTAGGACTTCCTACCGAGGAGGGAATAAAATCGTGCCTTTACTAAGCTAAATTTTGTCTTTATTTTTTTACTGTTCTTTTTGAAGGCAGGTCTTTTGTCTTTGTTTGAGCCCTCAGATATTTCGTATCCTCATCATTGAAAATGATATTATGCATCATAGCAGGAACATGTATGTATATTAGGCACTATAAAAATGTTTGTCTTTTAAGTGTTGAAATTCGCCATGAGAGTCGGCATTTTTTGGATCTCACACCCCCCCAGATGTGAGACGCTCGCCACGTCCCTGGGGAGGGGGCAAGCGAAATTTCTCTAATTTAGGTAACTTCATGATAACACATAATAATTAATTTTATATTTAATTAAAGGTAATTAAGTATTAATTAGAGAATTCAATTATAACAATGAATTATTTGGAATAATTAGCTATTTGTATAATGTCGTTGCAGTAAGTGCCTGACTGAACGACAAGCAATAATAGAAAATGAAGAATTATGAGCATAAATCTCTTAGAAAATGAAGTGTACCGCACTGATATTGAAAATAAATTACAGATTATTATCTAAATCTCATAACAAAATAAAATAATATACGAAATAAGTGAAAATAATTATTAACACGTCTTAAACCTATAAATGCGTATCTACATATCTCTACTAATAATAAAGGAGAATGTGTGTGTGTGTTGGTGCTCTACAGGGTAGACCGCTGGACCTAGAGCTACGAAATTTGGCAAAAACCTAATATGGTGGGTGGGAATGTGCACTTCGGAGCCCTTTTTTTGAAATTTTAATTAATTAAAAATTAAGTGAAAATTTGGCATTTTTCTTTAATGACTGCCGAAAATATTACAGCACAAAAATCAATTTTACGCCATCTGAAAGTTAAAAAAAATTACCTTTTCAATGATATCAATTAAGTTGCCGTACAAGTTTTCCTCTAATTTTAATAAATTAAAAAAAAATATTTTTGGCATAATTTACAACAATGCTTTTCATTGTTGCAACGCAATTCAAACCATTTTCATTGTTTAAACAAATATTTAATTGCGTGTTTCATTATCATTATTGAAAGATGAGGTAATATCCTAATACATTTTGCTTTCATATTTTATTTCATGAAAAGTTTTGCGGAATCTGTAAACCAAGCTCTCTGATATATTATGTAAATTAAGAAATATATCCAGTAACCTGAATGATTATGGTTGCTATCTTTTCATTCTTTTTTCGGCATGTTTTACTCCAGCTAACATGCCGCTAGCCATAAAATGTTCTGCGACATTTTAATGTTGAAATCAAATGCACATTTTGCAAGATAAATAAGAAAGTGAAGATAGCGCCGACAGCGTGCAATTAGATGTTACATGGCATGGTCAGTTAATTAACTCCATCAGGGACATTCATGTAGACAATAATAAGAAGAAGAGGTGCAAGCCACTAAAAGAACAGGGATTAAATATCTACCACAATCTGAAGTTCAAAATTACATTGTTAGGGGAACCATGAATATAAAATAATACAAGATTCAGTTGAGATAATATTCCCGGCGAACGAGCTGGTCGCCGAAGGCGGAGAGTTTAAAATAATTCGCAAAACCAGTGGGCCAGTCCCCCAGAATCAACGGAAACTTATGACGGAATATACGGAAACTTATGACGTCTGGATATGTCATCAATGGTCTCCTGCCACCCATCATCTTCCATTTTCGAAATATATCACAAAATGAAACTTTGGCAAAAGCCCCCAGCCTCTATAACCGCCCCAATTTGTCAATTTATTTCACCAATTTGTAACCTATCAATATTACGGGCGAACAATTGGTCGCTGAAGGCGGCTAGTCTATATGTTTAAAATAATTTGAAAAACAAAAGGATTAGTCCCCAACTCCAACCAATAAACCGATTTCGACAATTTTTATTTCATATCAAAGCTTATGACCCCTAGATATGTCATCAAAGATCTGTTATCCCTCATTACCCTCCATTTTTAAGAGAAATCGGAAAAACACTATGGGAAAACTCTTGAGAGAGTGCCCAACCACTGGATCGATTTCGCCAATTTTTATTTTATATGAAAGCTCACGACCCTAGATACATGGTCAATGGTCGCCTCCTTATCTCTATTCTTCATTTTCGAGAAAAATAGAAAAAAACACTACTTCATTATATATTCTCTAGGGGAGAAACCTTGACTGAGTTCTCAGTCTCAACAACTGGACCGATTTTGCCAAATCATCTTACTTTGCAAGCATAGCTAACTAATCAGAATGCTCCACGTTTATTGCGAAAGTTTAAAATAGTATTTTTGATCAGTACGAGCCAAAATCTGAAAATTTACAAACTCATCTTTTTAATGATATCAATTAAGTTGCCGTATTATATTTTCTCTAACTTTAATAAATTTCTAAAAATATTTTTAGGTATAAATTACAATGCTTTTCATTGTTGCAATCTGATTCAAACCGTTGCCAGTGTTTACACAAATAATATTTAATTGCGTGTTTTACTTCCGTTATTGAAAGCTAAGATAATGTCCTAATGGATTTTATTTTCTTTTTTGTTTCATCAATTTTTCTGTGAAATCTGTAAACGAAGTCCTCTAAGGTTATGAATATATTTGGAAACATATTTAATAAGCTGAATGATTATGGTTGCTGTGTTTTAATTCTTTCTATCAGCATGTTTTAATCCAGCCAGCATGCTGCAAGACGTAAAATGTGTCGCGCCATTTTCATACTGAAATTAAATGCGTATTTTGCATAAGGAATAAGAAAGGTGCCGACGACGTGCAATCAGATGTTAGATGACACATGCAATTACTTGACTCCATTAGGGACGTTCATGTATGTAGGTAGACAATGAATAGAACAGATGCAAAGCTACTAAAAGAACACAGGTTGATTGTTTAACACAATTTGAAGTTTAAAATTACTTTTATATTAGAACCATGAATATCAAATTATGGATATGAGATTCAATTGAATTTATATCTCCCGACGAACAAGCTAGTCGAAGAAGGCGGCTAGTGTAAAATACACCGAAACCTCGCTACAGTTGTCACCCACCGTTCCAAAGTAAATTGGCCGCTCTAAATGGGTATTATTATCATTGGGAGTGGGAGTACAAAATACTTATTTAAATAAGTCCTAATTCGTAATTTCTGATAAAAGCTAATTTTAAGAATTAACAAAAAAAAATTTTTTTTTTTGAAAATTTTTTTTCTTTTCTCTCTCTCCCTCTCTTTTTTTTTTTTTTTTTTTAGGAAAAAGGATAAAATTAGTTTCTGCTTGGGTCTTTCAGCTCTTTCGGAGTTCAATTTTTTCAATTCTAAAAATGTATCCCTAATTGTTTCGTTGGTAGTTGTTGAGGAAAGACAATGATATCGTCTATTTTTCCTAAAATCGTTGTGCTGAAAGTTTCATTCGCTGATGGTCGCAACCATATTAACAGATTTTTTTGTCAGAATTCGAATCAGCACCTGAGAGGCACAAATGAATTCTTTAATGCCCAAATCCGGTAGAGTCCGAAATTCATTTTCCTCTTCACTTTGGGAAAGGAACGATTTATTTCCATCTGATTTCCGGTGTTGTTTTGAGTGTATGGATTTTTGTTCTTTCTTTCCTCTACTTTCTCTTAACAAAATGTCCGCGGTCGGAGAGACGAAAGAAATGTATTTCATTGAAGTTGAACGCGTGACCAACCCGACTGCTCAAAGGGGTTTGAGTGACCGTTAATAGAGGTTATTTTAATATTTTGTCTATGGGTCGAAAAATTTACAACTCAACAAAAATGGCCGTTGAGAATAATGACCACTATATATTGCCACACTCTTGTGCAATACATGTATGTACCTTAGTTTTACCTAATAATTCCGCCGAAAAGTGATCGAAACAGTCGATGCAAAAAACAAAACAAACAAATTTTATCCGTCTTGTTGATCTCTTTTAGCAGTAGGCGAAATGTGACATCTGATTCATTTGTCGCCTTGTCGGTTATGCTGTCAAATGTGGTGCGAACTACAGGCCGAATGGTCGACAATTGAAAAGGATGTCGGTCATTCTGTTGGCTTAACCGTTAATCAGTCCTCAAATTCGGACACAAATCGCTTATCTCGACTGTTTACTATATAATATATTTTGCTCTCAACTTCTCCCGAAATCGCAAATATTTTTACAGGCGAAAGTCTTAATTTCTCGCAGACGGGGGTGGGGCAATTCCTCCCTGCCCCCCCTTGTTGGCGGCGCTTGTGTGGATGTTTAGTTGCAAATCAATAACTCTGAGATTCTTTATTTTGGCTTAAATTCGAGGAAAAATCATCAGATGACGCCAAGCTGCTATTCTAAAAACTTAAAAATTAAATATTAATTAATTAAAAGTCCCTTAATTGTAAAGGTCTCTCTCTCTATTCACATAAAAAACGCACCGCCACGAGAGATTTTTAATAAAAAGGAAATAATATTTAAAGGAAAATGAAAGTGATAATTACAAACAGAAAACACGTACAAGAAAATATACAATTTAGATAAGAAGGTTTGCTTTAAACACAAACCAAAATAAACGCTTTAAAATGCGATTGAATATTTCGCAAGAATTTTTTTTTCCTAAAAAATAATTTTGTTTTTGGTTCGTATAAAATAAAATAATTTAATAAAGTTTCGACGATATAAAGAAGTTTAAACGGAGCTCGTGAACTCGAAAGTTCTTCAACCTTCGTTCATAATTCTTGCTGAATTTTGCTACCGTTTAGAGCAAAGAGTCTTTTTGTATGTTTTTTAAATGATTTGAATGAAGAAAAAATAGAGAGAATGGCGGTTTGAATAAAGAGGATATAAGTAAGAAATTTCCCGCGTTAATTAAAGAACAGAAACTCGAACAATCTTTTTTTTTGTAAGTTATTGGCTTCAGTATCATATGTTCAAAAATTAGTGTGATCGTAGAACCACCTGCTAAAATTAAAGAAATAAACAACGTGGTTTGGACTTAAGATACATGTTCATGAGAAATTTGTTAGTATTTGTTAATCTCTGCTCTAAATTTATCTTGAGAATGATAAATTCTTCAAGAACAAATATAATTATCTCTAAAGAAAATAACAGAACACTCGAATAGTTTGTACCAACTACTATGCGATTATCACAACTTTTTCAGTGATTTGTGCCGTTTAAAATACAACTCACAGTAATTACCAAAACAGCTGGAATTGTCGAAACTAATGGGTATGAAGGATTCTTGCTCTGTTTTTTAAGGACATCTCTGCAGGCATTCTGACAGGTTTGCAGAAAAACAAAATGCCTCTGTCACTGAACAGCGTGCTGCGTCTTTCTTCTTTTTTTGTCATAATTTATCAACAAATTGCAAGAGAACATCACCTGCCCTGCTGAGAAAGAAGTTACATCTCAGCGCGAATAAATAGGACATCAAGCTGACCAAAAAAAATATTGACAAGAAGCAGCAAGCAAAGAAGAAGGCATTTTTAGCATTCCCAAAGCTTTTCAAAATTTTTGTACTTGAGAGCAGAAAATGGAAATTTTGTTTTTCACTAATCTTCTCACCCAAACGTGCATGAAAGATTTTTTAAACATTATTGTTTAAAATGCAACTCGCGGTCGCAAATCGTTTGCAATTATTTGGTTAAATTTATCTTTTGCTCCTGGCAGGGACCGTGAAATTTAGAATTATCAGTTCATCTGTTGCATCTGGAAACACCAATGAATTTTAGAAAATATTTATTAAGTTTATGTGGAAAAAGAAGATGGAGGCTCTACTAGCAGGGCGCCATTTTTTTTTTTTTTGTCTTGATCGAATCAGGCCAGCAATAGTTTAATCCTTCTTTTGATGGCATTTTCTTTTTTGAAGGATTGAAAAGGACTTTGGAATGAATAAGGGATAACAGCCTTTGTAGCTGAAAATCTCATAAAATCCCTTTAATCAATCAATCAATGAATCAAAAGTTTATGCGCGCTTCTTTCTTCTGTGTTCTTTTAGCTCTGTTATGTGTTAATTAAAATTATTACGGTTCATTGCGGTGTGGTTTGTTATTCGTAAAGTACAATGATAATTTCAAAATTCTCTCAACATGTGCATTCTTTTCAAATCTATGTAAATAAACAGTTTACTTGTTTTTAAATACAAATAGTTTCGCTCATTGACTGCATCGTAGAATTACTGAAGTATTTAAATGGAAAACTACTTACCTGGCAGTTTCACTCACCGAAGATTTAATTTTTCTATATTAATAATATGCAATTAATTTAAATATAGTAGTTCACACAGTAACAGAAAAAGAAAATAGAAGAAAAAAAAACTGAAATGGATAAGAAGCTATCGTCAGTTTCAAATGCTATTTAGAATTTTTTTCAGTCGTACTTTTTTCTTTCGATTCAGATTAAAAAAGGAAAACGCTTTACTCATAGCTTCTCACGAAGAAGATTTTCAATTGCCATACTCAGATGAATTTTATAAATTAAGTATAATAAAATTAGATTATTGTCATTTGAAGATTTTGACATATGAGTAAGCAAATTATCTGATTGATCGAGTTAATTCAACAGTTCGTTATAACAAAAAAGAGGTTCGAACATTTTATCCGAAACAACGCTGCATGATAATGTTGTAGGCTTGTTACATCTGTTTTTATATTACTCTTAAAAATTTACTCTCAATTGTAGCAAGAGTAACGAGCATACAAAAAAAGTATTTAATATCGCCGCAACGCGCATGTCTAAATATGCAGTAACTAAAACGATGAAAATTATTGTTGTAAAATGTATTTAAAAATATTTGAAAAAATTTATTAAAAATAGAGAAAACATTTTACGGAAATAAAATTGGTGTGACTTAGAAGGTAAGCTATCTGTAAATATTACAGCTTGCTAAATTCGTTGGTAACGTTCTTCGACTTATCGGCCACAATCAATTATATCGATATAATATCGAAAATAGTACTGATTATTTAAAAGTAAAACATATAATGGAATTTTATATTTCAGAAAAACAAAACTAGACAGCGTTCTGAAATAACCATACATATTATCATATAGTGTGAATAGATACAACTTCGAATGTCTGCATGCTGCCAAGATTCTCGCCCAAGGTTAAAAAAAATCATCTATATATTTAAAATAATTGGCAAAACCAGAGTACCAGTCCCCCAGCCCCGATTTTGACAATTTTTATTTTATATGAAAGCTTATGACCTTTAGATATGCCACCAATGGTCGCCTGACCCCCATTACCCTTCATTTTTGAGAGAAATCGAAAAAATACTTCTCCTGTACATTCTCTATGGGGGGGAAGACCTTTAGACAGTCCCACAACTCCAACCACTTGACCGATTTCAGCAATTTTTACTCCATACGAAAGCTTATAACCCCGAGAGATGTCATCAATGGTCGCCTTCCACTTACCACTCTCAGTTTTAGAGATATATCGTAAAATAAAACTTTGGCAGAGTCCCTCAGCCTTTACAACCGCAATTTATTTCACCATGTTATGGTGTGCCATGTTCACCATGGCTATCTATATTAAATTTACCCAGAAATTGCGGTAACGCTTAAGTGGTTTGGTTTGGTCTGAATCTCTTTGGCTACGTGCCAAAGAGATTCAGACGGTGTGTTTACGTCTACAGATTAGCATATACAGGGGATAAATGGGCATTATTGATATTGGACTGTTTATTCTATTTTTTTTTAGCCGAGAATGAATTATGATATATCCTTCATTGTCTTTATTTTATTTAATTCATGCACACAGAACTATTTAGAATAGTTCCGTTTTTGTTAAAAGGTTTCTTTCTTTGTCGAACTTAATTTTGGAAATGAATATTTTATTTTATATTTTACCCTGAACCGTTCTTACACCGAAAGGCTCCTTTTACCTAAAGCTTTTCATTCATCAATTCATAATTTTTTTAATTTTGTTTTTCTGTTAGTGGATTTTGCATTATTTTTACTCGAACAAAACTAAAGTTAGTGTCAATTGATTCAGCAGTTCTGTTTTCCATGCTTTTTTTAAATTTCTTAAGCACTCTTCCAATGTACCTGAGATGTTCTTCAACAACTTTCGTTAGTAAATCTGTGACAATCAGATCTGAGATATTGTTGATTGAGATCGAAATTTTCCAGAAAGTTCAATTTTTATGCTTATTTGTTTATTTGCTTATTTTAGGAAAACATCTTGGATGTTATTTAAATGGTTATCGCGTAAGTTGAGCTCAGTTCATTGTGTAATTATTGTATAATCTTGATACTGTTTTCAGGCTGGCATTCTTTCTGCTAATTGGTGGATTTGCATGTAAAATCAGTCTTAAAATATTATCGTGCTACGATGTCTAGGACTAGCGGCTCGAATTTCCAATTTTTTTCATCTCATAGTCTTAAATTTCGGATTTTTTTTTATATTTATACCTTCGAAAGTGCTGTAGTTTTGATAAACTAGGTGCCGGTTATGAGATATTCTTATTGCATTTTGATAAAACATTAATAGCATGAAGAAGCGTAAGTTACAGACTCAACTGTCTTCCATCGTAAGACAGTTGGAATTGTAA
>BGPR01000600.1:320429-366839 GCA_013235015.1 Araneus ventricosus | reverse complement strand
TCCATTAATTTTAAAATTAGTTGAATAATGAGAAATGACATCTTTCTGCTTGAATACATCTCTCGAAAACTGGCCTATTTCATAAAAGATTTCTTTCAACACGTTTTGAAAAAGAGCCAGCAATTCTCCACTGAAGTCAATAGAATTCATATCTAAAGCCACATGAATATCAAATTTAATTTTCAACTTGCCTCCAGTAACAAGATTTAAAAATGAGGATTCCAGCAAAATTGAGTGGTATTTTGTAATAGTATGAATCGCGCCATTTTCCAGACATAATCATGACGCTCACAATGAGTTGCTGAAATGGTTTTGTTCGAGATAAATAACTGTGCCAGAACAAAAAAAGGACCTTAAATTAAAATTGAATCACAATTTTGAATTGCTTTTCTTACCAGTATTAATGAGAATAACGGAGAGTCTTGTAATAACGGTAATTCCTTTAGAAATGCTAACCTGGAATGAAGAGTTGTTCTTCTTAGTGTTTGTTGCTTGTCTTTAAGTACTCCACTTGAAAGTTGAGTTTGAAGTTCTTTAAAATTTGAAAAGCGGTTTTCAAAACCTTCATTCTCTAAACATCATTAAAAATATTTTCTTTCAGTACATATAATTTGCATGAAATGTTAACTGCCAATATAGCTTTTAAGAGAGAGTTTTCTATTTTTCAGACCTTAATAATATGGAAGTAATTTTACTTGTTAAATTCAAGGACTGTTTTATGAAGTTATAACGAAAATTTACGCAACAATATGCTGCAATAAGGCGATAAAGGTATTTTCAGGTTATTCTAAACAATTTTTCAGCTTGAGCATATGCATCGCTTAAACTTCGTTTAAATCATATTTTCAGGAAAAACAGAGTGACCTCGATGGCAAGAAGAGATAAGTTAAATTTAAAAGTCTGAAAATAGTGGAATCCCCATTTTCCTGAGAAAGATGACGAATATGGTCTTTATAAGAGATATAGATACGAATCTAGTAATTTTTAATGATTTTTGTAAGTCTTATTCGAAACAAGAATTAGTGTTAAATTGTTTACCATTCGCAAGTCGTTTCCTCAATTATCTACCATAGCAGAGCTTCTTAAATTGTGGATTACGACCCTGATTCAGGTAGCGTAGAATAATACTGGGGATGCGGACATTTTTCCAGCTCTTTCTTTTAGATTTTACATTTATAATGAAAACAGTTAAGAAAATATTTTGTCTAGAAGGATCCTGTGAAAATTTTCTCATAAACTGTTTTAAATCAAATTTATTGTTCGATTTAAAACAATTTATTGTTTTTATTCATTAATGCTACATTTTATTATTCATTTTTCAATTATGGGGATGAGATAAGAATTTTTTTGGGACTTAAACGGGGTCGTGAAAATATTTGAGTGTCTCTATTAGTGAACGAAGGGGAATATTTTTCCCTAGACTTTCTCGTGTACTAAAACAAAATGGCGAGGTTAACGCTGCGTTGGAAAGTGAAGAAAACTTCGAGTATCAGGGCCGGATTTATACTTTTCTACGCCCTAGTCCATAGCCCTTAACTCTGCGCCCTCCCTGGCAACTATAGAGAGAGGCAATGTAAATGTGCCGCCAGTTTATTTAATGTATATGAATACGGTTAAAAATCGGTATTTTATAGGCTATTTTCAAACTAATACTAAAAAATGTGTACAATTTTCATACTCGTCACTATACGACGAAGCTAAGCACAAAGCGCTCCATATCGTGGAAGAATGCGAGAAAATTGAGGGGAGAATATTCCGGCGGGTTTTAAGTAGAATTACATTCAGTATTGCAACAAAAGTAAAAAATCACCGTAAGAACTCAATGAATACCCACCGATTGTTTAACTGAAGAGAGAAATAATCTCTCTATATATAAAACTCAAAGTACCTATGTATGTATCTACCTATATGAGACGTTCTTCACATTTTGGGTGTTTGTAGAGACATTGCAAGAATTTTTCACAGACGATTAACGGAATCTCTTCTCTACTGAAGTACCACAAAGATGTTTGATAAGATAAATAAACAAAGATAAATGATTTTATCATGGATTATTTTTACAAGTCCCCGTCATGATCACACTGACGAACAACACCGGCCATGTGTCACTTTGAGGTTCAAGTCAGAGCAAAAAAAGGGCAGTTAACAATGCGCAGAAAGGTTATACAGTGGAAGAAGGGGATTTTCCCGAAAGACCCGTGACTCGAAGTGGAAGTGAAAGTACGCTTATTACGATGAAAGTGGAAGTAATTAAAAAAATGAGGTATCGTTTAAAATAATTACGGCAAGTTAAGAAATTAAAATATTACATATATATGTTTGTTCCAGCATCACTTCTGAACGGCTCGATCAATTTTGATGAAACTTGGCATTATTCCTATCATCAAATGAAACTTGGCTTTATTCCTATATCGACCCATATCAAAGCACCATCAAGGAGCTTTCTTTTGTTAATTTCTTTAATGTTCCGGCTGGAATAGTATACCAGAGAATCGAACACGCTTGGTGATACCAAACTTCCAAAATCAAAAACTTTCATAATACGCTTTAAAAATATTATGAGTTTAACATCAAATTGCATCTTATAGAAGGCAGTAGGTAAAAGAAGGCGATATAACTTACTTTATTTAGAAAATAATTTAAAAAAATAGATTTAATTTTATGTTTTTAACACTTTGCACTCGTATATCGAGTCTGAATCGCCATTGTGAATGATACATAGTTTTCGCATTCTTGTTAGATAAAAATTATTATAAAAGTCATATAATAGCAAAAACTCTAAGATTAATATTTAGGAATTAAAACAAACCTATAGTGGCGAATCCAGGATTTGGGTCGGGGGGTCGGGTGAGGTCATAAACATTTTGCATCGTCGTAGCGAATGTTAAACCTCATGGCTTACGTAAATCAAAACACTTTAACTTTACAGACTTTACTCACCTGACACAGTGGCGAATCCAGGGGGTGGCTATCGGGCTGCAGCCCCCCCAAAGCTAAACCAGAATTCTTTATTTTATTTAAAATCATTACAGCTGTTTTTTCTTAATCTCCCTTTAAAAAAAGTGAAAACATTTCTTCCTGGTTTTTGACAGGCTCGAAAGTTTTCTCACTTTTGTAGTCATTCCACTCGTATTTCCAGCTTTGGCGCGGTCAAACACATGTTTTTGCTAGCTATTTCAGTGTGTTTTTTGTTAAATTATCGAAAGTATTGTAGTGTTCTTTATAATTCTTGTTGTCAGGTGAGTAAAGTCAGTAGTGTTAAAGTGTTTTGGTTTACATAAGCCATAAGATTTGACATTCGTCAGGACGATACAAAATTTTTATACCTCAGTCCCCCTCCCGACCCAAATCCTGGATTCGTCACTCGCCTGACAATAAAAATTATAAAAAACAATACAATACTTTCGATAATTTGATTTAAAAAATACAATGAAATAACTAGCCAAAAAATGTCTTCGACTTCGTCAACGCTACAATTACAAGTGGAATGATTCGAAAAGTTGGAAAATTTTCGAGCCTGTCAAGCCAGAAATAAATGTTGCCACGTTCTTCTTATTTTTTTTTAAAAAGGGAAATTAAGAATAAACAGTTGAACAATTGTAGCTGCAGTCCCATAGCTCCCCCCCTGGATTAGCCACTGCAAATCAATAACTAAATTTTTCGGCTTATCAAGCAGTAAAAAGAATTCTTACACTCACACTTGTATAATTATGCATCGTATTACACCATTTCCGAATTACATTATGCATCATTTCCGAGTGCAAAGGGTTAATATAAAACTTAATGCGATTCAAAACGCTTATTTAAATCAATGAAAAGCATGATTGGCGAAGGCAATATTTCAAAAGTACGATGTCCTCCTTTTTAACTTCAATTATATGTTAAGGCAATTACGAAAGTTTCTTGTATCTGTGGGATTCCAGTGTCTCATTCCCAAAACAATGTATTCATAAGTAGGGGGCCCAAATACCGCCCACTTAAGCCATTATTTTAATCAGAGGGCTAATTCATGCGCAATTTGTCTAGAAATTGTTCCAATCTATTACCTAGACTCTTATCCAAAAACATACCGAATTACAACTCTAACACATAAGTTCAACACACGCAGCAAAACTCTTTTTTGCGACAGCTGAATTTTTCCTACTAAAAAAAAGTGTTCCTAATATCGCCTATGTCTAAAATGGATTGAAATAACGTGTAACTTATCTTATGATCATACGTTCTTTATTAAACATGAAAATTAAGTCACAACAAAACTGAAAATAACACAAGACAGCTTTTTTGTACTTTATGAATATAGTTAAAGTATTCTTTTAACACTTTCCCCCTAAATAAAGCATCAAAATAAAAAAGAACTTAAGAGCATTGCCAGGTGATAGGACATCAACCATGTATTTTTTTAAAGGTAATTTTTTAAAAAAATATATAATGCCCCTCAAAGTGCTAGAGCGATAATGAGAATACCCAAGTCGGCGATAATGGGAAAACCTAAGTGGGCGATATTAGGAACAACCTAATCCTCAAACATGGCGGCACCCCCCTTCGGAATCGGACCTCGAACCAAAAACCAAACTACATGGAAATGTAGCCAATTACAGTCATTATTTCTACTTCAAATGGTATAACATTACGACTTTGAACTTTAGTGATTATACTAAAAGTAATGAAACACGATTATTAATTCACATAACACGAAAATCAGCAAAAATTACCAGAAGAAAACAACAACACAGGTTCAAACGGTTTCCTCAAACAACTACTGAAGGGGGAAGCTATGTAATTCCAGTAGTGGTAACCAAATACTACTTAAATTCAAGAAAAAACCGTGGTGGGCAATATTTGGGCCCTTTACCTTACGTTACAGTAAAGAAAACCTAATGGATGAGGTTTGATTTGTCATCCCCAGACTTTTGAATGCTCTAAATGAATTGAACGATTCGCATTTTCTCCCCTTTGAGTTAGTTTCCAATTTTAAAATATAGTCACTTCATTTTAAAAACGCAAACGCAGGTTAACTCTACAATAACATATTAAATGTTTGTGAGTTTTATGCAGAAAAATATCTCTGAAACTTTAAACAAACTGTAAACACTTAACTAGGCCATCAACAAACAAGGCCTTTAAACTTGTGACTTTTCAATTTGAAATGATAACGTGCCAGATCGCACTTTAAAATCTTTTGAGTAAAGTAATATAAAATTCTCTCTATCCCGGTTCTTCTTGTTTACACTTTAAAAACTGAAAGAAAAAAATTGTTACATAAGGATGCGAAATGTAACAGAAATTCTAAAAAAACTGCTGCTAGACGATAAAAACAGTCGTAAAATTTTCTTTATTTTTTCCATCAACGCTATTTTCAGAACAACAACGGCCAGTACCGGCTCCGGGACATCTGAGCTCACACATTTCGGCATCGAATGCGACGTGATTTGCAACACTAAGTCTCCAAAATGTTTCTCACCATCGGCTAGCATAAATCCTTCCCGCTATTAAGATACGCTAAATGTGGCTTTTTTGCAAGGTTTTAATTGAGTCTTTTTCGGCTCTATCTCCATCACATAACGCGGGCACCAACAAAAGATAAGGAAAGGCAAGAACAGCAACTGGAAAACATATTAACATTTCTATTCCAAAACCGCAGCGTGATAAGCTAGTCGGTTTTGACCCCACCGACTCGTGGTAATGTCCCGAATTTATATGCGCACCCACGTCCATTCCGGCTGATACAAAAGTGCATAAAAGAGATGAACCTTCGCTCTTCCTGTCTAGAGGTCAAGCCACGAGTCCGCCGCTAAAAGCTCTTTTAGTCTGATCTATGAGTTGTGCTTCCCTCCCTAGCCTCGAATTACGTGATATTTATTCCATTTGATGAAATTATTACGTGCCCGACATTAATGTCCCGAAGCGCCCGGGTTTTTGTTTGTGTACAGTTGTTGTGGCTTGTTTGCTGTTCAGCAAGGTCAGGGCCAGATTTGTTTCGGATATTTTCGCATTTGTTCCGTTTCTTTTGTTTGTTTTATGTTTAGTTGCTTTTAGGTACTGTTTTCAGGCTATAGGTGCATTGAAAAGTGCACAAGTTCTCATCGACATCAATACAGCTATACATTTCACAAGTTTTCATCGACATCAATGCATCCAGTGGCGGACTGGCGAAGTTGCCAGCTTGCCCGATGGCAAGTGGACCCCTTAAACAGAAGACAATTTGGGCCCCCAGGAAATGTGAGAGAGAAAAAAAGAACTCTTTCTCTGTAGTAAGCTAATAAAAAAAAAGAGTAAAAAATAATAAGTAGTAAATTTCTAAAGCAAATAAATAAAATAGCCCTGTACCCAAGGCCCGTGTTTCTTATATAATATTTAACTTACAGAATTTAAAATCAAATAACTTTAAACATAGTTTCGTTATTTTAAACATAGAAAACTAAATGGTGTTAAAAGGGATTTATTTTAAAAACGCGGAAAAATGAAATATATAATAAAAAATTAAATATAAAAAATTAAATATATATAATTTAATATATATATATATATGAATTAATGTTACGATTATAGATATGTGTGGGCCCTCACTGACTCCTGGCAACCACTATTTTCAGACCCAGGACGGCCACTGAATGCATCTATACCAGACATGGGCAAACTACGGCCCACGGGCCAACTACGGCCCACCGGAAGGTTTTATCCGGCCCGCGGGTAGAATTTTAATTTGCCGGTCCGACGGAAATTAAAAGGAAATATGATTTATATATTATATATCCATCTCCTTTTCTACTTTGTTTAAATATTTTTTTTTCTTCCTTTTTTTCAAAGGACTGATGATCTTTTTACTTTCTCTATTTTTGTCCTACAAAACATAAATCGACGGAAATAGCAAGCACAGACAGTGTTGGCGCCAGTGCGTCTGCCTTTCGCTCGCGCCCTCTGGTTGTAATGTTCTTTTTTATTTGATTTATTGATGGTATTTCCGGTTTCTTTTCTGTTGAGTACTATGTTTGCTTCATCTTATATATGTGAACAAGTGTTTTCAACTATGAACCTTAGAAAGAATTATTTCAGAAGTAGACTGACAGATGAGCATTTAGCCTTGTTCCTTAGAATCAGTACATCTCATTTCGAACCTCATTATAAGGAACTTTTAAAAATGAAATCGCAATTTCATTCATCTCATTAACATATTTAAATTGTAATACTTGTATATTGTTTTTAAAATTTTAGAAAAATTTATGTTGGCCCGCCAAACTTTTTTTTTTTTTCGATTTTTTGCCCTCGACCGAAAAAGTTTGCCCATCCCTGGTATAACCATACGCAGCCGAACATACCATTTTTTGAAAATATATAAGAGAAGATTCCCGAAAGTTCTCCCGATATATTCTTTTACGTCAGATCATTTTTCTACAAAGCAATTCTCATTCCATGACTGTGCAAAGACAGAAAGAATAGTTGATTTTTTATTATTTATTTGACAGCTGATATGCATATGTTCTGTGTCGAAAGAATGTCATAAGTTTCACTCTGTTTGCGTTCAGTTATATATTTAAATATGCACGATCAGATTTTAAAAACAGTGAGACTCGTATCTGAGCATAAATTAGTTTATAAAAATCTTTTTAAAAGGAAAAAAATCTTTTACGTCAGGAAAATCTTTTTCTGCTTAAAATCTCATTAATCTCTAAACATGGAAATAAGTGAAAGAAGTAGGTCCTCAAAATTAAGAACAAACGAATAGGATTTTCAGCAAAAAAGAAAAAACTGGATGTAAACCATTACACTTTATACCACGACTTTATAATAAGTACCAAATGGATTGTCATCATATGATCATATTCACAAATCTTTCAGCCTTTGTCTGCTTCTAGGGATATTGATTTCATTTTATTTTAGACAAACGAAATTTAGTTATAAGTCTGTTACAAACCAAACCAAATGTTAATTCTGAGAATTTTTTTTGCTAATTCCAAAAGAAATGAACAATACCAAGAAAAAAAATAAAAAGAAATAAATATTAAATAAATAAATAATAGATAAATAACAAGCATACAAATTAAAATATAAAGATTAAACTTTTAGCTGCTTAAAAGAACAGAATTTAAAATTGTGCGATTTCTTCACACGCCGTTGAAATAAATTTCGGCGTTATTTCAGGCCTCACAGTGGCAATTGAAATAAAAACAAACGTCTTGATTATTTATATATATAAAAGAGGAATATTTTATGAGTATGTATGTTGGCTTCGTTTGACTTACCGAAACCAAATTTGGCACAGTGATGGACTACCACAAGAGGGAGCTATTGTCTTATTTTTTTTTAAATTTGAATTCCATTTTCTTTTATTTCATTTGAAGTTGCAAATTCGGCGTTTTTTGTCTATTTTCTTTTTTCTCCATTATTATTCAAACACGTGCAAGAAGAAAAAATATGTTTCGGGTGTTTAATTTCGCAGTTCTTGCATTATTTATTTATTTCTCTTTAAATATTATTTTTTCAGCCTTATTAAAGGAAGTTCGGTTTTGCTTTTTTCCCCTCCATTTTATTTTTATTTTATTTATTTCTCTTCACATATTGTTCTTTTTGAGACGTTTTAAGTGAAGTTTGTTGTATTTATATATATATATATATATATATATTTTTATTTTGTTCTATTTTTTTATTTTGTTTTATTTTTTTTATTTTACAAGACAAAATATTATGCTACCTAGTTTTAATTTATAAACATAGGAAAAAATCGTTTTCTTGCATTTTATCTCTCTCTTTTTTTATTGTCTTTTGATGTTTTATATCGCAACGTATAATTTTATTAAGATTTTCCCTTTCTAAACATTTTTTTTATTTAAATTTTTAATCAACAACTCTGGGAAAATGATCTATATTATAATTGTTCATTTTAAAGTTGTATTAATTATTTTACGGTATATTGTTTAAAAGTTTAGAATGAATTTTCCTTTTCGATACTCATTTCAATTCGCATTTTCATTCAAACCATACTGTTATAAGGTAATAAAAAGCTAGAATTGAAAGTGTTAATTCAGCAAGAAAGAATTCAAAGGAGATTTACTTTTGGTGAGGAAGATTAGTGACAATATTTGTAGGGGGAAAAAAAAAAAAGAAACCCAACGGAGAAGGGCACATATGAAAAAATGTGGGTCCCGAGAATTCTTACCTTTTTATTACCTTTACCCAGCTATAAGGTAATAAAAAGATTGGATTTGAAAGTTTTAATTCAACAACATAAGATTCACAGGAGAATTACGTTTTTTGGGGAAAGTTAGTGACAATATTTGTAGGAGGCAGTGGCGGACTGGGTTTGAAAATAACTGTTGCCAGCAGTCAATGGGGGCCCACTCATATTAAAAATGATCATTTTTCACTATATATATTTTAAATTTTATTTATTATAAATACAATCAATTAAAATCAATAAATGGACATGATATACTATATAAATTATAATATATTGTTATTATCTAAAAAGCTGTAATATATAGTAATAGTTCTGTGAACAGTAGACCTCGCTCCTCCCCACCCCCACCAAAAAAATTCTGCTCTTCATTTCAGTCTTTAAAAGTTTAGCCATTTATTTTTCGAATTCAAATTATTTGCGCAAGTCTCTGCTTTTATCATTATTAATTAAAGTACAATTAAATGTCTGCTTTTATCAATATTAACAAAATCAGAATGAAATGCAATTTGTTATTATTAGAGGTATCTTTGGAGGCATTATGAACGGAGTTTCGTTTGGCTACAATCGTTGGAAAAACACTTAACACTTCATAAAACGCAACCATTTAAGCGTCCACCATCTTGAAACGGAATAAAAAAATATATAAATCTTTACACATACGATGGTTTACCCCGACATAAAAGAGCATTCAAGCCGAATTCAAAGAAAATCGATTAAAAAAAAGGAAAACTTGTAGATTTTTATAAAAGACGAATAATTCCTCTTTACATATAAAGAACTAAACTTTTGTACTAAAACAATTTCAAACTAGACAGTTGAAAACAAGAAAATTATAAGTTAAAGCTGCATTTTATTTTTTTAAGCAATAAAATCTAACACGAAGTACCATAGTGTTATTTCTATGTTTTACTTCTGATCATGCTTTTGTATGCAAATGTCAACAAATAATAAAAGAGAATGTATGTGTAGGTTGTTGTCTGTCTGTTTATGTTCTACAGTCCGTTGAATCTAGAGCCATCAAATTAGGTACAAGCATACTATAAGAGCGTACGAATGCATCTCGGAAAGTTTTTAAATTTTAATTAATTAAAAATTAAGCAAAAATTGGGAATTTTTTCAATTACAACTCAAAAAATATTATCACATAAAAATAATTTTTACACATTATTAAATTTCAAAATTTTTATCTTTCAATGTGATGCCAGTTTAGTTGCTGTGCAATTTTTCCTTAATTTTGCAATTGGAAAAATAATATTTTTAAGCATAATATTTGACAATACTTTGAAATGTTGTAATGAAAGTGAATCAACTTTCATTGCTTCAAATCAATAAATATTATATTTGTCTTCTGATAAAGAAGAAGCATGATATAAAATTTTATTTTCATCTTGCAATATAAAAACTTTCTTTAATGCAATAAATTGCATTCCATTTAGCCAGTTTTTAGTTCAATTTTTTTCTTTCCACATTACTTCAAATAAATTTACTTTTTAGACATATTTACAATATTATTATGATATATTTAATTTTTAACAATGATCTTAAAACTCATCTATCCTGTTACGAAAAGAAAGTTTTTCCTGGAGATTATATTATTCATTTTGTGCTTAATTAGGTTAAATATTCACTCTATAATTAGCTTTAAAAAGTGTAATAATTGTAATTTGAATTAGAATTATGCTTGACCAATAAAAAAAATAACTTCATTGACTTTCAAGATTTTTAGCCTTTTTTATCTGCTAAATGTAAAAACCTAAGTCATTAATTTCATCAGATGCGAAACATACTACATCAAAATTTAGTTCAAATAATAATACATTTCCTGCCCACTGTTTTTCAATTTTTTAACTAATTTATTTCTTGGTTTTATGTAACAATTAATGACTTCAGCTTACCGAAAATCAGATCACTTGATGAATTTAAAGTTGGCTAGTCCACACAGTTAATAAGATGAATTATTCAGCTATTCGCCGAAAGCTGTCAGTATTTAATACACCTCTCTAAGTCTTTTTTCTCCTTTTTTAAGATATGCTATGCATGTTATACTCTCTCTCTCTCTTTGTTCACAGAAAACAGGAATACCACTCCCCACAGCCCAATTATTTGTCACGAAAGAAAGGGCCCTTTACAGTTTTCAAAACCTTGTTAACGTAACCAAAGAAGCACTCCCACAGACCCCCTACCCCAAGGAAAAGGCGAGTTTCTCCTTTTCACTGATGCTATTTAGTCAAATTACATGACTCCCTCTCCCCTTGTAAGTTTCAGCGGTTCGAAGTAGACAATTTTCTTTGTTCGCTTGTCCGTCAGTTTTACTACTGTAAAAAGCACTAACAACAAAAAAGAATATTATTTAGACATTTCCAAGTACCACAGCCTTCCTGCTCAGAGGGATAATCTCTTCGTCCTGCCGGGGGTGATATAAGTGGTCATCGTGTCCCGACCTTGCACAGAAAGAAAAGGTTGTGTGAGGAACATAAAACTACTTGCTATTCTGTTTGCTTTAGAAAAGACGCAGGAATTTCTCTAGAAAAAATTCTTCCCTTTCTCTCTCTTTCACATACACATATCCTAAGGGGCCCATATCAGCTTATGTGTAAGGGGGCCCACTTGCCATCGGGCAAGATGGCAACCTGGCCAGTCCGCCACTGGTAGGAGGGAAAAAAAAAAAAAAAAAAAAAAAAAACCAGAATCGGGCATATGAAAAAATATGGATCCCGAGCAACGCCGGCTTATCAGCTAGTACACCAATAAGCATAAAGGTGTTTTTCCAAATGCATACATACTATATTCCTACGAATTGTTCATATTCGAAGATTCCTATTTTGTAACTATTCATTAAAAAGAATTCTTATATAAAATCATGCTGCATATGAATGCAAGGATAAAAATATAAATTACTACGGTAATACTAGCATTTGAAAAATTCCTAATGTTACATTACTATATTATTACTAGTATTACTTCTTTTTATATTACATAAGTTCTGTCGTATGGTACAGAAACACAGCAACGAAACCGTTGAAGAGCATAAAAGAGATTAATTTTACATAAATACAGCTTTTAGAAACTCGAAAAAATGTAAGTATGATGTATCATTTAAAATCCCTTTGAAGTAAAGATCTGATATTCTAAAGCACAATCAAAAAGCATTTTGAAACTCTGGATATTCGATGGAAACGCGATAAACTGTCAATCGGTGTCGGCATGTCCTGCATTTAGGATCTGATAATTTCCTACCAGATGTATGTGGGTCAGCCTACTGTGACTAATTCGTAGACCAGACAATATGACCTCTTCTTGTGATTTTGATAACAGGCTGCTTAATACCTTAATGTTAGGTTTTATTAGATACAATTTGTTAAAGATTTGACTACTCCAGACATTATGCTATCTGTTATGGTACTTTTTTCTTTTATTATGGCTTTTAAATTCATTATATTACATGGGATTGATACTAATATTTGTAAAGCCGTATTTAGAATCGTTTTGATCTTTTCTTCTATTGTGTATCCTTTCAAAACACTTGCTTTTAAAAATTCCTTTTCTAAAATCTTCTTCTCGTTATTATTTTTTATTCCTTTTTTCTTTCTAAGGTTCTTGTTGCAAGCAGAATTACTAGTAACGTTTTAAACCTACACTTCCTTGCACCACTTACATCTTTGCTTTTTAATTAATCTCGAATAATTTAGTATTTAGCTAATAAATTAATTTAATTATTGCATTCTTTTGTTTAAAATTGATAAGCATTTTAAAAATTAAATTTAAAAAATTTGTTCAATATTAATGTTTTAAGTAATATATTACTTAACCTTAACAATTTATTAAACTAAGAACTTAAAAATTAAGCAATATATTGCTTAATCTTTAAGTTTAATATTAATGCAAGCATTTTAACTAATTAATTTTAAAAGAATTAAGTTCGATATTAATGTTTTCAATCCATCCAGAATTTCTCATCCACATTTATACATATTTGCACAACTACGAGCGAACAATAAAAATATCGATCAATATAGGATTAAAATAAATACATGTGTAGTCGCTCTTGTAACGTTAACTATAACTGATTGTGACTGATGTTACAGACAGCGCCCTCTGAAGCTTTCAACTTCAGTTGAGACCAAGCAATGGAGCGTGTTGCGTCCCATGAAAAATTCTCTTCTTTATGTTTGTTCCATTTTCGAAATTATTTTTGTAAACTGTCTGTGTGTAACGTAAACTTAAAATAAATAAGTGTTACACTAATTTGGACTATTTACTAGACTCATAAAACGAAACACACACATATGTGGGAAAATTATTATTATTTTTTTTTGTCTCTGCAAGAAAAAAAATTTGGAATTTGGTTTTGAATAACTAAAATTAAAATAAGCATATTGAATGCTATTTATTAGTATTATTATCACGTAAAAATAAAATCAATCCGTCTTGTGTGTGTATGTTTTGTTTCCAACGAAAACTTTCATAAATGAATCTGAATATTCGTGTTAACTATTGAAAAACGATTTATCTGTTGAAATCATCGCCAGTTGCATATAACTTATCCTGATTCATAGTGTACATAAGAAAAGTGTTTTATTCTTTTCAGTGTTTAAAACAGAGTTCAGGCTCATAAGAATTGCAAGCTTTAAAAAAAAAAACCGATTAATTAATTCATTTATTCTCTTATAATATACGTGTGTTGTGATGTTTTTACATGAGAATATAATTATTGATATTGTAAGCGCCAATGCAGGAGCCAGCCTTCCAATAGGATACCATAGCATTGCAATGGCATCCTATTGAAATGATCGTTTGTTTGTGCGAATTTAACTTTTTTATTTCTTTTTTTTATGAATGGCACCATTTATAAATGTTCTTTCTTTCTTCGGTTTCTGTTTTAATTCACTAAAATATGCAAATATATAGTTTTGTAAATGAGAGAAATATTATTATTAACCTTGCTTATTTACTCATCTAACACCGCTGTGCATGTTTATGTGAATTGGGAAGTTTTGAAAATTATTGTTTTCATTATTACATTATTTAATTTTTTTCGCACTGAACGTTTTTGCACCAGCTGTTTCTTCCTATTTTACTGCCACATGCGCCGTCACTCATTTAATCTCATCATTACTAATTTTTCTTTTGTGTGACGATTTCATCAATGTTATGGCAACACAGCGAATATTTTATTTCTTGTATATGAATAATATGTTTTATTTTTATTCTACTCGGCAAATTATTTTGTGTTTTAATTTTTGGAATATTACATACTGCATACACAAAACATTTTGTTTTTTTGCAACTCATGTATAAAGATGATCATAAGTAAGATGGAATAACACACGAGATTGGTATTTCTGACAAAGAGTCAGCAATGCTCTTTTCACGAGTATAATTTATTGCAGAGTTTTTATTATCTTATTTTCACATAGTTTTCTTTAATAACAACGACAAAAAGGATGGTTATTTGGTTTTGAGAAAAGAAGTTTTAAGCGGGTTTTTTTTTTAATTTTCTGACTTACTGTATGTCTTACGAAAGTATAATAATGGTTTAGGGTTTAATGATGCCAAAAAGTTGTGCAAAAATGACTAAGTGATGAGAAATAACACTTTCGTAAATCAGCTTCAAAAACTGTCATCAGCATTCGAGTGTGTGACGATTCTAGAAAAGGTTGATGGTAGTGAAAATAATTTTTATAAATTAAACATAAATCTTTATGCTAATGATTCGTTTGATCTAAAAGACTTTTATGGAGTTCGAAAAGGCAAAATTAATTTTCTGCCTTATTCCGAATTCCTTCTGATTGTTTTTTCCTGAATTCTTAAATAATTTTTTTTCTAATTCAGTTATATTAAGATATTTTTGATAAACAGGAAATACAGAATTGGGGAAAAGTATTATTCTTGATTAGTTTTAGTACTGGTTGATAAGTGATTACTTATAGAGACAAATTTAAATTTGATGGTCGCTATTCAAACATGAATTTTACTTTATGATGGATTTCTGAAACTATCATATCGTTGAACACAACATGGTAATTAATTACCTACGCAAAAGTAGTCCACCAAAATTCATGTTGGTTTAAGATAAGCTGGAATTTTCTTTTCCCCGTTGAATTTTTTTTTCATTCTGTTCTATAGTATAAAAATAAAAATTTAAGGAAAGAAACTGCAAACGGCATAAAATAAATTTGAAAAAAAGTCATTTGCTGTCTATTTTTGTTGTATCGCTCAGATATAAGCTCAATAGAACGATACGGATAAATTTGCCATTTATCATTAATCAGTCAACAATATCATCCATGCAATGATAGTTTTCCTTTTTTTTAATAATAAGATAGAGTTCAACGGCATTAAAAAGCATTTTCTTTTTTTTTCCTATTTCGCAGATCATCTCACACCTCTTCCTATTCACGAAGTGTGAAATCCTTTTTTCCCCTTTAAACTTAATGAACGAAACTGACCCACAAAAGAATAACGGATCATCACAATTGTAACATTACAGTTAGTTTCCTTTCCTTTGATGTTGAAAGAATTTACAAAAAGTTTAACAACTCGAGTACATTAACCATGAAATAGATTTCGAATGAAAAATAAAAACAAAAATTGGGAATCAAACATCGTTATTCCAAAATCGTTTCCACGCGGCTGGATTTTTTTTCAAAACTTCACAATTCAAGAAAACTATAATGGCCGTGACACGATTATTATCAGAGCGAAACGAACAAAATTAACGAAGTTGATCGTGCAGCGCTCAAGCATACTCATATCAGTTTTGCACCTGTGTCTGAATTTGTTGCTTTTGTTCTATTTTTTTGTTCCTCAGAACATAATTTATCGCCTATTGACAACAGTTTCGTTTAATCGAGTTCGAATGGAGTTGCCATTTTTAGTTTGACTGATCAGTGAAGCCGAACAAATGAAGAATTATTATTTTTTCTTATTATTTTTCCTAGAAAAGAAATTTACCTTGATACTATTTACTGAATGTGAAAATGGCAGACACGAAGAAAATGAGGTTTTAATTATTGCTCGTCTCGAATTGTTTCTAAAACAGTCTTCATGTGTAAAAAGAATTTTTCTAATAATATGCTGGAACTGTGAAAGAGAAATCTTCTCAAATGAGAGTTCATTTTGAATGCATTTTTCTTTCTATCCAAAAGCTAATATCTATTGTTTTTAATAGAAAGGCAATTTTGGAACTTTCAGTAGATTTTAAATATCATTTTTCGGAAATACACAGATTTTAAAGAGATTTATATTTCTTTCATTCTATGAACTGTTCCAAATTAAATCTCTGAGAAGTGCAATTAAAAAAAACTATATTGTTGAAGATGTCAAATTATCTTAGGTATATTATCTGACAAAACATGATAAAACTAGGTATATCTATTTCACTATCAACTGCATTAATATCAAAAACAGAATTAGTACGATTTTTAATGTGTAAGTTAATCAAATTTGTCAAATTTGGTTCAAAAAATTATTTTAATAAGAATTGGAATTATTCAGCAAAATGGTGGACAGTTGAAGACATCCCTGAAACGTACCGAAATTCATTCTATTTTAATTTTAAATTTTATTGTATGTTTATGGATAGATTTCTTCATTATTAATTATGCTATTGCTTATAATTCACTATAAATAATTGTTTCTCGGATAATTGATTTCAAAGAAAATATTTTTCAAACAGCGCCTATACAATTCGCAATTTTTTTCAAATATTTTATTTTAAATAAAAATAAATATAAAATGAATAGTTTTGACCAAGTCGAAAACAAACAACAAAAATTTTCAAGTGTTTTTCATTTATATATCTGTCATGAAGGCAGCAAACGAGAGGTACAATTATTTTGCTTCAGATTTATAATGATTTTTTTGATAAAGTTCGTTTTGAAATGTATTTTCTTATATTCGAATGAAACCCAAATTACCTCAGTAAAGGCCTGTTTCATTTATTATCGTTGCAAACATCATGCTAAAGAAAATAACTTTAAAAATTGAGAAATAAAAAATTAGCAGAAAAAAAACTATTTGTTAATCAGTGTTGTGTTCTTTCTGACTCTGGTAATGTTGATTTGATCTCAAATATATACATAAACATTTTTCTCGTTCCTGACAACAATTTCATCAAACGTTAAAGAAAAAAAAAAACCTGATCGATGTTTTTCCAAATAAAACCATTAAGTAATATAATTTCTGTTTATAAACACAGAGCAGTTTATGATTTTAGGATAAAATCTTAAATGAGGGTTAATACCTGCAATTTTGTAGGAAATATTCAATTACAATCATGCTGTTATTCAGACTTCAAGAAGAAGAAGAATTATCAGCATAATTTTAAATTTAACAAGGTAGAAGAATGTAGAGCTCTTTTGCTTTGTTCCCTGTTGTTAAGTACATGTTATCCGAATAACAGACCACTAATGCTAGATCTCATCATGAACTATTTATGTTTTCTTCCAAAACAAGTACAATAGAGATGATTACACTTACATAAACTCTACGAAAGGGATTAAGAATTTAATGATCTCGTAAAACGTTTGAATCGTTGTTTAGCTACAATGCTTTTGTGTTGTCTCAATTGCGAAAATAATTCAGCTCTAATCAAATACTTTTTTATAGTAAGTGAAAAAAAAAATTCTTGTTTCGTATTATCAGGATCTTTTAACTTTGTTCCTTATTTAACTATAAATATTTCTGCATATTTTGGGATAATAACGAATATTTAATGAATCCTTTATGCCAGAGATCGATGAATTCGCAACAATAGTCGTAAAAGTTTCTGAAATATTAAATAGCTTCTTTGAAATGTATTTCAGTTGGATGCTCTTCAAGAAATTCACTTGATGTGTTTGTATCTGTTTATTGATGTAATAAAGTAGACTTAATTTCATTATAATTGTATTGAAAATGTACTTCGGTATATGACTCATAGCTATACAGACAACTGAGAAATGCATTCTCTTTAAGGCTTAAAAAGGTTTAAGATTTTAAGTTATTCTTTCGATACTTAGTATCTTGTCCAGAAACGCTTAATAGTCTTAATAGCTCTGTAAAAACTTTTTTAAAAACAAAATGAGCCATTAAGACATAACGCACAAGAAATCAGAACTCCAAACTTGCAATTCTGAAAACATCAGCTGTAGAATTCGATCCCACAGTATATCTATATTTGTGAAGCTTCAGGCTCTCTCTCCAATTAAAGCATTGTATAATCGAATTACGCAAATGTTCAGTGACTCAGAAGGCAGAATTTCGTAAGAACACAAACATTGATTGTTCTTGTTAAGGCTGTAAAATGGAGGAAGAAAAATGTAACACTTAGCGAACAGCTTTCTTTGAACTGTAGTTGATAACAGACTCTCAGAAGAAAGCTGTTGTGGTTTCTCACAGAATGACTTTAAGAGCATTATTTATTGTGTTTGCCGTGTGGATGACACGAGCTGACATCCTATTGAATTGTTGTGGTTTTTAGGGAATGCGGGAAGAGGTGTCATTGTTTACAAGCACTGATAAAACGCTTCGGCAGACGACTTTTAATTCTTCATTTCTGAAAGAGGAGAAGAACTTACGAAAAAAAGAATGTTTTAAATGAAAAAATACAAGAAATGAAGAAAAAAGTTGTATTAATAGGAAAAAAATGGTTATTTATATTTTTATTTCTTATACAGAAACATGAATAAATAATTCCCATTTATATCATATTGAAAAAGATTTTCAGTACGTCATTCAAGAGACTGCGAAAACGACGTACTATCGAATTTTGGTTCAAAAATGTGATGAACAATATATATGAATAATGATATATGTTCACTTTAAAATAAGAATTTATAATCATTTTAGAATATTATATTGCTTATAATGTCTGACAGAATTAAATGATTTTAAATCCTTTACATCAAGATTTTCCGTAGTATCAAACAGTAAAACCACCATCTACCTCAAGATCTTCTCTGGCCAAATCAAAGGGTCATCAACCCAAATTTCTAATATATAAAACACGTACATTATGGCGAGAAAGTGAATTTGGGCGAAGCAAGTCAAAATAATAACTTATAAAATGTAGAAAAACAATAAGTAAAAATAAAATAAAAGTAAATATCAAAATTAAAGTAAGTAAGAATAACATGAAAAAGGCCAATGGGAATATTGGTTAGGCACCATCTAGTTCCTTTGTCAAGAGTTGCTCCACAATCTTAATGTCACAGTTTCTGAACAAGCTGTAATTTCACAATAAAGCTTTTAATTTCATATCCTTCCAACCAGGAGACCACAATTCGTGTTGATTTTTCAGAAGCTCACACTCTTTAAAAGTATGCAGAATCGTACCCACTGCTTTCCCACAGAAACGTTTACTATCTTTGTCAAAAATTCTAGCCTGATGAGCTTCGAAAGCACCATGGCCACTGAATATCTGTTTAAGGCAAAAATTTCCTTGGAGTCTTTTTCTGTTGACATTTTTAACACACTAGCTACCGATCACGCACTTTGACTTATCTAAGTAAATGACCCTTTCTCTACTATAGTTAAAAGACATTAGAGAAGTGGCCATCTAATTAGATAGAAGGTCAGAATACCAGGCGTGAGTCATGGCAGCGAACGTGTTAAATAAATATTTTGTCCATCATCCTTTTAGTCAAATCCTCCATCTGTTCTGCCAAGCATTCATTAACCTGGTCATTCACCGTTGGTCCATTTTGGAATTTTTGGAACACGGGAAGGAAAAATCAACCGTCAGGGACGAAAACCTATGAAATTTGGGGCAAGTGATTGGAAGTGGTGGAATTCCAATGAACTCAAAATCCAAAGCTTCACCCGCCGATTCCAATTTGGGACCCCGATGCAAGGGTAACGGTAAGGCAAAGGAAGTAGGAATGAAACTCGAAATCCCTAATGTTGGGGAAGAGGAGTGTGGGTGGGAATAATTTTGCGACTTTGAGCCTTGTCTCAAAACAAACTTTGGAACATCCGTGAATGTTTTGCCTATTTTTTCCGACTAAGATGAGTGGAATACGAACCAGTTGTTAGGACAAATGGATTAGCCTTTATTTCTCGTGAATGCCCAGGTTCACCCTCAAACAAGTTACTCCACTGAATTGAGCGTAGAATAGATAGTATTCTAGTGAGGAGGCCTTAACCCTCTGACTGCGAATTTTTTTGAATCACCATTTAGATGCAACGTTTGCATATATGTTGAAATACCGTTGAGCCGAGCGAGTTGTTTATATACAGAGCTTTATTAGTATAATATGATCCAACGCTATAAAAGTGCTAAATAAACACATTAGCCAGTAAAAATCGCAGGATGCAACAGAAAACAGACTTGCTTCTTACCCGCGGAAGTCGGATACGCAATCGCAGGGTTAAGAGCGGGGCCCAGTTGGGAATAATCGGCCCAGTCGGCTAAAGGCGGGCCCTGGTGGCAGCTGTTACCGATGTTCAAGTCAGGACCATTTGGACCTCAATTGTGAGATATCTTTATAATCTGATAATTAACGAGCAATGCAAAGATTGGAGTGCATTTTGGTTAAGGCACTAGTGGCGATCTCGTGAAGAAGAAGGTGAAAAGCTCGTGACATTCACTGACTCTGTGAAGACCTCCGACACTTCCATTCATAAAGAGAAGACAGCAATTAAAGACCTTGTTTAAATGCAAGAACGGGAGAAAGTCATCTGACTCTCATTCTTAAATGATCGCCAATTTGCTTTCAACGAATTAAGAGATTGAAATCGTTATCAGATGCATATTTTGCAGAACTTGCATTGAAGCATTGTTTCTGAGCTGTCACTGCAGGAAGGTGATGATTGATGTTATTGGTTCTAATTTGTTGCATGCAGCCAGCATATATCGAAAGCTATTTCTCCATTTTCGATCAATTATTTATTCTTAATTTTTTTTTAAAGTCCAAAGAACTTGAACCCCAAAAGAGAATATTTTTTACCAAATGATAGCCTTAAAACCTTAATTGTGCTGCTAACCTAATCTTTACCACTTTTGGGATATTTTCTAAGACTTTAGGTCTCTTTCAAACCAACAATTTAATTTTATAAACATAAATTAAATTTATAAATTTGGTTACTTCGACGCAAGCTACATTTTCCATAAGCGACTTAAATAGGTGATGGGCTCAAGTAGGGCTTAGGATCCCGGAATAAAACACTTATATACATTTGTGAAATTGTGTTTTAGGTGGTTGAGTGATGTCATTTCAATCTTCACACAAATTTCATAACAATAACAACTTTAATAACAATAACAACTTAACTTCCAACCAAGATTTGCCATTAAACGACAACTTCCATTCCATTCCATTCCAACCAAGATTAAACTCGCTTCTTGCCAGTATTATTAGGATAATACTGGCCAGATTCCCTTCCATACAGCGCTCAGAACGTAGTCTGACCCCCAAGTTCACAAGTGGGGGTGCATGGTTCATCTGGTATATTTCACCAGACACATTTTGTCCTCACTTACATAAAAACACCTTTTTCTTTTCTTGCCCTGAAACAGCGCCCTCTATTTCACACTTTTCAACAACATTTCAGTTATAAAAATGTTTGAGTTTTTGTTACATTAAAAATATATTATACATTATACTATTATGCTAAATGAAATATTTTAGCACTCTTTCATAGTTTTCTAGTTAGAACCGAGATGGTTTGACTTCATATTCTTGTTTTGGCTAAAGTAACCCGGAAGAGTCCAAATAACCCTAAATTACGGTACATTTGTGTATGAAGATCAAATGAAAGAATTTATTAACCCTCAACTGGGGAGGTACGGTCTCACAGACCGCTTCGAATGGTTAACCCATCACCCCTACTCTATATTTAGTTCAATCGAATGGAAATGGAATCCTGTAGCTTTTCATTTTATGATCTTGACTACATGTATACTTTTTCTTCAAGTTTCGCTGCCTGATTTTTTTTTTTTCATATTCCAGTTCTTTCTTTCCGCGCGGTCTGGCAGCCCGCACCTACCTGCTAGAGTTCCAATATTGTGAAAGGCTTAGAGAATGCCACTGAAGCCTAGTCCTCTGAATATCATACAGCCTTCTGGTCCTCGTTATGACGAAGATCTTCAAAAACTTCTAAATGAAATAGGAAGTGACTTCAGTGATGAAAATAATCGTACAGAGGATTTTTTGATGAAAGTTCACATTCGACTATTTCTGAATTATCCGAATTTGAAGATGCAGAATGTCAACCAGAAGCTCAAGCTTCTTCAGGTGAACATTATTATTATTGCAGAAATCCTTTTAAGTGGTCATTCTGAAACAAAACGAACTATTAGAATTACTGCTTATAATATCATGCAACTTCCAGAATTGGTTTATGGCTATTTCCTATAGGCTATTGGATATGAGAACTGTAAATTCATACATTTTGTATCAAAATTATTCTGTAAACCTTGTTATGAATGGAATACAGTTTTTAAAAGTCCTCGCAAGAGAATTTTACTTCAAATTAAGAAAAGAACAGAAAATCCAAAACTAAACAAAAATTGAGAATGACAAAACAGCGAATTTTACGGAGTGATATGGAGGACCAGGAGAGATTGATATTACCAGAAGATCACCAAGTTAGAAGTGAGGAAAACTGGTAATTTATGCCCACCAAAGAAGAAAAGAAAAATTGCATATTTATGCATATTTTGTGACAAACATGTATGTTTAGAATGTACGCGAAAATTTAGTTATGGGTGTGCTCAAGAATCAAAGCTGAAATAATTCCATGTAATATCAAGTCAGTTTTACCCAACGTCAATTTTTTATATTTTTTATATAGGGGTTAATTTTAGCACTATATTATTTTCTTCATACATTTATATAATGGAAAAATAAATATCACTAGAAAAATTAGGAAATATTTATGTTTCTTTAAGATCAACATTAGTTATAATATATATTCAGAGAAAAATGTACGTAGCAAAATAATAAATTTTTTTCTGCTGACACCATTCAAAAATGAAAAAAAAATTATATTAAAAGAAGTATCTACAGAATATATAGGCAGAATTTCATTCTGACATTTTTATTAGAAAATTTTATTTGATTTTTTTTTAAAATGCGGTCTCGTAGTTACCTACACAGTACCTCGTACCACCTACCCAGTTAAGTCCAAAATTGTCACCTCCCCGGTTAGGGGTTAAGCGTGTATGAATTGCATAATAAAATAGAGGATCTTTATCATTTTGTAAGAGGAGTTTGTTTTCTAATGTACAAAGTAAAATAAATGAAATAGTGAAAGAGCATTTTAAGTACAGTGGGGGATGGATTAACGAACAACTCGAGCTGCGAGCACTTTCCCGGAAGATTTTTACGTTCGGAAAACGAACACATTTTTTTAAATCGAACATCTCACAGTTCAAAAGACGCTGTGTATAAGATTTGCAGAAATGCATCTTACTGCCACCCATTGGCACCACCGCTGGAGACATGAACCAACGAAAATGATAAGCAAACGTATTCCCAGGATCAGAAGCGAACTCGCCATGTGAAATGATATCGAAACAAGTACTGTCCAGCAACGGATTCCGAGACTACCACTTTTGGACGATTTTACACCGGAAAGGGGTGTCAGGCAATGAGTCGATCAGTAAAATGTAAACATCACCCTTGCATTCTTCACTTTCCCACTATTTGATGAAAATAACTGATAAAAATAAACGAATAAGTAGATGCTATACAACCAATACAGGCATTTAATGATGGAGCTATATTGCAAGAGGCCTTTTCTTTTGGGGCCAAAACCATCCCTTAAAAGATTCTAACTGAATTCTAAATAAGGTAATTCGAACTAAATTCTAAATAAGAGTCTAAAGATTCTAAATAAGATAAGATATAAAATAAATCACTAGATGTTGTATATCCAGATGATAAAACCATTTTGTAACAAACTTTTTTGAAAGGGGGCGGTAACATCCATTTAAAGATTCTAATTAAATGCTAAAGAAGATAAGACAATTGTGATTAATTTATAAACAAGATACGTGTGTTTATAAATAAGATACCTATAGGTGTTGTGTGTCCAAAACGCGCATTTGGTGATGAAACTATTTTGAAAGAAGCTTTTTCTTTTGGGGTTAAGTAACATCCCTTTAAAGATTCTAATTAAATTCAATGTTGCCATCAGAAGTGATGCAAAATAGTAGTTAAAAAGGTCTCCCGCCGTGCCACATGCCTGTTAACGACCTACTGCCTTCTTATGCAACGGTGTTTCGTGGTCAGGGGCAGAAATTGACTTTTTGTTCGTGTTTTTTTCTTCTTCTCTCTCTGGGGTCTCTCGTTTGCAGCAATGTCAATAGCTAATCCCCGAGCCATTGCTCTGTGTGACGCAACAACCTTCACCAAAGTCACGTGATAACAATGGAAGGGTTTCCGGTCCGGTTGCGTGCGGAGCCAAACATGCGTGTTGCGGCGATAATAAAAGAACGGATAAAAGTTTTATTCGAACGAAAATAAGTGGACGAGCGCATCAAAAGAAGAAGAAGGAATGAGGAATAATAAAAAGCGAGATGCCCTATGAAAATAATCACAATGCAATTTTCGCTTTCTACTGTGCAGCGGTTTGAAACAAAAGCACAGGTTCGATTATTCTGTTTGATAGGGAGGGGGGTTGGCACATGTATTCTCTCTTTTGGGGACATGCCCAAGGTTGGGCAAGTCAAGGTTGCAGAAACTGGAGGGTGAAAGCGGTTCGGGGACGATTAATTTGAGTGATGGACACTTAAACAATGACCCATGGAGGCTGACACAACAGGTATTATATTACTTATTCACATTGCATAAAGTTGTACAACAAACCGTAACGACAGAGATTGCAATCGTATGATTAAAAGAGAGCCTTCTTTTTGAGGTGTGGTGAACACTGAAAAAAAAATTAATGTCGCAACGGTTACTGGAAACGAAAAATATTCACGCAAGGGTTGAATTCTAAAATGGAACTCGGACCTTTCGCATATCACTAGCATTTAGTTACAAAAACATCTTATCAAGATTCGTTCAAGAACACAGAAGACGGATTCTTTAGGAATATGCTTGAAATTCTGGGATCTTTGGACCTCCAGTTTCACTACAACTACTAAGAATATTTACCATTGACAGTTCTGCATGCTTCACAACGTTGGCGCATGGATTGGCGAATCCTTTTCGAATCCGACATCTCGTGGGCATTTGCATCTGCCCTACCACTGCCGCCAATTTTACCATGTACAAATTTGCATAGTGCCCCCCTCCAAGAGGACTCCGGTATTAAGTGGGACATTCACCACTACGCCACTCTACTTTTTTGGAACACAGGATGCCAAACCCCTTCTCCAATGTAAGTAACCGGCGAGGAATGGTGTAGACCGATGAAAAAGGTGGAATTCTATCCGGTTTGGATTTTCATTCAGCCCACTAGGCCATAAAACCGATATACTATAGTCGGTTGGGGGGAGCGAGCCTCTCTTACGGCGCAGTAGCCTTTGGGATCGGGCTACCCGTTGGTGCGGTCGCGCAGTCCGACTTGTGAATGACCCACAAAATGTTATGGACTGAAAATGGAAACGGTCTGCTAAGAAGCCCTCCATATGGATTGGATGAGCTTTACGGTGAATGTCCAGCTTTCGGCTGGATATTCACGACCGTTCGGCTCCACTCAAATTCGACAGCTCCGCACCAAAACCGGTCGTCAGTGCACGAAACCGACGAGAACTGGAGCTGTGAGCTTGGAAAATTGGATATCCAACAAGTCTGGATACATAAATGCTCCATTTGGACTACCAGGCCAAAAATTCTGAAATGCGACTGGTGTAGATTCGTGGGGAAGGAAGGAGGCTCTCTTGTTCTTGAAGATATAGGAACAGGCGGATAAGTAGATGCAGTGGGAAATCGGTTTGGTTTGAGTTGATTTCGTTTCGTTTAGTTTAGTTATATTAATGTCTCGTTTTGAAGCAACACGAAGGCTACTTTTGAACGGACCTCGTAATTTTGAATCGCGGTCCGATGGAGAGGACGATACCTGAGCTGACACCCCCTCTCCTAACACCACACCAGCGGGAGGGCGTTTGATTCCCTATGTATGATTTAACGTGCAACAGATGCAATTCACGGCTACAACCCCCTAGAGCTAAACCAAGATTCTTGCGTTTCATCAAATCACTACACCTGCTTGTTCTTAATATTTTTTTAATAAAATAAAATAAAATGTGGCATTGCTTTCTGGCTTGACAGACTCGAAAAGTTTCCCGCTTTCATAGTCATTCCACTCGCACTTGTAGCGTTAGTGAGGTCGAAAACATTGTTTGGCTGGTTATTTCATTGTGTTTTATTAAAGTATCGAAAGTATTATAGAGTCTTTTTTATTCTTATTGTCATATGAGTGAAATTAAAGTGTTTTGACTTACATAAGGCACGAGGTCACGACGATACAAAACTTTTAGGACCTCAGCTCCCCACCCCGAACAAAATCCTGGATTCGCCACTGATGAGGGGCGAAAAAATAATACCATGTTCGGGGCGCCGTTCACAGTTGTTAAATTACTGATGACAATTGGGGTGAAAAAATCATGTTACGCCCCAATAGCCATTTACTCTCCCTTAGCCACTGAAGTTGCATGCCCACCGTCTCAACATTCGTGAACTATTGCATGTTTTTTCGGAATTTTAGACCACCATCCGTTTACATGCACCCAATAGCCCCCCTTTACCTGGTGAACAGTTCATCCATTTGACGCGTCTTTCAAGCCGTGCTTTCCTGTGTGATTTCAGCTTGCTTTTGTGTTTCCTACCTTCCCTAACAGTTTTATGCGTTGATTTTTGAATTACGGAGCACTAAATCTGCTGCAACAGAAGATTCCCAACGTACGTGTCAAAATGGCTACCGTGCAGCAGACGGCACGTCTCTGGTTCCACGAAAGCAAATCAATTGTAACAGTTCAAAGAATTCTTCGGTTGGAGTATTGAAATTGTCGGTCTCCAAGTAAGAACTTCATCAAGCGTTGGCATGAGAAATTAAAGGGAACAGAAAAAGTGCATCAGTGAGGGAGACTTTCACTCCTTAATTGCTCTAAAGGCACAGCAAATAACATCTCCCGTAATTTTTAATCAGTCAATGAAGGCTTATTCTTGAATTATTATTTTTTTTTTATTTACACAGCAAATCGTACCAATCTAAGTCTAAAAACTTTTTTAATGGTCATTTTTGCGTCTCCCTCTGCCTTTGCCCTATTCATTTTCTAATCTAGCCACCCCCTCTCTACGGCCCTGATCTTGGAGGGCAATTGCCGCTAGGGCTCGCAAACGTGCACGTTATAGAAACAAACATCGGTACACACTGTAAACTGTAAATCTAAACAAAGTACAGTTAAACTTCAATTAACTGTTACTCATGTAACCGTCTGTTTCTGTTATCCGTCATCAACAAAGTAACGTAGGTTTATCGTATGTCACAATATATTTCTGTGCATTACTACTCTTATATTGAAGTTTATATTGATCGTTTTGTAAAATTAAATACGATATGTATATATTATTCACTTCTAAATGATTTTATTTTCATTTTCATCCCAAGCCAGCAGTGAAATTATATTGCTGTACATAAGTGTTAAGAGACTATACGTATGTGTTAAAGAGTTATCCGTCTATTCGGATATTCGTCACAGACCTGGTCAGGGCCGTCTTAGCAAATTCGAGAGCCCTGGGCTGGAATAATTTGGCACCCCATCATAACAGTTTTGAGAGCCCTGGGCTGGAATAATTTGGCACGCCATCAGAACAGAAACTAGAAATTTCAGCGGCTATGGCCTAATGAAAATACCTAACTAATAATATAATATGGTAAAAATGTCATCTTTTCTGAGATGAAAGCCTTGCAATTTCGCAAATCGGCGCCCTTTCAAAATAGGATTTTGATATTTATTCATTTAATTGACACAAAAATATGCATTTTAATTTATGAACATTCATAAGTTATACATGTTTATGTGACACTTCAAAATCGATGACTGTGTAGTTACGGCCCCTATCATATTTGTATCAACATATATAAAATCATAATTTTTAAAAAATGATTCAAAATTAAAATAAATCGGCTTAGTAAGTTTATAGGTGCCTTTGGATCAATGGCGCCCGTGGGCTACAGCCCAATTAGCCCATTGGATATAACAGCCCTGGCCCTGGTCTGGACGGTGGCGGTTGATCGAAGTTTTACTGCATTTAGTTTGTTTCTGTGGACTTCTTTATTTGATTAGTTTTTTTTCCTCTCTTGTTTGTTAATATTTGTATATTTAATACTCATTTTTCTTTCCTTTTTACAGTTTTTGTTTGTATATGGTTTTATGTGATACTCCCCTTAGTTTCTTGTATATTATCCAAGATTTTTAGATTTGTATTTTTGTAACCTTTACCATCCCTCTGCCTTCGCCATTATTTGCTAGACAGTTAAGGAGCGTCCTCCGATGTCTCTTCCACTTCATGTCCGCCACACTGTTTAAATAACCAAAAGATTATAGTCGCAGGGGCAAGAAGTGATGTTCTGTTCTGTACCGTAGTGCAGTTGTTCTCTCTTTATATCCGAATATGAACGCTTACTCGGCTTACGAAATCCATTGACACAAGCAGTCAAATAACCATAACTCAAAAACTATTCTTAATTACTAATCGGCTCTAGTATCGATAACACCGTACGGCTAGAAAAATATAAATTTAAGTGTTTGAACTGTATTTCTTTGAACCCCCCCCCCCCCCAGTTTGGCTCATGATATTGCTCTGGGCTAGGGCGGGGTTGTCCAATTAAAATGAAGTCCACTGGGAGCTCGACCGTCGGTCACTGTAGAAAGAGATACTAAAACCAATTTGTGAATTTCTCATTCAGTCAGAAAAATGGAACATCGGTATTTTCACACTTTAATGAGATCTTTAATCGATATTGGATACCTGTGATAAATGACTTCACAATATTTATTAATGACTTTTAAATATGTCAAAAAGTGCTTGAACCGACGCTAAAGCAAGTTTCAGTGTTGGGTCAAATAAGAAACAAGGTCGTCGGATGTATTATGAATTTATTTTGTACTAAACAAAACGCTGTGACTGAATGATTGATTTTTTTTTGCACAATTTGATTTAATTAGGAAAAAGGTAATTCAAATATAATCAATTTTGTCTCAGTCTTGACCCAAATCGTCATTTGTGTGCTTCATTTTTGAGCAGTTTCGTAACTAGGGACGACGGTTATTGCAAAAAATAATCGATTTTCGGTTAAACCTGTTTTTTTTCATCTCCGGTTTAACCTGGCGGTTAAAACCGCTCAAAATAACCGGTTTTTGAAAAAAAAAAACTGTTTTCGGGGTTTTTTTTTTAAAGCAACGTTTGTGGACAGAATTTTTTATTAATAATAATATACAATAAGTAAGTATTAATACAATAATTAATTAATGTAATAAGTAATGATTATTAATAAATAATTAATACTAATTTTAATTATTAGTTACTTATTAGTTTTAATACTAATTTTAATTATTAGTGTAATGAGTGTTTATATTGAACATTTTACTTGAATCTTGATTGTTTGGAAAATATTTAACTATAAATAATTAATACAATATGTAATAATAATAAATGAGTAATTATTGCAATAAGTATAGACAAAATTTTTTATTAACATTTATTTTCATAAGAAATTAATTCATTGGCCAATATTTATAATCTAATCTGCTCATAAAGACTCTTTCAGCAATGTGTTGATCCGTGAGTCGACACATGTCATCGGAAACAACATCATTCAACGTTTCGTAACTCTAAACACACTGGATCGATAATAATAAAAGTCTGAAGAAGAATAGGAGTCCGAAGAAACTGTTTCTGGAGTTATGACTGCCTGTGAACACGACAACACAAAAACATAACGAGCTAGACAGATGAAATTTGGTATGCGATCCTTACAACAAAACTCTACATTTCTACCAAATTTTCGATGAAATCTGTGAATGGAAATTCTATTTGTGCGTCCATAAACATGCACGATAATTCAAAGCTGCAAAAAGCGAGAGGGCATGATCTTAGTATGGCTATCTTTACACTAAAATTATGGCTCTATGTATAATTTTGGTCTAAATGCGTCAAAAGGCCGACAGTCTATTTGTTTGTCCGTGTGCATGCGAATGCGATAACTGAGAAAACATAACGAGTAAGATAAATAAAATTTGGTATGTAGCCCTGACACAAAAACTGAAGATCTACATCAAATTTTGGACTCTGTCTTTTATTAGCTGGAAGAAGTTCAAAATGCTTGCTCGATTTGCTTCACTATACCTAGGAGTTAAATCAGTGGAAAATCCAGAATTCGGGTCTGGGGGGGGGGCTGAGGTCATAAAAATTTTGTATCGTTGTGACGAATGTCAAACCTCATGGCTTATGTAAACCAAAACACTTTAACTTTACAGAATTTACTCACCAGACAATAAGAATCATAAAGAACACTACAATAATTTCGATAATTTTATAAAAAATACCATGAAATAACTAGTCAAAAAATATTTTCGACAGCGCCAACGCTACAAGTGGAATGACAAGAAAAGTAGGAAATTTTTCGAGCCTGGCAAGTCAGAAAGCCATGTTGTCACGTTTTTATCATTTTTTAAAGGGAAATTAAGAACAAACAGATATAGTGACTTTGAATAAAATTAAGAGTTCTGGTTTAACTGGGGGGGGGGGGCGGCAGCCCGACACACCCTGGATTCGCCAATGAGTTAAATATGAAAAAGACCAATATTGTGGAATTATACGGCGTGAAAGGGGGTTTCCTGGGGATTGGCGAGCTTTAGCGAGCAGGAGGCAGAACCCCCTAGTTTATTATAAAACTCAACAAGAACACAAAAAATATTATTGAAAAAATTCTTTTACCTCTAACTGCCTATCCCGCGATTTCCGCGGGTTGGAAGTAACTCTATTTTCTGATGCATCCTGCGATTTTCGCAAGTTTATGGGTTTACTTGGTACTTTTAAAATGTTCAATCACATTATACTAATAAAACACTGCACGTAAATAACAATTCGCTTGGTACAACGGTATTTGAAGGCGTTTGCAAACGGTGCATGCATCTAAATAGTAATTAAAATATTCGGCAGTCGGAGAGTTAATACTAATGCAATGAATAAAGTTGCGACTGCATTTCTTAAAGTTTCTTATATTCTGATTCGAACCGGGATGTACTACCGCATTCGAACCCTGTTATACTATACGAAACGGATTATTACACTTTTATTCTGAATTTTTAATCTCACTCCTTAACAATGTAGAATTCTATATCATCTAATTAGATGCCCGTTCTGTTCTGGGAATGTGCTGTCGTGCTCATTCAATTAAGAGCCAACAGAATACTTGAGATGTTAATTGATTACAGGTCATTTTTGTATCGAATGATAACGTCTATGAATGACTTAATTTTGGATTATAAGTGTAAAAATGCCATAATTCGATGAACGAACTGAGCTCGGGATACACTGTTAAAGGGTTAAAATCAGCGGCCGGCCGGATAGATCCTCTAAGCGGGCTGCAACTGTGACAGATGATCTGTTCAACGGACCGTAGTTTGGCCATCACTGGTATAGAATACTGAAATTCCCTATCAATTGTCAGCTTTGTTATTAAATACTCTCGTCTATTAATCTTCTTGATATGAATTGTTTCAGACATTGGATCTGTTTCTTGCTAATCTGCCGTAGAATGTTTCGGATAAGAAAACGTTCTCCAAACAGTCAGCGTTCTTGCGCAATAACAATCGCTGGTGTGATTGCCAACCGATTTTTTTTTGAAGAAACGAAACATTACACTATTACTTTAAATTATTATACACTTATTCTAAAATCTGCTGAGGGCCGGGTAGATCTTCTAAGCTGGCTGCATCTGTCCAGCGGACCGTAGTTTGGCAATCACTAGTTTAGAGCACCGAAATTCCTTATCAATTGACAGCCCTGATAGTAATAAACCTCTCATCTATTATTCTTCTTGATGCAAATCGTTTGAGACATCCCATTTGTTTCTTGTTCGCTGCTGCAAAACTTTGTTTCGGATAAGAAAACTTTCTCCAAACAGTCAGGGTTCTTGCGCAATGGCAATCGCCGGCGTAATTGCCAACCGATTGTTTGGCGTATCCAACGAGGTGAATGGTCTAATAGACGCCGAAACTTTGGAAGCAATGGCCATCGGTACAACTCCTTCGTGCCATGTCGCTTTACTCATCCGTAACTTTTACTGCTGACGAACAGTTTTCTGCGGTCCCCGATTCCAATCTCTTTTTCGTGACAAGATCTTCCATAAATAAGTCCCACGGCACGTCTATAAATGTTCACCGATCGAACCATTTCTCACGTGCTCCTTTTCTCGTCCGTTATGGAACTTGCCTAAAGGAGTCACGACGACCGTAAATTTTGGAGACCACTTTTTCCTCTCCCTGTCAGAAAAGCGATGCAAAAATAGACAGGAAGATCTCGGTGTGTGAGGGTTAACTGTACAATCGTTCTTCTAAAGGCCTGGACTCCGGGACATTTCAGAGAATGATGAGCAATAAAGAAGATTTATTGGGGAAAAAACGGGATCAATAGCAACCCATTGAATAAAACTTTTCAATCAGTAATATAATTACATATTGAAGAAATCCATCTTAACCCATGGGTCTCGACCCTAAACAAGGTCGTGAAATCATGGCAGGCGAGGGATTCTCTTAGATTCTTCAGTAAGCAGGGCCACAGAAATCCGAACCGTGCCCTGGGAGAGGGGGGCGTACTGGCCCACCACACTGGCATGCGCGCCCCCTTGCGAATTATGAATGTGGTGACCAATCAGCAGACGGAAGTCTTTCTTCTAACTGCCCGGTTATGTCACGTATTGTTTCGAAAATCTGGTCTCTAGTAACATTCTGAAATTTCGATTAATATACAGTACCACCCCGGAAAACGCTTCGGATAGCGAATTTTTTCGGTTACGCCATGAACAGTGGCGGCTCGTCCATTAGGGCTGTAGAGTTGCAGCACCATCTAAAATTATTTTTAAACTTGTATTCTCGTTTTTAATCTTATTTGCTTACTTTTCCACTCTCAGAGTTCAATGACTTAAGAAAATGCAAAAAAGTAATAAAAAATTGAAAAAAGGCATAAAATGAACCCAAACGAAGAGACACGCAAAATAATCTGACCCTCCGAAATCCATTCACTGAGCAGAAAATCCGGAGTGGAAAAGCAACTCTTTCTTCCTTTAACTTAGACGGACTATGGGCTGAAAGTCAACACAGCTCTGTCTGGTACGGAGCCAACTGAATGAAAAAAAGATGCTCTTTTTAATATATTTTTCTGTTTTTCCTCACTCACACAAGTTGCAATCCCATTGGCTGTTTATGAGTTTCGCTTTCGGTTCGTGTTGCGACGATAGATTCAAGCAAATAATACTATTCTAAAACTTTCAAATTTTTAGAGTATTTCAGTAAAAAATGTATTTAACATGTTTTAGCTTAAAAATAAATTTTCTGTATATGAGTTAGTTGATATTCATTTTTGAAAGAGTGTTATCGAGTGAACTGGGCAAGGGTATATGTGATTATTATTATTATTATTACTTTCTTTCGTCAGAGGAATCGTCACATCAACGTTCGCTTTAATTTTTGTTAGTAAAACTAATAGAAAATGTCATATGCTGGTTATTTACTTTATTTGAAAAGCAGGAAATTCCGCATCTGGATTTTGAATATAAAAATTTGGCCTACTTAGAGATAAAGTAGCTTTTAAAATTATATTCTCTTGCTAAATATTTTTTTGCAGCCCTCCTCGTTTCTGAACTCACAAGCCATAGCCATCACTAGCCATGAACATCTATTAATATTTTGTATCTAATTATAGGAGGTAATTCTGAAATGTTTTGAATGTAAAACGAATTCAAAACTCTCTTTGTAGGCTACACTTACGTTTTTTTTTGTTAAAGTTAACCCTCCGTCGGGAGCAATGCGCCTGGAAGGCACAGGTAAACATTATCGTAATTAATACTGTTAACACCCATTAAGTTTAATTTGAGCATTCTAAACTTAATCACTGACCTTCTTGGGGAGACTTAAAAGTAACCAGCGGGAGTGGCCTCCCCTAAACTTTCTCGTATACTTTCCCAAAAAGGTGCTGTTTCCCTTCCTCTCGCGTGGATTAAAAAATTCGAACCTACTCTAATCCAGAATCCAACGACTATCAGAAGGTTTTTCATTGTAGATAAAAGTGATTCTAAAATATTTACGTAAAGAATCAAATTCAGAAATGCGTGCGATTAAACGCGAACCTATTTTCTACTGTTACCGTCTCAAGGACAAAGTCGTGTAATCCTACCGCGTGCACAGGCATTGCTACCAGAGACTGCTACAGTACGCATGAGCATGGAGTTCGTTTCAAAAGGAAAAAAGGATGTCATTATACAGACCAACAGACAGTCAGCCCGTTGACGGATCTGGCCCAAAATTTTATACGGACCTACATTCATGACGATAAAACTGTGTACCAAATTTCATCCATCTAGCTATTCAAGTTCTTGAGTTATAGTGTTCGCATGACAGCGGACATACACACAGACAGACTTCCTGTTGACGGATTTTGTCCAAAATTTGATAGAAACCTACAAATTATGTTTAAACACCACATACCAAATTTTATCCACGTAGCTCTAATAGTTTTCGAGTTATCGTGTTCACAGACAGACAGACATAATTCCAAAATTGTGTTTTTCGGACTCGGGGAGGTCTAAAACGTGGAGATTCGTCAAAATCTCGAGTTCGAATTTTTTTGACGATTACAATACTTTCTCTTTGTATACTTCGTATACGAGAAAGTAAAAAGTGAGAATATTGTTGCAGAAAAGTCTCGCCTTCGCGATTATTTCTGTGCATAACATTTTGGATTTGCGATTTCAAAGGCATTTCGGTTAACCAGAGCTTTACTGTAATGAGAATTATATTTAGAGAAAATAAATGTAAAAATGTAGGTCAAGTCATTCCGGATCCCATTTGTCAAGGCTAAATATAAATGGGATTGAAAATTAGAAAAAAAAGTTTTTCTTTATCTCGTGCGGTCGGGGCCCCCTGGGCCCGGGGATTTTCCCCCTCTTGTCCCCGTTTCTTTGCGGCTCTATCCATAATGAAAAACGTTTCTCCATTTTGACTCGAAAGGTTTCATAATATAGATAGCTAACTCAAAACTAATTAGATGCGTATTGTACTTTGCATGTCACATTCGCAGATTAAATTCCTAAAACACTACGCAATTACTTTGATTAACAATCAAAACGAGTAGTAACTGTCTCGGTAAAATCCAGCCAAAATTGTCTGACTAAAAATTGCATCATATGTGTTTTGACAACTGAGACAACAGGGCACTGAGGGTTAATGTCTTTTTGTTAATCATTATTAAATTTGAATGATTCACCGTCCTGTAAATTTTCCTTTATACGAAGGTCTTATAGAAAGAGAGGTACTGTAGCCGTCGTTTGAGCTCTCGATCTCTGCAGATATGCTGAGAAATCGCGCGTCCTCCACCAATCTTTCTTTCGTGTATCGGCAATTTACCGATAAATGGCGAGAAATACGAATTAATTTCGCTAATTTTTCTTTTCTTTTTTTTACTTTCTCGTATACGAAGTATAATAAGAGAAACTATTGTAATCGTCAAAAAATTCGAACTGGAGATTTTGACGAATCTCCACGTTTTAGACCTCCCTGAGTCCGAAAAACACAATTTGGGAATTATGCCTATCTCTATGTGTGTCTGTAAACACGATAACTCGAAAACTATTACAGCTACGGGTATGAAATTTGGTATGTGGTCTTTAAACATAATTTGTAGGTTTCTATCAAATTTTGGACAAAATCCGTCAACGGGAAGTCTGTCTATCTGTATGCCCGCGTCATGTGAACACTATAACTCAAAAACTTGAATAGCTAAATGGATAAAATTTGGTACACGGTTTTATCGTCATGAATGTAGGTCCGTATAAAATTTTGGGCCAAATCCGTCAAAGGGTTGACTGTCTGTCTCGGTCTGTATAATTTACTTTTGACAAGAATCCGTCGTCTCCACGCGCATGCGCAATGGAAGCAGTCTTCTGTGCACGCGAAGGCTATGGAGCGAATTACGTCAGTTTGTCCTTGAGACGGCAAGAGCGGAAAATCGGTACTCATCTCTTTGAATTTGATTCTTTACCTAAATATTTTTCAATCACTGTAATGAAAAACCTTCTGATAGTCATAGGATTCTGGGTAACAGTAGGTTCGAATTTTTTTATCCACGCGGGGGGAGGGGGAAACCGCACCTTTCTGGGGAAGTATACGAGAAAGTTTAGGGGAGAACACTCCCGCTGGTTTACGTACAGAACGATTGAAGTAGTGCCGCTGCTCTTCTTAGGGGTCTATTCTGGTACCCCCGGTTGGGTTGGATTCCACACGTTAACAACGGAACCCAACCCAACCAGGGTTACCAGAATAGTCCCCCTAGTTATAAAATTGCTTTCTTACATGTCTGATTTTTGCCGTCCTTTTCGGAGTGCCCCCTTCTGATTGGATCAGACGGCCCTGGACTTAACTGCTCCTTAGACATCCATAACAACTCCACTTCTCGAATTCATTCATTTATCAACACCACCGAAAGAGTCCGATTGAAACGTCCAGTCTAGGAGCTTCCTCGGAAACACGGGAAATTGCTCTTTTAGGAAGTTGTGTCCCTTTCGGAGCCCGAGGCAGAGATGGATTAGGTCTGTTCCCGGTTCAATTCATCTTCCTTCGGAGGTTCTCTGAGAGACATGAGATGTTAAGGGTCCAGACCCACCATTTTCTCCGAGTCAGCACCGAACCTCGGATGCGGTGATTGATGAGTTGAATCGGGTTTTCAGAACATCGCTTTCCGTGACGAGGGCTGGGAAAATAAGCAAAGTACATTGAACACTTTTTTGTTTTGTCTACCAGGAAATAAATCAGACAAAAACTTGGCTGCTTTAGTGAAAAACTGGCGTGCTAGATTTTTTTTTTTAGTGAGAGTCGATAAAAGTATTGGTTGTTCGTTTTATGTGTATTGTATAGCTTTAAAGTTATTTCTCCACGTTTCTTTCTCCCTTCCTTTTTAAAATAATCAAAATCACGACGTTCAGGTGAAAGACAAAGATATTTTCACTTCAAGCTTAAATCGGCAACAAAATAAACCCTTTGTTCTTAAATGAGCCATTCCATTTAACATAAATACGAACTAAGTGCTATGAAATCAACTGCTTTGATTTTCAGGATCAACGAATAGGAACAAAAGCTAAATAGCTTCAGCTTAAGGTCACCATGTTTCTTGATTCCACATTCGGGACAGCTGCCACCTAATGGTCTGATCTGCCGGGTGAGAGTTCCAATTGGAAGCAGCGACGTAACGGGGCCGTCTTAAGGAATTTAAGCACCCTGGGCTAGAATAATTTGGCGCCCCATCAATTAGGAATTATCCAATGAAAATACCTAACTAATAATATAACTGACTTAGTAGTCTATTTTGAGCTCCCTGAAGAAGAGACGTCACTTCCTGCTGTTAACGTGCGGAAAAAAATGTCTCCCAACCAACCGGATGTACCAGAATAGACCCGAAAGTCTCCTGTTCTGCGATAAATGCCTTACACTATTGGTACAATATTGCAATTTCAAAGTAGGATTTTGCGAGTCAGCTTCCTTCACCCCTGATCGTGTGCACGATTAGTTTTAACGGTTACATTACATGAAAAGCATTCTTCAATTATCGTCAATTATTTATTAAACTAGCATTACGCGCACGGCGTTGCCCGTGGAATCAGGACTTCGACAAAAAAAAAAAAAAAATGCCCACAATGACACGAAAAAGTTTTGAAAACAAAATCAAAACAAACGATACACATTATTGATTTTCCAGCTTATTTTTCCTCTCGACAATAACACTCATGTAATGACGTCACCGGAAGGAATCGGATTATAGAAATGCAGGCTGGGAAAGAAAGCATATTACATCACCTCCTGCTAGGAAGCAACAACGCATTCTGGGATCGTCCGGAAAAACTCTCGCTAGCAAAAAAACTGTTTGAACTGATCAGGGAAAAATTAATTTGAAAAAAAGGAACAAGATATTTTAGCCGTTCTTGTTTTAAAAACGACAGAAACGTTCCAGTTATAAGCTGAAAAAAATGAAAATTATAGAGTTGTTAGAACGTTAGATGCGAGAATTTCAAGAAGTCCTTATCAAAAATTACCATAAAAGTGACTATTATTTAAAAATTTCTCAAAATTCAGTAAATTATGTTGGAAATTTTCAAAACAAACTTCATTAGAACGAAATTTGTTTGTTCTATCCAATGGTGCATTGATTGTTTTTCAACGATCATTAGAAAAGATACTACAGCCGTAAAGCTGCCAAAAATGATCCAAAACATCACAAAACATTAAATAAAAAATTTTCTAGATTAAATTTTAAAATTCCGGCTTCGAGGTGCATTGAGTCACCATTACGTCTGCCTGTGTGCCGAATTTCATGGCTGTCGTGCGATAGATTCGTCTGGACATCGCACACACACACGCAAACATTGCCTTCTATAAGTATAGATTCAAAAATATAATATACTTAGTATTTAAATAGCTGTCTAGTTACAAGCCCTAATCATACTTTTTTAACATATATTAACTACAATTAAAATTTCCTGGTTCAAAATTAATATAAAATCGATATAGTAAATTTTTAGGCAAATCCAGGCACCTTTGTATGAAAGGCGCCCCTGGGGTATAGCTACAGTGACCATTTATTTTTACACTAAAAACGGGACAACTATTAATTTTTAGCTAATAGTTAGCGTGACCATTTATTTTTTCCCTCGAAACGGAATGTCTAATTTTTAAGTAAGAGTATGGATGTTTTTTTTTTTTTTTTTTTTTGCTTAGAAAATATAAAAATTGAAAAGTATTTTTAGTATTGTTACGAAAACGCAAATTCCTTCGTGGTTTTTAATTATTAATGAAAAGAACGTAAATGAACACATAAAAAAAAAAGCTAATGAATTGCAATAAAGGAGGATACCATCAGAATTTTTTATTTTTCGCGCTTGTTTTTAGAAATAGTCAATGGTTTGCTCCGTAGCGAGGATACTTTTCGCTGGGGACCTAATCTGAGTTTTTGTCTCCGAAACGTAATGGCTTAACCACTTAACTGAATAGTTCTCTTTGCTATCTAATAAGATGACACCTCCTGTTTTGGAAAGGGGCTGTCGTTTTCATTCATCTAAGAAGGCATAGAATACTTAAGATGTTTATGGATCCTACATATTTTTGTGTCAAATTATAAAGCTAATTAATGATTAAATTTTAGTTTATAAGACTAAAATTTCGATAATTCGATGCACGAGTATTCTCGGGCTGTTAAGTTAAGCGGTTAAAAAGTATAAATGCTGCTCAGGGCATGACACTATTTTTCGCATATTTGGCTTTAACAAGTGATATTAAAATGCTTTCAAATTTTGTCTCCATGGCGCCTCCTAATACTGGAGCACACAGCAACTACACTGTTACAAAGATGCAATGTCGCTTTCCTGCCTCGCTAGTCTTATCGTTGGATAGGGAGTTTTACAGGGGTAAGCATGGAGTGACGGGCAGCGACCATTCCTTCGACCCCTGATCTTGGCGACCATTTTGGCGACCAATCGATGATTCCAGAAAATGCGAACATTTTCTCGGTATCTCTATTAGGAAAGAAAATACGCTCGAATGTACGAGAAAATTCCATGTGACGTCACGGCCTGTCGGGGAGAATAAATAAGGGCCGTACTTGGATCGGAGTGTGTGTGTGTTGAACCACTGGAACGACTTTGGAGTTTCGTCTGCAGTGCGAGCTAGGAAACTGGTGAGCTGAGCGCTATTGAAAGTGCTGTTATTGTCGTTTTTAGCGATTTGCTGACTGTTTGTGTTGCTAAATCTCAAAGTACTGAACTGTTATTACCTGTGGATTGTTGTCTCCTTACGTTGCTAATCTGTGCAAGATCCATTGTTTCCTGTTACCTGTGCTTCGTGGTTTCCTGCATTTTTGTGAATACGCTTCTTTCTTCATTATCCTGCATGTTGGACTGTTTACACCATATACTCACAGAACGATTTTTGTAACAGTATCCATTTGGCTCCCGGTCGCTCCGCTATTGAGTTGCTCTCTTCCTGAAAACGGAACATTTTAGCGTCCCTTGGCTGTGCTTTGGGACAACGGGACAGACTACCTAAAATCGGGACGGTCCCATTCAAAACGGGACATATGGTCACATTAGGTATAGCCCAATTTACGCATTGGATAAAACAGCCCTGAAAGTAAGTGGCACCCGGAGTATATGATTTTTTCGCACCCAATACTCATCGGAGATACTGCAAGGACAAATGGTGCACAAAGCATGGGCACTATTTTTACTCCCACCCCATATTTGGCTTAAAAAGTGACAGAAATGTACAATATTTTTTCCCTATCGCGCCCCCTAAGACTGATTACGGGGCATATGAACTCCCCCTTAACCCTCTGACAGCGTATACCGCGATTTCCACGGGTTGGAAGTCAGTCTGTTTTCTGCTGCAACCTGCGATTTTCACAGGCTAATGTGTTTACTTAGTACTTTTATAGCGTTGGTTGATATTGTGGCAAAATCGACTTGTGGGTGTACGTGAATGCAGTCCAATAAGCAGGGTTAAAAAAAAGTAAAGCTCTTCATTTTACAAGTATTCTAAACAAAGAAACGTAACACAAGTATTAAAACAGCACTTGTAAGAATTCACAACAGAGATTACCATTAAAATCTCAACACAAAGGCTTAGCTCACCAGCTTACTTGTTGATCAAAATCCAACTAACTCTTCTTGGCTCGAGAGCCTGCCTTTATACTTTTCAACAGGAAAGTGACTTCATTACGCATGAAATGTCGTAATCTCTAGAAAGTTCATGAAACCAGTAGAAATAGGTTGAAAGTTCGAGGTCCTTCTAGAAAATTCCCTTTGTCGCCAAGTCGCCAAAATTGTCGCCAAATTTATCGCCAAGATTAGCATCTCAGGGAAACGATTTTATAGCTTTGTAACAATATTAAACTAATAAAGCTTTGCATATAGACAACAACTCGCTCAGCTCAACGGTGTTTGAAAACGTTTGCAAACGTTGCACATAAATAGAGATTTAAAAAAAATTACGCGGTCCGAGGGTTCATGATTAGAACATCGAATAAAATATCATTTTTAAAGTCTTATTTTGTATTGATAAAAACATTCAACAAGCACTATTGTCAAATAACAAGTAATATAACATAGCATCGATTAAAAATCAAAGCAAATTGCTTTGGATAATCAGCGGCCGTGTTATTTCCATCAGCTTTCGAATATATTTCCACTATATGGCACGCTTTATGTTTAATTTCTTCGAATGGCGGAGAAAATCGAGTACTTATTTTTACCTCATCCGTTTAACCGATTGTGTCCAAAATTTGACAGAAAACTAAAATTTCGCTGACAAGATCACATTCCGAATTTCATTTATCTAGTTTATTGCGCTTTGTTTACCCACTGCGTTGACATAGCACACGAACAGACATATCAACGACAGTCAACAATTAGAAATTACCTAAAAAGGTTTAAACTCCATAACTCAGATCTATGTGCCTGTGGGGAAATAGGAACGTCTTCCATTTTGCGACGTCTTGTGACCTAACATCTTTGTGCAAACTCGGTTTGCACAGGCTTATCAGGAATAAATTTATTTCCTAACTTATACATAATGTGAGTGAGAGTTTATTTATCTCTAAAGGCAATGATGAGACGACTCGCTGTTTGTCATTCAACATGTTTCATTTTCTTGTTGACATTGAGATAATGTTAGACATAGGATACCATGCACTCATCAAGCATTACAAACTCATCATATCATTTATATAATAGTTGGGCCTCAATTAGCAGGAGTTCACCAATCGTCTCACTATCTCAAAAGAAACAGACCATTTGAGACGTTTACTTAAGAAATCTCTAACCGTGTCCTGTGCTCAGAAAACGTTGGCACTAGAGGGTCGCCGAGTGAACAGAGTTCGCTATTTTCATCTCCTTATGCGTGTACTTTGGGAATTTACTTACGAGTCCAAATGTGTTCTGAAAAAGGATGACACCTTACGCTGGAGCGTCGCTGAGGGAACTGACTTTCTAGCTTAAAGCAAGAAGTCAACTTACAAGAAAGTTTGAAGGAGGGTCCTCCCCCTTCCGGCCAGGCCCTTACAGGGTTCCATGGACCGACCTCTCTTACTTTTTTGTGGGGAAGTTCGCACAATCTTCGTACCACTAAATCAAGAGAGGATTTAACATCTATTTGGCGGCAAAATCTAATAGACAATAAATTATCAAGGATAAAAATCAGCATACTAATGTCTTTTCTAATAGAACATGAAAACCTTATTAAATTCACACATGACCAAAACAATGTTACAAATTCTGACTCTTCCTCGGACTCAGAAACTCAGAAACAATCTCCCCCCCCCCGTCCAACAAGACAAACAAGGACCCAGTCGTCCTTGAATTCACGAGTTTAAATTTACTTCAGAAATTACTCAAGACTCTTAATTTTTTTCTGTGTATTTTCTTAGATCTGCAAAAGGCAAGATACATCACATAACCGATCTAATGAAACAATCGATATAAAAATGTAAATTGTTTATAGCAAATTGTATCACAGCCTCAAGGTTTGTCAGGAGGCTGCTTCTGTAAATCACTTCTTGTAATTTTTTTTTGTTGGAATCAATAAAGATTCTACTACGCACACCCACCCAAATTGCAAACCGGATATTTTTATCTCTGGAGTCAGAGGTGTGTCGTAGAGTAATGTAAAGTCAACCATTAGACGAGTTTGGTCCAAAATTTCATCAAAATCTGCAATTCTTGCGATAAAACTGTAAAAGATTTCCTTAATTGTCAGACTTTCTGTTTCGAAATAAATGGAGCGAGATCTTTAAGGCACCACGTTTATTAGCACACGGACAAGACAACACTGATTTCACACACAAAATTCTTAAACAGAGAGCGTTAGAGCAGCGCCATCTAGTGGCGATCTCAAATTGATGCATCGATATTTAACAACCTGTGCCAAATTTCAACTATACAACTCGCTAGGTTTTTGTGTTAATCGTGTTCACATGAACACGAACGGGCAGGCAGACTTTTCATGGATGGATTTCGTATAAAATTGTACACAGATGTAGAGTTGCAGCTACATGCTAAATTTCACTACTCCAGCTCGTTGCGTTTTTTGAGTTTGTTGTTTACAGACAGGCAGGTATAATTCCAAAAATGATTTTTTTCGAACTCAGGAAGGTCTAAATTGTGGAGATTCATCCAAATTTGAAGGTTGAATCTTTTACTATTACAGTACTTTCTCTTTGCATACTTTCCACACCAATCGATGCTTCGTATCGAGAGACTATGAAAGAAACACTTTACATCGACCACAAATCGTGACAGACACTTACAAAGGAGCAAAGCAGTGGAATAGAAAAAGTAAATAGCGCACGGTGTATGATATTTATTTTTCGTTCGCCTGGTTTTCATTCGTTGACTTCTTGCTTAACCAGCGGAAGTGGTCTCCTCTAAATTTTCTCGTATACACCTTAACAAAGGTGTTATTTCTCCGCACCCTCGCGCGGATAAAAATTGTTAATTTTCTGTGCGTCCAGAACGCCACGAATTTTCCTCATCGAGCATCAAAGGTGAAAGGAGGGGGCAGAACATTATACTTATCATTTCGAATAATTTTTTTAGAATTTAATTAAGACTGAACATGCTGAATACCCAGGTATGCTTATAAATAAAATTCATAATGTAAATTGCAGCTCGACCATTACTATTCGCAGATTCGAATTTAAAAAAGATCCATTTGTGGAAAAACCCTCATCGTTTTGTTTCTCTTAGAGGGAAGCAAAAATTCTGCTCACTGCAATGGTGATATCTTTCTAAATATTAACGATATTTGATTGGAATTTTTACATAAGTTGCCCTATATATCTGGCTTTGAAGCTACGAAAGAAAAAATACGCTATGTCTCGTGCATGCGCAGTAAAAAAATATTTATTGCAACTACTCTTATTTCCTCTAATATTCAAAGATTTTATTTCAAATTTTTACACAATGCTTCTCTAACATATTGTCACTTTTCTGTAAGTTTCATACAATTTAATGGAAAACTCTGCATGTTATAAGCAAAAAACACACAGAAAAATTTGGGAGTTTTTAAGAAAACCTTTATATCTTCCTGAATATTTGCGCTGTGTTTACGAAAATGCATGTAAATATTATGCACATCAAATATAAGCATTGCTGAAAGTTTTGTCTCGTTATAAGCTTTCTTTGAAGCGGGGTGGGCCAAAATAATTTTCGTATTCATCAATTTGTAGAAGGTCCCCTAATTGCGCTCAGAAACGGAACCTTCACTGTAAAATATGTGTTAGAGTCTATTCTTCACATGGTCGAAGTTCAAGGGCAATCAGTTTAGCTTTTCAGGAGAAATTTTGAAAAAATGTGAAAATCCGAAAGTGTCCGGATATTTTTGATCAGATATTGTAAGACAATGTCTAGAACAATCCTCCTTGTACGTGTATGACATTCGATTTATTTGTGAATCACATTTTTAAATTGAATTTCATCAAAATTTCCACGGGCCGAATTTTTTTTATCTGTCAGAGACATACGTTTTCCGAGAATCTCAAAAAGCAGAAGATAAACAGGATCCAGCCTCGAGGGGACGTGACGAGAATGCGACGGCGCAAAGAGGAGTTATTTTAAACTTTATTTTCTCCGCCATTGTTCGCGTATTTTAATTTCCATCCGTCGCCCGAGACATGCGCCACGAGGCTCGACTACCTGTTTGATGGATTAGGGGACAGGTGACTGCCGGCCCCATTTGTTACGAATCGAGCGCCACATTTGTGTCGAATTGTAACAATCGCTCAAACCTGTCAGAATTGCTTTTTGCGTTCTTTCTTTCCATTTAAATTTCAAGTGGCTTATCTTTTCTGGTTCATTGATGAAAAGGGCGAAATGCAATTTCAACTTTGAGTGCACGAAGTCGGGGCTAAATTACATGTATTACTTTTCTACTTCACATCTACAGTAGAACTTCGATTATCCGAACTGATTGGGAATGTAATCACCTCGGATAATTGAAAACCCCGTTAATAGAGACTGAATTTTAAACCATGACTTATTTTCTTTCGGCAAGGATTTCCAAAACTGTTTACAGTAGAACTGCGATTAACAGTCGCCGTCGGCCAGTGGCGAATCCAAGATTCGGGTCGGGGGAGGGGGGTGGGTCTGAGGTCATTAAAATTTTGTATCGTCGTGACGAATGTCAAACATCATGGATTTAGTAAACCAAAACACTTTAACTTTACAGACTTTACTCATCCGACAGTAAGAATCGTATAAAGAACAATACAATACTTACGATAATTTAATGAAAAACACAATGAAATAACTAACCAAAAAATGTTTTCGACTACGTCAACGTTATAAGTAAATTAGAATGACTAGAAAAGTATAAAAATTTTCGAGCCTGTCAAGACAGAAAGCAATGTTGACACGTTTTTATTATTTTTTTAAACCAGCGGGAGTGGTCTCCCCTAAACTTTCTCGTATACTTCCCAAAAAGGTCTCATTTTCCCTCTAACTAGGGTTGCCATACGTCCCGTATACTATTTGTCCTGTTTTCTTCCTAAACTCTGAGTCATTACAATTTTAAAATGACCTGCGCCCACTTTTATGATTATGTGTAAAAGGAAAATGATAACAATTAAAAAATTAAAATCAGCTTTAAAGTATGACTGGGTTAAAAAGGATTAGCTTCTCATCTTTTTTTTTTATTATTCTACGCTATTAAACTATCGATGTTTAAGGAACACTACTACCAAGTGTTGCAATTTTAATGAGCACTTTTATTAATTATCAAACTTCTCACATGCGTTTTTTAAACATTAATCAGTTGTGATAAGGGGATTCGCGAATGTTACTGATTTTCTCTATTTCCTTTGCATTTCACCAATGATTCTTTAAGGGTGTTTGTACTCGAAAGAATATTTTATTCCGCTCAACCACTCGAAACTTTTCGACACTTTAACAGTGCCATTTTTTCATAATAATGCATGGAATTTGCCCACCCAATCGTGCATGGAATAATGCCAATTTGCACCATTTGCCCATTATTTCCCCAC
>BGPR01000600.1:286182-320419 GCA_013235015.1 Araneus ventricosus | reverse complement strand
CAATTTGCACCATTTGCCCATTATTTCCCCACCGGTCTGCTAAAGGCTTTGCACCCTTTTAGGTAGGCCGGACCGGTGTGGGTTTTAAATTTTAAAAAATGGAATTTGCCCACATCATTACTGAAGTATTCAAGAATGGAATTAGGCTATTATTTATTTTCCTAAATAATTTCTTGAGATACAAAAGCTCACCTTCCGATAACGACCCTTTACAAGCCTTCGCATCCTGAAAATCCACGAAAATCGGCTCCAATGCAGAATTTGACACCCTTTCGGGAAAAATTCGTTGATTGTATTAAATAGTGAAAAGCGTAGTTTTCGTTTTACGTAACGATTTTCTGGTACCGGGTCGGTTAACAGAGATCTGATTTGATAGAGGCCCGGAAAATCGAGATTCTACTGCATTTGGGAAATACTAATATTTGCTTTTGCAAGATAAGAAAAAAATCTCAATTGTTATCCTTCAACTTTCTCGCAAACTTCCCCATAAGGTCAGGGGCCGCTGTTGCCTAATGGTAAGGTTTCGGCTTAGGGGCCAGAGGACTCCAGGTTCGAAACCCTATTCCTCTGAAGATCCGTCGTGTATTGGGTCTGCTGCACGCTAAATCATACGTAGGGGGCTAAACGTCCTCCCGCTGGTGTGGTGCGGAAGTTTGGAGTGGGGGTACCAGCCCAGGTGCCATCCTCGTCATCTGACCTAACGCCACCCTGAACCCATTATACCTGTAACTACTAGAGTCATTTCATTGGTTTTAAATGGGCACAAGGTGTATATAGCACGAACACCACACCCAGAGCCGGTGCCCCCCACAACCAAAAGCCAGAACCTCTTTATTCGTGGGGGTTCACGGTGGGTGTCAGGGTTCGTCATCTGACCGTGGTTCAAAATAACGAGGTCCGTCCCAAAATAGCCCTCGTGTTGCTTCAAAACGAGGCGTTAATATAACTAAACTAAATTCACATAAGGATATCACTTAAAGCGTGGTGAAAAATAACTGTACCTGTATGCCATGCTTCCAAACATTCTCGACTGACATATACTCTAAAAGTATTCGAAATGACCTAATGCGCAATCGATTTGCCATTTTTTATTTCATAATTTTAGTGTTTTCTTATGGTAAAAAAAAAAAAAAACCTAAAAATCCAGTTCGAATCCTGCTCTTTTTTTCCTTTCTCGTACACGAAATATACAAAGAGAAAGTATCGTAATCGTCAAAAAATTCGAACTCGAGATTTGACGAATCTCCACGTTTTAGACCTCCTGAGTTCGAAAAACACAATTTTGGAATCATGTCTGTCTGTGAACACGATAACTCGAAAACTATTAGAGCTACGGGGATGAAATTTGGTATGTGATCTTTACACATAATTTATACGTTTCTATCAAATTTTGGACAAGATCCGTTTACGGGACGTCTGTCTGTTCGCGGTCATGTGAACACTATAACTCCAAAACTTGAATAGCTAGATGGATAAAATTTGGTACACAGTTTTATCATCATGAATGTAGGTCCGTATAAAAGTTTGGACCAAATCCGTCGAAGGGTTTTATCCACGCAGGGGGAAGGGAAATGATAAACTTTTGAGAAGTATACGAGAAAGTTTAGGGGAGGCCACTCCCGTGGTTTCTTCAGTCACCCCAATTTTTTAAAACTTATTTTTAATGGATTCATTTCTTTTTTACGTGGTACGTATCAACGCACCGCGCCAATTTAATATTGAATTTCTTATACTTCCTTTATGTGTTGCTCATAATAATACATCATAGAGTAGTTAGGTGTTTTCTGCAATTAGTTTTATCATGTGGTTATGACGTCAGGTTAATTCGTTATAACCACGATAACATATGCACAAAATAAATGCATTTAATATTTTCACAAACCGGAGTGGCAACGAGCTAGTTAAAAGTATATCTATTTTAGTATAACGTTTTAACATAGATTTACGTCTCTCCATAGTGGGCTAATAGTGTGTCGGGAAAGGAAAAAATTATGACGCTTTTCGTGGTATTTTTAAACGGTTATAGCTCCGCAACCAAATAACACGAAGATTGCAAAATGATTTTAGAATCTGTAATTATGGTTTAATCACAGTCGAGTTGCAAAGTTGGAAGAAATCATGAAGAATTTTGATGACGTCGCAGTGACGATGCGCGCTCACGCATCGGTTATGAGCGGTATATTAACTGGATTTTAACAGATTAATAATTAATTCATTTCAGATTAATTCATCCATTCAGATTAATTCATTTAACAGAGAAAGGTCATAGAGCATAGGGCATAGATCAAAGTCACATAGAGCTACTTTAGTCGCAGAAAGTCACAGTTGAGTAATCGATTAATTAACTGTCCTTAATTAATTATTATTAACAATTGTTGATTTAATTCAGCTGTCCGTTCCATCGACTTAATTGAGTTGAGTTGATTTTAGTTTCATTTAACAGAGAAAGGTCATAGAGCATTGGTCATAGGTCAAAGTCACATAGAGCTACTTTAGTAACATAGAGCTACTTTAGTCACATAGAGCTACTTTAGTCACAGTTGAGTAAGTTAAGTACGTCTACACCCCTCAATCCCAGAGACCGTTTCTCAGAGACAGCCTCCCGTCGAATTTTTTTCCTTTTCTTATTTGCTTGTTTTTGTGCTTCTTGCCCTCGAGCTTAGTCCTAAATTTCATATAGTTCTATAATTTTGGTGTAAAAGACCACATGATTAATTTTATCCAATTGCTTGTTGCATTTTTGATATATCGTGTTCACATACACACGGAGGGATGGAAATAATTCTTTTTTCTTTTCCATCGAACTTAGGGAGCGCTAAATCATCGAAATTCATTAAAATCTCGATGTCGAATTTTTTGACCATTGCAATACTTTTTCCTGAATATTTCGCATACGAGAAAGTAAAAAAAAAGTTTTAAAAAAATCTTCCGTTTTTTAGCTGGAATTTACACGAAATTAAATCAATAAAAAAATAATCGTAAATAATAAAATTCCATTGTATATAAATCATATCGCATATCTTGCACTCTCTAAATTTCCAGGCCACAGAAACATAAGAACATTAAACTCCCAACAACAGGTTTAATGTAGACCAACTGGCATAGTCAGTTTATTTTAGGTGTAATTGTGTTTAGAACCCACGATCTTCTGATACTGAAATTCTACCACAAAATATCCTAACTTTATGCATTCTGTGCGACACTTCAATACTTATAATGCATTTTTACGAAAGAAGACTAAAATAAAATTCCCTCTTATGGTGTAAATTGATAAAGGAGAAGGAACATTAAAAATGCAAGTGATTTTTATCATAATAAAGAAAGCAAAATATATTTAAATATTAGAAAATTAATGAATCAAGTTATTTAAAGTTTAGATTAAACAATTATTCTACTTTACTGATTAGTTTGCGTGCAACTTAGTAAAAATACCGATTTTGATTTCTTTTTAAATTGTGTTAAAATGTAATGATAAATTTTTATTCTTTATCGACTTAAATATTTCATAACTGTTCTATCAAGTCAGTTAAATCCAGATGAAAAAGAACTTAACAAGGTTGACGTCCTTCTGATCCAATTTTCTAACGCGGTGTTACTATTTTTTCTATAAAAAAAAAAGCACTAACTATTCAGAATTTCACTCCTGTCGCTACTAAGAAAAACAATATCAAAAAGGAGCCGAAAAATTATCGCATGACTAAGAGGAAGTTTTAAACCTCCTAAATAGGAACAAAAGTGCAAAGAACCTAAATACATAAATTCGAATTAAAAGCAAACGACTTCATTAAAAATGAAATTTTTACAGCATCAAAAGTGAATACGAGGAAGTGACTTGATTAATGTTTTCATTAAATGCAATTATCGTGAAATTAGCTATCCATTTCCTAGCTGAGGCAGCTGCAAGAATAGATAATTAGAAACAGATTACATGCCAGTCGTACTGGGTATAAATATTCTTTTAAATACCGGAGCCATGTGCCGTATGACGAATTCCACTAATTGTCATCTTGAAAGTTTCAGGTCTTTGAACTTCCTACTGCCGTTATTTTTAACTAATTTTATTCGAGATTTACAACCCTTTTTAGTATTACTTTATGAGTTGTATCATGGATGACTGATTTCTTTTTTGTTTTAATCTGGTGCGTTTCATTCGAAGTGTAAATACAGTAAACATCACGAATGCACTGTAGAATGGCAGTTGTTTTTCGTTATGGTTGTCAGCACACGAATTGATGGTTTTCGAATTTTATTTACTAAAATAAGTTTATTTTCTTTAACTCATATGGCTATATGAATACTGATAAATAATCCATAGTAGGTTTTAGAAAATATAATTTCAATGCTCTGGTTGCAAATATATTTATTTATTTCTAGAATTAATAAACACTTGAAGATAGAATAAATGCAACGTCCAAACTTTACTTTGTAATTATGAAATCTTCTAGAAATCTAAGAAACTCTATTAACAAGCTCTCTAAGAAACTCTATTAATCTAAAACTATTAACAAGAATTTAAAAAAAATTTTAATCGGAATTTTTCAGTAGTTTCAGAAGTTCTACATTCCAATTAATACCAAATGCTGTCGGAAATTAAAATCAGAGGAATATAACGAATATCCGTAGTTTTGTTTTGAAGAGTGATTATTTTTTTAAAGAATTTTGGAAAACGTTATAAATATTTGAAGCATTTCATGTTCTGTGGAACAGATCGATCAAGTATGCACTTTATCGTTAATTGGAATAATATGTTTATTTCTAATTCGAAAAATAATTCCGAAAGTTATTTTTAATTACTTCCCTTTTTTAAATTTTTTATTTTTACTTCTAACTTCATTTCAAGCTTCATAGAAGAATAGAATTAAAATCGTTTTCACCTTTCTTCCCATTTGTTAAATTAACGCTTCTTTATTATTTGTCAAAATAACACAATTTATTTATACTTCCTTATTATTGTAGTTAAAATTTCTCATTAACCTATTAATGTGTTATCACTGTTCTACATAATTATCAGAAAATGCAAAAAAATTAAATCGATTGTTTATCATTTCTTTAAATACCTTGTATCAGAATTGATTTAAATACTGAAACCGACTTTTCCTTTTCACTCCATTTCCGCTCTGCAAACTCTGTTACAAAAAATAATTGGAAAGTAAAACATTAATGATAGGATTTCGAGGAAGTTTCAGAGCGAGGCAGTTCTAGCTTATTAACTGGCTTCCATTTGAAGCTTTGATGAATAAAAGAGCACAATAAAAATTCGATTATTACTTTGAAAGGAACGTTCTGCGAAATGGGAAAATAAAAATATATTTTTTTAAAGTTTTGTACGTCTGTCCCTAATGACACTCCTTTCAAAAAAGTATTTCTCTCATTTGAATGCTTTTTTAGATTCTTTTTTTGCATTGAATTAGCTCAGATATAATAATTTCCGTGTCTGTTACAGCATTGTTATATGTCAAGCTTTTTTTTCCGATACAGTTGCAATTTGAGAGCATAAAGTTTGCAGATTTAAGAACAGAAAAGAAAAAAAAATAATTTCAAATTTCAGCCGCATATCTGTTGATTTGCTTTAATAAATTACTTTTCTTTTCTTTTGATGGTCATAGGAAACATATAAATATTTAATTTCGAATTGTCGAATATTATCACAAAACATAATGAAAGTAAAAACTGTGTCTAATTTATTAAGAATTTAATATCGAGTTATCTCAGTCAGTTTTGTATGGTTAAAATGCGTTTAAATTATATCAATTAATATATCAATTATACTAGACTTTATAATTATATCAATTAATTATAAAGTCTACCTATATATGGTATTATAAATAGTTATAACTGAAAGAAAAAGGAAATTTCATTGAGTGGTTGCGCAGGAATATATTGTGCATCAATCAGAAAAAACAATATTATTCAACTCTCAGAGCTTTTTAATTCAAAACGTGCAAATGGAATCAATAAATGCTCATATGATACACATAAAATGCGGCTCGCCAATTTAAGTTGATATCCACTAAAAAGGCTTCGAGGCAACTCACTGTGCAGAGTAAGGCGACATGCGTTAATTTAGTAATATTAACGTCCCGTTTTGAAGAAACTCGATGGCTATTTTGGGACCTACCTCGTAATTTTGAACTGCGGTCAGATGACGAGGACGACACCACCCTCTCCAAACTTTCGCAACACGCCAGCAGTAGGACATTCGATCCTCATCAAATTTAATTTGTGCCAGGCCCACAAATTCGGTGGTTTTCAGTGGAGTCGGGTTTAGAACACGGAGCCCTACGTTTTCGAAGCTTTGCAACTAGACCACCACGGCCCGTAAGACAACATACATTTAGATGTTTAGATGGCATGTGTATATCATGTGATTGTGATTTCACGTGCATTGACTCCATTAGCAATATTTAATCGAGCGAAGTAACAATTATTTTTAATATTGTTACGATAATCACCTGGTGTGTGTACTGTGAGAACAGTCCAGCAACCAGGATAATGGGAAAAGACGTTTTGTTCACGAATATTTCGGAAAACTCGAAACACAGATGACAAGAGAAACAATACTTGCACAAATTAGCAACAAAAACAGACATCAAATCACTAATAATAACAGTAACAGCACTTTCAGTACCGATCGGCGTCTATCAGCTTACTATCTCGCACTGGGGACAAAACTCCAGAGATTCAAAGACGTTCGCACTCCAAAGATTATTTATTATTAAAGATTATTAATATCCTCCGAGTATTTATTCCCTTTAGCGGCAGAATGTGACGTTGCAGGAATATTTCAGAAGACAAGCATAACCTTCGCTCCTAATAGAGATAGCGAGAAAATTCTAGCATTTTCGTTAACTTTCGTTTTGTCGCCAAGGTTGGGGGTCATTGACTGACACTTACCCCGGCATTCAATAAAACCTCTGTAAATGTCTCTTTCCAACTATTAGACTAACATTGTGGGGAAACGAAATTACGTGTTCGTAACAATATAATATTTAAGGAGTTTCTTTAAATGATTCAAAAGTTTAGTAAGTTGTTCTGAAGCATTCCATCATAAACTTAATTTTCAAAAACTAAATATGACAGATTTCCATATACATGCAAATTAAACACCAAAGAAATAATTGTTTGAAATAATGCTAGATATGAAAATTCTTTATAAATATGAAATTTTAAAAAAGATTTTAACGATATAAATAAATTGACGTTTCTACGAGGGAGGTTCCTTTTTCTAATTGATGTTTGTAAACGAGACTTTTTAAAAGGTCTTTTCTGAAATATTATTTTCTAAAAGGACAGCAACTTTATTTTTCTATGTATCCTCTTTTAATATCTTTATATTTTTTCCATCGTAATTGGAATTTTTTTATTCCTGTATGATTAAAAGAAGTCGGAGGTGTACGAAGCCAATTGCGCAAAAATTATTATACTTCTTCATCCTATGAAAAATTTTCTTCTCCTAACACTTCATTGAGAGTCAAAAAAATGATAGTCCGAAGGTGCTAAGTCTGGAATATAGGGAGGATGTCCAAGTGTGGTTCAGTGAAATTTCTTTACTTTTTTTTGTGTTGCACCATTAGTGTGGGGTCTTGCATTGTCCTGGAGCTTGCTGTGATTTTGCTAAATTGCAATCTATTCGGAAAGTTGATTTTCATGTTTCCAAAACTTATGCCCATTTCGTCACTAATTTGCGGAACATCTATTCGCCGGTCATAAAGAACTAGGTCAAGAATTTGTCGCGTTTTCACTCCAGCTACACGTGTCCTCGAGTGACGATTACGAGTGAATTTTACAACTTCTTCACTCCCATTTTTAAACATTTTATGCCATTCTCATATTTGAGACCTCGATAGTGTGTCAATACTGAACTGGGCATTCAATCTATGCACAATTTCAATAAGTTTGACATTTTCATTCCTTGAAAATCAAACAATTATTCGCTGTGCAATTGTACTGTATACTTTATGTTCACTCATCCTGTTTAGATTTTAGAATATGAGGTTTGTCACATATGCTTGCTACATTGCTGCTTTGTCTCGAATTGAGGAAAAAAATTCAGAACAAAATCTCGAATTGAAAACTAAACAAGGGGGTCGACCTATGGGGGCTCCACTCGTCCTGTTAGCAAATAAATAAACATATGAAGAATAAAATGATGCCAAACGATTGATTAAACTTTAAACACTTTATCATGGTAACTATAGCAACATGTATTAGCATCGTTATTAAAAGGTCTTGTTTACGATTGATTTACACTCTTAAATTAAAATTCTCCTAAGCAACTAAAAAAACGAGTAAAACACTTTACAAGTACAGAAAATTGCTTTAAAATCCCTGCAAATCCTCAACAGTCCTTGAAAAAAGAATCCACATATTTCAATTTTCACAATTCACAATTAAACGAAGATAAGGAAATTGCTGTGATACTAAGTTATAAAGAAAGCTTTGAAAGTAAGTTATCTTCGCAATTGGAATAAAAGATACTTATGCTTGTCTAGTAAATAATAAAGTTCTATTTATACTGAAAGCTTAAAATAAACAGTAAATATTTTTATTACTAACAGTCCAAATCATCTATTGAGATCATTTAAATAAAAGCCACATTTTAATGTTGACGGAAATTGCAACTGGTATTTATCTCACTGTAAACAATGCCACAATACGAACAAGTTTTACCAGTGATGGAGACTCGGGGGGAGTTCATTCACCCCCCCCCCATACGCATACACACTTTACGAGGAAAAAATTAAATTTTTATTTCATTTTAGCTGCCTGAAAACCAGGAATTATAAAAAACAACAGTGACCCGGAAAGCTAGCTAATTTTCTAACTAAATTTTTAAATTTTGTTGTGTATCCCCTATACTCCGAGTACTTTTTAGGTGTGATAATGTAATTTTTTTCCCTCTACTTTTGCCACCCAATCGCAATCATTGAGTTTTACAATTACTTTTCGAAAGATGGAATGTGTAATAATAAGGTTTATCTCCAACCAGTTAGAACACTTCGAAATCCGAATATTAATTGATCATATGGCTATTTAGGATTTTTTTAAAGATTTAGAAGACTAAATTTTGGAATACATATTATTCTACGCATTCAAACAACGAAACCGAACAAATGGGTTTTTTTTCATTCTTTGATTTATTCGTCAAGGTACTGAGCAGAGAATGATAACGGAATTTGCAATAATTCCAACAATTTTTTTATGAACTGTTCGCAACGAAACATTAACTGCCTTCCTCCATTCCCTACTTGTCAAATTTTATGAGCATTAAACGGGAAATACCGAACTGTCAACAAAAAGAATCACCATTTACATCGTAATAGGACGTTACATGAATTGTCATTAAATCATCACAGCCATCCTGTTCGAATAAAAGAAGGAAAAGAAAAATCATTTCATTATTCAGTCTTCGGTTGAGAAACTTTTACGCATTAAAATTGAATCAATATTTGAGAGACAAATAAAAAAGTGGCAGGTGATATTCTTCCTGGTTTAAAATTTATTATTCAATATCTTTGTATGCTTTGATGGAATCTTTTTCTACATGACAGATCTTTTTGCATTAGTTCCATTTCAGAAGTTCGTTTGCATAACGGCGGATGATAACGGTGACATTGAAAAATACAAAACATCCATCTTTTTGTGTGTGTTGGATTTGAATATGAACTTTATTTAGAGCAGAAAAGGAGCGCGTAAGAAAAATATTTGTAATAACTTGAGAGGGAAATAAGAACGTTAACTATGACAAGAAATAGAGTTGAATCATCGTGACACATTTTGAAGAGACTTGTTTACTTAATGTGTATCATAACAACTTTGTTTAAAATCAGGGCAATTTCAAAGAGTGTTTCGAATTTTAAAAAGTAATACTAAAGAGCTGTTTTAGTAAATAAGTTGTTATACATTGAAGTTCAATTTTAAAACATCACCAGGCTAAAGTAGTTGTTTTTAATTCGAAGAAATGTAAGTTACTTCCTCGAATAACACAGCATTGGAACTGCATGATATCAATTTAACAATCTTAAACAAATTCGGAAGAATTTCCATTCGCTCAGAACTAGAATTTCTGTATAAATCGATCAGATTGCTGCGAACCTGGAAGTTTAAAAACTCTGAATATTCTTCTGAATTGGAAATCTGTTTTTGCTTCTGTTATAATCAGTTTAAAAAAACATTTCAGAGCGCAGTTAAGTGAAATCTTAATAGATGCATAATAGTGATGGGATGAACACCAAACGAATGGGTAGTGGATAGAAAAAAGAAATGTTAATTTTTCAGAGATTATAGGATTAATATTTACTCTGAAATGCGTTCTCCAATTTTCTTAAATACATTTTACTGTTTCATATGAACTTGTTAAATTTATTCCACATCTATTTCAATTCGGATTTGTACTGGGCAATTTCGATTTTCACTGTATTTTGAGGGAACCAATCAGTAGTGTAAATCGAGAGTTAGACGTACAGTATGGTTAGAATTGAAGCATCCTTGCTCAAAGGACTCCAGAAACCAGATATCATACGAGCGCTAAACCTCGATATGCATTTCAGAACACGAGGACAATTATCATACGCAAAACTGCCATTTTTTTAGATCTTCTTAATCTTACTTTATCTTATATTATTTAATTAAACTGACATGCAAATGTTAACGATAACAGTTGATAGCTAGTGCACCCTTATATCAGTTACAATTCGTAATTAATGAGCATCACGACGATGATCGACCTATATTTATTTTTGGGACTGTACACCTGTCTTTGTCTTAACTTGTTCGTGTTTAGAAATTTTTTGCGTTATTTGTTTCTCATGTTTTGGAACGCTACCGCCGAGATGTAGCGTTCTTAAGACTACTATTTTTTTTTCTTCTCTGTTCTTTAATTCTAACTACAAGGTATATTATTCTATTGATTTGAAAAAGAAAAATTTACATTTAAACAGCAACAAGGAAATCATTCAGACCCTTCGTGAACAAAAGTTGCTCAAAGGTCGTATAGCCAACCTTGAAAATTAAATTTAGATCTTGCGTAAAGCGCAAAATGGCGATGTCAAATACAAGAAAAGAAAACAAAGGAATTGATTTATTGTGAATGGGAGAATAAAAAGATGCAACAGTAGAATAGACAATCACAACAGAACTTATTCCGAATTGCTTATTCTTTTGATAAAGAGTCGGATTGGAAATATGATGAGCTTTATTCAAGCTAAACGAAAATCAATAACAACAAAAAAAATCCACGTTACTTTTATATAATAGTGACTATTTTATATTATATACAAACAGAAATTAAAATACTCTTATTGCCTTCTCTAACAAAAAGAAGATCGTAAATCATTATAATAAATCTCCGCATAAGAAAAAAAAAATTTCTTTTTGTGAGAATATTCTTTTTAATGGCAAATTGCAACGTAAATGATCTAGCCTTGCAGTTAAATAATATTCAAAGCTACTGAATTGTGATTCTAAAAATAAGTAAATACGGAAAAAAATTCTTTTTACGGATATACATTCTTTTTCTTAAAAAACTACTTTTAGCTTAGGCTGTATTTCAAATTTATAGCAACTATCTAGTCCAGTGGAAATATTTTTGCTCTTAAACAGTTTATATAAGATGTGAGAACAAAAAGTTTTAATATACAAACTGGTTATAAATAAAATTCAAAATAATTCTTTTTCGTTCAACCATTTTAATTGTTTAATGACATTTGCTGCTCAAAAAGTAAAGTAGTTAAATTATTATTAAAGTCATTTAGCATTAATTAAAAGATGATAACTATCTAGTTAACCACTATTTTACTTCAGTAACGGTAAAACTGACATAATCTGAAGATTTTAAACTGCTTTTCGTTTGAACGTTTAGTTAACCTATATTCTAAGAACGCTTTGAGTGTCAGCCCGAAGCGAAGAAATCTTCCACAGTAATCTTTCAATTACTCATAAATATTGAGATTTGACTTTTTTTGTTGCAAAAATTAAGATAAAAGATCAACGTGTCAGACTCAACTAATGTGCAAAATGCATTGTTGGCATTAATAATTGTTAACAACGCATAATCGCCCTTTAGATTTTATTGTGATTTTGTATTGTACGTTGGCCTCAATTATATTATCTTTAATTTATTCCGACAACAGCAAACAATAACAGGTACATTAAACTTGTTCGTCAAACTGGGACAGACGCATATTATTATTCCTTTAACTGATGTCTCATTTGTAAATTTAAATCAATTGAGATCTTTTTATTAATTTATCACAACCATAATAGTAGCGGCAGATCATTTATGCGAATCACATCATATTGCAGCTGGTAATATAAACGAGATATCAATCATCTATTGAGCTTAAAACTTTGTTGAACAGAAAAAATATTGCTTACTTTTTCGTTTATGCACTGGATGAGGGGTGGGGTGGGGGGGAGAGTGTAACACCTGGAGATTATCAATAAGAGTTCAATAGCTGAAGTTAAAAAAAGTACAAAAAAATCACTTACAGATGAAGCAGAAATAGTTCTCTAATGTAGTTCTAATTCTGTCTTTGATAATTTTCCTGCTGTCAAAAGATGCCGTGATAGTACAGTAAAATTTCTATTAACCATCACTTGTTTAACCGGCAGTTTCCGTTATCCGTCATCGTCTCTTTCTGTGCATTATTACTCTTATATTGAAGTTTATATTGATCGTTTTGTAAAATTAAACACAATATGCATTTATGTAATGATTCAACATTTTCCTATTTTTAAAACCGCTTCTTAACTTCAAATTATTTCTACTTAAGTTCTAATATCAGAATAACTGTTACTGTAAGTCTCTGAGATCCGGATTCAACAGGCTGCAGCGTTCGGAGATTTCCCCGTTTTTTAAAAGCATATAACCTTCCTACCAGACGGGCGTAACTCTTCCTTTGTTTAAATCGTCGACGGTGGCTGCGCTTTGTGTCTCTTTACTTTCATTGTGGCTTGATTTCTCTCATAATTATCTGAAATCTACCAATTAAAGAATGATTGAATAAAACAAACAGTGCTTCATTCTACAACGACTGCCTCTTCATTGGAAATGCATTTTTACACTTCATATTTGGATTATGTTACATGTATTATTCACTTTTAAAGGATTTTGTTTCCATTTTCGTCCCAAGACAGCAGTGAAGTCATGTAACTGTACATATAGCTACAAAAGTCTTTCTGCGGGTGTATGGTGTAAACAGTCCAACATGCAGGACAATGGAGAATGAAGGTTTATTCACAAATATGCAAGAAAACACGTAGCGCAGGTACCGGAAACAATACTTCTTGCACAGATTAGCAATGTAAACAGACAACAATTCACAGGTAATAACAGTTCAGCTCTTTGATATTTAGCAACACAAACAGTCAGCAAATAACTAATAACGACAATAACAGCACTTTCAATAGCGCTCAGCTCGCCAGCTTCCTAGCTCGCACTGCAGACGAAACTCTAAAGTCGTTTCTAATGGATCAATATCCCTCCCTCTGATCTAAACGCGGTCCTTATATACTCTCTCCGACAGGTCGTGACGTCACATGGAGTTTTCTCGTATATTCAAGCGTATTCCCTTTCCTAATAGAGATATTGAGAAAAGGGTCGCATTTTCTGGAATCATCCATCTGTCGCCAAGGTAGCCAAATTTGTCGCCAAGGTCAGGCGTCCCGAAAAGGCCGATGCCCGTCACTCCATACTTACCCCTGTAAAACTCCCTCCCCAACTATAAGACTAGCGAGGCAGGAAAGCGACATCACATCTTTGCAACACTATGTATAAAGAGAATTCTGTTATCCGTCTACCGTCACAACCCTGATCCGCACAGTGACAGTTAATTGAAATTTTACTGTATTACCATAGTCGATACGAGTCTGGACCTTTAACTTTTCAAAATTGTTTTGGTTTCGGCAAACTATCAAGAGCTACGATGAACATCCCCTGTATTTTACCGATATCTCTACTTCACTATTTGATAAAGCTGAAATTTTAACGCTCATAAATTTAATCAAACTCAAAATACAGTAAAAGGTTTCGAAAAAATAACTCTCTTAATGTGTGAGATTTTTGAAAGCCAACTACTTTTAAATTTAGCTTCTTCAATTTACGCCAACAGCAAATCTTGGATATCAGCGAAAATCGCTTCCTCTTTATTTTCAAATTACGTTCTTAACTCAAATGTATAAAATTTAATTTAACTAAAAGAACTTTTCAAAATTAGAATTGGAGGTGAATAGATACTTCGTGTCGAGCGGAACTCCATAATAGATACATCTGCAGAATACCTTTATCGTTTTCATTAGGAAAGAAAACATTCACGATATATATATTGTATATAACCCTCATTTTGAAATAAGAGTGGTATTTTAACTTTATATAAACGTGAAAGAATTGTTTAAAATTAATTTTTGAAATAAAAATTGCTTGAATTAATATCTGAAATATGTATGCACACTGCTGGACGAATTTTAAACTCAAGAAATTTTAATTTTGATTTAATTATAATACAACTGAGGTTAATCTTGCTTTAATAAAATAATGATGAATAATTACAAAAATACATCTAAATTTAGAATGACTCATAAATAAAATTTAAAAAAAAATCAATGTTATCGAGAAAATGTGCAACTTCAAAATTTTAGAATTACGTGAAATCTGGACAAAACTATAAACTCAAAATTTTAAAATAAAAAAATTTAAACTTGCACAATAAATATGGGATATTCTTACTGGGTAATCTTTTTTGATTACTTTTATAAAAAGCAATCAAAATCTTTATAAAAGGTAACATAAAATACAATCAAAAATAGTTGTAAGTATAAAAAAGTTAAAATTTTTACACACATCAAAATAGAGTTTTTGTATATAATTATTTAACTTCCATACTAAAATGCTCACAAATGCATTTTTTAAACTTTTTCATTGGTATGTCAACTTTACGATAAACTTAAAAATACAATATCTGGGTTCTGAGTTTATATCTATCAATAATCATAACAATTTTTATTGACCTTAGAGTTTTATACGCGGTGTATTATATTAAACACTTTTTACCAAATAAATCATTCCTAAAGTTATGATAATTTATTCAAAATTTGTTCTCTTATTCAAATTTTTTGTTAATAATGTTTGCCAGTATATTTCTTCGATCGAAAATTTTGAAAAAATCACATCATTTAATTATCCAGATTGAATTCAGTGAATAAATTTCATGATATGAACAAATATCTTTAAATTGTATTAGCAAAATTAAGCACGCATCATTTCTTTAAAGAGAATTTTTGCCGAAAAGTCGCTGCGTTGTTATTCTTTCTGAGTATGACAGTTCGATTTTACCAAATATTTCTTAATTCTAGGTCAATGATAAATTCGCCATTTCGACAAACTTGTATTTCAAACTGTTTTCAAAACCAATCCTTTCTTACACTTAAAGAAGAACGTTAAGAAGATGTATAATTTAATTCAGGTAAATAAATGTTGGATGTTCATTACAAATCCATTGCAGGTATTTAAGTAATTAGCGAACAAGATATTTGCAGTGTGAATGAAAATGAACGCGGTACAATACAATTAACAGAAGAGTTTTCCTGACAACGAATCTTCTGTTCCGATCAGATTGCAAGCAGTTAAAAATAATTATGATTGGTTTTCAGAAGATGAAGTATCGGATTGCATTTATAAGTTTTCTTTATTTATTTGAATGTTTAATTTTGATCACGTACTCATTTCCTGCAACAAGATAATTTCGGAGAAAAAAAAAAGTTGCCTTTTTTTTTCTTTTTCTTTTTGGAGTTCAAGGATAATTTTTTTTATGTTTCCGAGCGAAAAGGTGGAGCAAAAGTATCGCCTTTTTCATTCTTAACTATAAAAAAAATGAGGATTTAGACGAATTAAATTCGGTAAAAAATTGCTCGTATTTCCCCCTCCCCTTTTTACTTTCTCTTATACGATTATACGAAGTATGCAAAGAGAGAGTATTGTAATCGTCAAAAAATTTGAACTCGAGATTTTGACGAATCTCCACGTTTTAGACCTCCCTGAGTCCGAAAAACACAATTTTGGAATTATGTCTGTCTGTCTGTGTGCCTGTCTGTCTGTGAACACGATAAATCGAAAACTGTTAGAGCTACGGGGATGAAATTTGGTATGTGATCTTGAAACATAATTTGTATGTTTCCGTCAAATTTTGGACAAAATTCGTCTAAGGGAAGTCTGTCTGTCCGCCTGTCCGCGTTCATGTAAACACTATTACTCAAAAACTTGAATAGCTAAAAGGATAAAATTTGGTACACAGTTTTATCATCAAGAATTTAGGTCCATATCAAAGGTTGGGCCAAATCCATCACAGGGTTGACTGTCTGTCTGTCTGTCTAATCGAATAATTCTAAACATTATAACTCGTAAACCCTACGGCTTTGATAAATAAAAATTGGTATGAGGCCTGCTAAGAATAATTGTAGATCCGTGCCCAATTTTTGTTTTAATCGGTCGAAAAAAAGTTGTTCAAATCGCCTATTTGTCTTTTCTCATCACACAATGACGCGAGGCCGTTATTGCGTAATTGCGCGATTCACTTGCGCTAATCCTTTCCGCTTCTACCCACGCCTTTCGCCTCCAAGCTTCCGATTCCCAAGCAATTTCTCTCCACTTGCTTGTTCGTTTTACTGCCTTTTAGCTTATTTTTTCTCCACGTGTGTTAGGAGTATACAAGAAAATTTAGGGGAGACCAGTCCCGCTGGTTTTGAATGTTATAGATACAAATAATATAAGAGTACAATACGTTTTATAAATTAGACACATGGATACCAGTGGCTAATCCAGGATTTTCGTCAGGGGGAACTGAGGTCATAAAAATTTTGCATCGTCGTGAGTCTCCAAATTTTACTGAAGTGTAAGAAGGTGTTTTCTAAATATATTATCATAAATACATATTTCAGGCGCTTAAGCAAACTGATAAAAATCTAAGTGATATTTTAACCCCTAAACAGTCACGCCCGTCATATTGACGTGCATCGAATTATCGCATTTTTAGGCTTATTCTCTAAAATTTAATCATTAATTAGCTTTATAATTTGACACAAAAATTACGTAGAATCCATAAGCATCTCAAGTATTCTATGCCTTCTTAGATGAATGAAAACGACATCCCCTTTCCAAAACAGGAGGGGTCATCTTATTAGATAGCAAAGAAAATGCGACTCTTAAGGGGTTAAAGACCTGACAATGATGACATAGATATGGTAAATAGTGATATCTTTTCGAGCCTGTCAAGCCAGAAAGCAATATCGAAACGCTTTTTTTTTTTTTTTAAGGAGATAAAGAAAACAGATGTGGTGATTTTTAAAAAAATCAAGAATTCTGTTCATCTCTGGAGGTTGTGGGGGTTTTTTTGGGGGGGAGGGGCCTGCAGCCCCATAGCATCCTTTTTGGATTCGTCGCTGGTGGATACAAAAAAAAAAAAAAAATCGTAATCATAGAGTATGTTTTCTAAATCAGATAAACTGATACATTTCTCCTGCTGTTATTTCATTTGTATCTGTTATATTTATTTCTACGAAACACGATGAAGTCAACGCCCAATGTTATCTCATTGTTATCTCATCTAGCTGAATGTTATCTTATGTTACGCTCTGACGTCACTTCTGCTGCAAGTAGCGCACTGGATTCCAAATTTAAATTGGCAAGGAAGATTTGATGTATATGATAGGAGCACGAATTATCTTTCTTATTTTTATAACATAGTTTTTTTTCTTACTGAAAAATCCTTTCACATATGAGTCGCTCAGAAACGAAAGCGGTAAGTCCATTTTTTATGTCTTCTGGCTTTTGTAAATTTTGATGGAATTAATAACATTATTTTTAGTTATTAAAAGATTCATTCGTTGCTTCATTAGAAGACTTTGTATACTTTCACTTATCAAATTAATAAACCAAAAATTTTAAAAATTATTGTATTAAAAAACATGAATTTTCTCAATTTTTTTTCTGTACTTATCCGCATTGGCTTCTGAACGACTCATATAATACCTATCAAACTGTCTACTCCATTAAATTCACCTTTTTTTCTCATATATAAAATTAATTTTTTCTCTTAAAATGTGTTCATTTTACTCTTTATAACAATTTTCCTGTATTTAATGTCCGCACATTACTGCACTGGAATAATTTATACTTCATTGATTTAATTTTTTGCCTCAAATAAAGAAACATGGAATTGCTAGTGAATGTGTCTATACATTAACTATATAGGAATGTGGATAAATATGTGATAATCTTTATTGTCTAAATTTTATGGCTTAAATTTTGTTGTTTCTGTTTAAAGTTTATGCTAAATTTATTTTAAATTTACTACATTTTATTGAAACATAACTAGTGAGTAGAGTGAATCTGCATCTGTTGCTTCCATGTCTGGCTTTATTTTTTATTTTATCTTCATTTGAGCCATTAATTCAGTTCACAATGCTTTTTTATTCGTTATTATAAAGTATTTTAAATGTTTAATTTTTAATATTTTTATAACATGTTTTAAAATATGATTTAACGCTTGGCGCATTTCCCCCCCCCCATCCGTGCTAGAGCATACGTAAGAAAATTTCGGGGAGGCCACTCCCGCTGGTTTTCCACACTAGTTTATTAATAGAAACTATATACTATTTAACTCTTTGAACCCGGCTAGAGTGAGAATTCAAGTGCCTCAAAAACTGGAGTTGTAGAGGCATGAGACTCATGTTTATATGGAATGCCGCTGTTGAAGAATTAATTCAATTTCAGGAACCATTTTTATTAGATGGCTAAGTTCCACGACACAGTACATTAAAAAGTACAAGACGCAAGACAGAGCACAACAAGACAAGTACACAGAAGAAGAAGAGAGAGAGGCATCATGGGCAAAACCCGGATGGCTCTAATAGCGCCACCTACCACAAAAAGGAGAAGGCAGTGAATTGCAACCGCTACAGAGTAAATTTTCATTCATGAAATCAGAATGAAATCCGTCCTTTCTCTACAGAAATTCCAGGAGGACGATACCCTCGGTTGCGCTATCAATTGTCAGCAATGAAAGGAACTAATTTTCTCCCGTAAAAGTCACCCAGGCGCCCAAAACCGATTGAGTCCGGCCTATGTCGAGGCGGTTTGAGGCGGGATAGGCCTCATAGGGTTAAATAAGAACTAATACACATTTACATTTAAAGATTCATGATCAGGATTACTCACATTTCATAAACACTAAGATTATATCTTAGAGTCCACCTGGGATCTCCAACAAAATGGCGTCATCCACCTCGTCTACTGCGCAATTATTTCACTTCACTTCTTTTTTCTGAAGGTCGAAACAGTTACGTGGAGGTTAGTGGCATGACAATACTGATTGTCAAAACATACTTTTAGAGTTTCCATTTTTTTAATGAAAATTTTATTTAGTAACTAACCAATAAATATAAAAATGTAACTTTTAGAGGATTTATCAAAGAACGATTGCGAGTAATTTGATGAAACTCGCTTGTCATATTCTTTTAGGTTAGGAACTTATCCGAGTGTTTCTTAAATGAATGATTTGATAAATTCAACTCCATGAATCTATTTCAGGATGAAATATTTGATTACTTGAGATAAAGTAAGAAACGACAGAGATTAAATCACAAAATTCCCTTTAAAAATGCACCTATTAACGGGTAAACATTCGCCTATTTTTTGTTCTCTATTGCAGATCTTTTTAAACTAAATCTTTAATTCCTCTAACTTAACACTTTAATTCTTTTTAATTTGTTTAAGAAATCTGGATTCAGAATTCTGTCGTTCTACTTTTCTTTTCATACCTGTAAATTCCATTTAAAAGATTAAGTGGAAACCGTATCGCTTTGAACAACATTAATCGAAGAGATTTTCGGAACGAAAATAAAACGCTTTATTATTATTTTGTACAATACTAAATAGTGATTATCATTTTTGTTATCCGAAGTGTTACTTCAACAAAAAAGAATGCTTCCTTCCTATTCTTTATTTTCAGAAAGGAATCATCGTCTTATATCACAATAGATTGAAAAGAAAGTAATGCCACATTCTCCGCTCGTAATAGTTGAAGTTCCAGTTGATATCAATTATTTAGCATTGCTAAATATATATAAAGTTCTTACCTATTTTCCAAACGATAAAAATTAATTTTATCGTTTGTACTAAGTTGAACGAAATGTGTCGTGGCAACACTACAGAAAAAATAAAATAACTCAGACAAAACAATATTTTTTATTAAAAAAACACACCTGCTTTCTTTTTTGTTTTTTTTAACTTTTTAATTTCTTTCACTTCTTGTTGTAGTAATGACGCCAAGCTTCCAAATGTTACCACTCTGTACTGTAAATAAATAAAATATTTTTTCTGTAGCGTTGCCACGATGCATTTCGTTAAACTTAGTACAAACAATAAAAATAATATATCGCAATGTTGGCAGGTAAGCTTAAATAAATATTACTTCGCAACTTACCTCATTATTTCAACCTTATATACTGATCACACTTGCATGACAAGTATGATAAGAGTCATCGGGGATGATGAGAAACAAATAAAAATTTTATCACGGAATATTTCGTGTTAAATTTCGAACATTAAGAATTAAATTTTATTCAGATATTAAATAAAAATATTATCATTCATTCATTGTCATTGAAAAAAATCCTTATTGTTCCCAAAGCATGAGACACATGCCTTTTCCTTGCCTTTCTTTGGGGTTCAAGTAAAACAAAAGGACCACACAATGGTAAATATATCACTTAACTTTCCTACTAAACGATTTTTTAAAAAAAGTATTTTTTTATATTTTCTTTTGTCAGATTCCAAATCAATTCCATTTTCCCATGCTCCTTCCGAAAGGAAGAGCGGAGTTTGGCCGCGCGATGTTTGCGTTTGATGGGAGGTCATTGGACAGAGTGCCTTTCACGACGCCATTTGGAACCACCCAAGCGCGAAAGACGCTCAAAATCGTTTATCATATTTTATAGAAGACTCGCCATTGTATTGAAATACGCCTGCAAAACGACAGATGGCTCTATATCGCGTTTCTGATATAGCACTCTTGCAAAGGCAGTGATTTCTGGAGTCTTAATTGAGAGGATAGGGTGGGATTCTTTGGGGTAGTGGGCTTTATTTTATGTTCCCTGGAGATATAAACGTAATGGTGTCAATTCCCATGATGTCACATTCGTTTGACAAAGGTGCCATCTAACAAGACTTTGCCTTATGCTTAGGGTTGCCGTACGTATAGGGCCGGATTTGCACATTTCTACGCCCTAGCCCAAAGCATATTCTGCGCCACCTTTCAAGAAAGTTAATTTATGATTTTCAATTTAATAAACAGTAGGTTATCTTTCAAACATATAATCACTTAATACAGAGGTTCCCAACCTGTGGTACTCGTACCCCTGGGGTATGCGAAGGACCAGTAGGGGTACGCGAACCCAAAGTCGGTAATGGCGTACACAAGAAAACATGAGATTCAAAATGTTGCAGAATTTTGTTTCCCAAGTTCGTTCCCCTTAAAATAAAGAAAAAAGAAATCATAAGGAAGTGTAATTTTTAGGTATCCTTATAGGTTAATGTGAAATTATTACAATGCGGTTTTCATCTGTTTTGGCGTTGAACTAATACTATTGTAAAAATTGAATAAAATGTAAAATTAGAAATAAGTCCTGCAAATGTTATTAGTTCGAGTCATTTCACACTTAAACTTACCTAAGTCCTTAATATTATTGATAAAAACTTCTTTGCTAGACGGATGGTTGGAGGAAGGGAGTGATATGACAGTAGGGGGTACGCGAAAATAAAAAAAGACTAATCAAGGGGTACGCGAGGGAAGAAAGGTTGGGAACCCCTGACTTAATACAATCTTTATAATCTTTGAACCACATTATTTTTATAATTTAAAATTACACTGCTTAAGAAATAACACAACACCTACAAAATTGATTCATCGAATTTCTTGAAATCGTCTGAAATACCTACTAGAACTTCTTTGTTGGTGCTTTTGTCCGTGATTAGGCTTGAAGGGTCATTGTAGTGGAGAGATCTTATTGAATCGATTTCAATGCAAAGAAGTGCAAGAGACGACAGGGTCCACAGAAGATAAAAAATGTATCGCTCAATATTTAATGCAACTAATGTAAATTTCATAACATCATTTTATATCGCCTTTTCAAAATAATACTAAAAAATTTGTTAATATTTGGTTGTAGTTTTTCAATATGTGTGCCTCCTGACGGCTGCACCCTAGGCCATGGCCTAGGTTGGCCCATTGGGAAATCTGGGCCTGCATTGCACACATCCCGTATATACGGGATTGTCACCGTATTCCACTACTCAGTCCCATATTTCTATTTGTCCGTTTTTTCTCTGAACTCTGCGTGAGACACCGGGCGCGTATGAAGAAGAAAATATATATGAAAGAAGAAAATGATATAAATAAGAAAGTAAAACTGGGCTGAAAAGGATGAGCTTCGCATCTTTTTTTTATTATTCTACGTGTTCATTTCATTAGATTGCTTAATGGGACATACGCCTGTTAAACCTCGAAAATTTTCCGATTTTATTAAAAATATGCATATTATTCCTCTGTCGTTTCTGAACAATTTAAAACAATCCGCTTTAAAAATTCCCATAATTATGAAAGTTATGAAAGAAAATGTATCAGGTCTTCAACGTAAACATTGAATATGGCCATATCTTTAAAGAGCTGTATCTCAAAATGTGTTTTTTTGATATTGCACTCACGATATCTCAAGAACTATATTGAATATTTTTACATAAAATCTTTACTGAATATGTATTTTGCTATGTTCTACAAATTGAACCGTATTTTTGTACATATTTTCTCCAAAGAAGGTTTTTTGGAGGTTTAGAAAAGTTGAAGTTTTATCTATTTTTAACATTTTTATTTTAAATTGGTATATAAAATAGAAATTAAATTTAAATGCTAATAAATTGTGGTTCAGCGTCTTAAACAGATTGTTTGGATTACTTATATACACAAAATAATGTGTTTAGATAAATATTTTATCCGTAATCATGCGCGCAAGGTGACTGTCTCACTTTTTCTCAAAAAAATTTACCCATATTTATTACTCTCTCAAATAAATAGATAACAATATCAAGGTTTCAAAATGTGTGTACTATAAGAGAAAGATATTTATACAGATTTTTTTTCTAGAAAAAAAAAGTGAGTTTGTGAATTGCATTGTTTCAGACATATAATGTATTGAATTTGACATTTTTCCACCATTTTTTCGAGGTTTAAGGTTCGCGTGTCCCCTTAATTTTTTTGGATTTTTTTAATCTGAGTAAATAAACCATTACCTACCCAATTTTTTCACGTTATATTTATTTAGCACTGGAACGTCCCATATCAATGCTTGGCAATTATGGCAACCCTACTTATGCTGTACTGTGACATCATGCCCATTTTCTGTTTTCTCATACACGAAATATATAAACAGAAAGTACTGTAACCAGTGGCGTAACGAGGGCCCGGTGGCGTGTGAGTGGCGCCCGAAGCATAATACGAGCCCATCAGTTGTCATCAGTGACTTAACACGTTTAACCCAGTGAAACCACACATTGAGCATATTTTTACTGCGCATGGGCGAAACGTGGCGTAATTTTTCTTTCATAACTTAAAATTCAGATATATTGGCCAACTTATATAAAAATTTCAGTTCAATACCGTTAGTATTCACAAAGATATCGGGATTGCAAGAGCTAAATTGCTTTTGATCTCTAAGAGAACCAAAATGATGCACAAATTGATATTTTTTAAAAATTAAATCTTCGAAAGTAATATTGAATTTTATGAAGGCTGAATATCCTGAAGACTCACGTATACTTCTAAATTAAATACATAATTTAAATTGCATTTCGATGATAACTTACTCGGAGGAAAAATAACCCGTTACCATTCATTGGTTGCACTGTGAAACCACAAATTTCTTGAAAATAAAAAATGCTAACTTTTTTTTCCCTTTACATATTTATGATCAGCTACATGTCTAATACTCATCTTTGAAATAAATTTTGTAACTTTCAAAACGAAACATGCAGTGAACTTCAAAGGGTTAAAGAATGTCCGGCGCACGGTGGTATTTTTAAGTTCCTAAATATATTTGGCTTAAAAAGTGACAAAAGCGTGCTAATGTTTTTTTTTGAGTTTTATTTCCATTACGTCCATTCCCCTAAAACTTGCGCTCGGGCATGAATAATATCCCCTTGCCCCCATTCGCTACGCCACGGTCTAAAAACTTCGACCTCGCCATTTTGATGAATTTTCAAGACTGAATCTTCCCTGGTGCGAGAATTAAAAGTCAGAATTATGTCTGTGAACACGATAACTTAAATACTCAATAAACTACTGTCTGTCCGCCACGAGAACTCTGCTCGCCAAGTTGTCTCGTTGACGGCGGTCGCTGTAGAAACAGTTTATCGTAGGAGGAATCCATTTCGAGTAGGTAGAAGTTCGCGAATGATGTACACTTTTTACGGCCGCAAACTGGCTTCCCGCCGACTCGTGACATGCTTTACATACTTTGTGTAAGCAGGGTCGGCGTGGGCAATAAAATAAATAAATAAAAACTGGCGACTCCAACTTCCGCCGGATTCCTCCTACTCGAAATGGATCTTCCCTAAAATAAACAGTTGCTATAGCGACCGTCGTCAACGAGACTACTTGGTGAGCAGAGTTCTCTTGGCGGACGAACAGTAAATGGATACAATTTTGCATATGGTTTTATGACCAGAATTTTAGATCTGTGTGAAATTTTGGACCAAATCTCCCGAAGGAATGATTATTTGTCGGTATTTTTTTATTCGTGTATATTTCTTTATCAGGATATACAAAAGTAAAGATAAATTAATAATAAAAATTGATTGTAGTTAATACAAAAAAACAATTTATTTAATATAAATCGTATTTAATATAAAAAATGATCAAATTATATAGGGATTTTCTAATCAAAAGTCTACAACCGGTCATTTTGACCGGTCATAGTACGTTTACTGTTAAATTCGCATTTCATCATTTGATGCTCACGGTTATTTTTAGAGCAATCGAATCAATATCTCTCGACACACAACCCTATGTTGAAAGCAAAATAATGACGGAATATACTGTAATGATGCGGTAGCAGTGGCGAATCCAGGATTCGGGTCTGGGGGAGGGGGCTGAGCTCATAAAAATTTTGCATCGTAGTGACGAATGTCAAACCTCATGGCTTTTATAAACCAAAACACTTTAACTTTACAGGCTTTCCTCTCCTGACAATAAGAATCATAAATAACACTACAATACTTTCGATAATTTAATAAAAAATACAATGAAATAGCTGACCAAAAAATATTTTCGACCGCGCCAACGCTAAAAGTGCAAGTGGAATGACTAGAAAAGTAAGAAACTTTTCGAGCCTGTCAAGTCAGAAAGCAATGTTGTCACGATTTTATTACTATTCTTTTAAAATGAAAATTAAGATCAAACAGTTGTAGTGATTTTAAATTAAAACAAGAATTTTGGCTTAGCTCGGGGGGGGGGGGCGGCAGCCCGATAGCCCCTCCCCTGGATTCGCCACTGTGCGGTAGTGTAGCGGAACAGTGAAACAGTCGTTTGCTCATCAGCTGAATATTAAAGATACACAAACAAACACGCGGGACAAAGAAAAATTTATTGTTAACGGACAGTGACCAAATGCAAGCTGCCAATGAACCAAAAGCAAAAACTAAGTTTTCCGCTGGTCAAAAGTGAGGAATGATGCGTATAAAAGAAGGTATGGAACGTAGAAATGATTATTTTCCCATGTTCTCGACGACTTATCGAAATGCTTCAGTAGTTATAAGATTCGAAATTTCCAGAGATTCCTGTGAAAATTTTGGGATGGCAAGTGAGCAGTGCCAGTCTCAAGGAAAGGACTTTTTAGCCATATAGTCTGTAAGAGGGTTGGGATAAGCAGTTATGCTAACGGTTCCCAACCGTTATGGTTGTGAGGACCACCTGTTATGTAAAAAATATTTTGTGGTCCACTAACTAAATATACAGACAGAATGCCGCCCCATGTTCCCGTGCCTGATGCCATGACAACTAACTAAATATACAATGAAGCCTCGCTTAACGAGCACCTAGCGTGACGAGAAGATGGGAAGTCCCGGATTTTGCGCCTGCTGTCATAGTCACGGAGCTTTTATTTCGCTTTAATTCTTCTCAAACATGGTGTTTAGCGACTAACCTTACTCTCAGAGAATTTTAGAAATACCACTTCCACATCGTTTCCTGTCTCAAAATGATCGAAAATGCATGGAAAGAGGTAACCAAGAGAACCCTCACTTCTGCTTGGAATAAGCTTTGGCCGGAGAGTGTTGCCGAATGGTGACACTGAGGAGTCTGAGACAGTACCTGTGGAGCCTTACAGTCAACGAGATTGTGTCTTTGGCCAAGGTCAGGCGATTGGAGGTGGATAGCGATGATATCGATGAACTTGTGGAAGAGCACAACCAAGAGCTGACCACCGAAAAGCTTATGGAGTTGCATTTTGTTTCACAGCAAGAAATAATGGATGAGAGTTTGTCAGAGGAGGAGGAGGTAACAGCAAAGCAACAATCTTCTAGTGCAATAAGAGAAATGCCGAAAGCATGGGAAACTGATTCATCGTACATCGAGAAGCATCACCCTAATAAGGCAGTGGCTCTGTGCGCTACAAATTTATTTCATGGTATTGCTGTGTCGCATTTTCATCATTTGAAATGCGACATAATACTGTGTCGCATTTTCGTCAAATTTTGAAACGTCGGCAAAAGCAAATGTCTCTAGACAGCTTCCCACTAAAAAAAGAATTAGTGTGTATCATAATTCATATAAAAACGCAACAATTCTATTAAAACACTTAGAAAAATTAGTAAAATTTTAAAATGAAGCATTGAACTCAATCCTGCTAATTATAGTATGCATCATAAATAATAAACTTCTTATTTCGATTTTTTTTTGGTTTGTTTTCTGCAAATCATATCCGCATTCCATGTTGGTTAATTCTGCTATAAAAGAAAAGATGAAGGTGATTCACACTCCTTCTTTCTTGATGATTCTTGAAGCTCCCCGACTTCGACTCTTGACTAGTGTTCAGAGACCCATAGGTTGGGAACCGGTGCTCTTATGTTAATACTAAAATAATAGCCAAAAATATGTTTTATGCGTCTCAATTTTTGCTGCCCCAACTTCGACTCTTGACTAGTGTTCAGAGACCCATGGGTTGGGAACCGGTGCCCTTATGTTAATACTAAAATAATAGCTAAAAATATGTTTTATGCGATCTCAATTTTCATCTCAATTTTTGTTTGCCTTTTTTTATTTTGCGTCATACTTTTTTCATTAAACTTGATTAATAGTCGTTTCGGCTCTTTCTTATATTAAATTCACTCGCTTATAATATTAACTAGAGCAAAGATGGGATGAAATTTATTGTTTCATTACTGATAATCTCATTTTACGAAAGTCTTTTTAATTGATTTTTTAAACTATAAGCCCTTATACGAAAATCTTTCTTACAGCTATCACATAGCTTGCTTTCTCTGAATAATAATTTACTATTTCAAGCAAATTGATGTATTAAACTCGAATCTTAGAGTAGTTATATTGAATTGTATAAAGGTTAGAAATGTTCCGAATACCCATATACACTTATAAATTAAGTATATAACTCAAATTGCGATGAATTAGGAATTATAAATAACAAAAATATCAAATTGTGGAAAAACAATCATCATTTAGATTCTCTTAGAGTTCAGGTGAAATTCACCTAGCTGAAATGCCGATATTTTTCTGAATCTTAACGGTTTTAGCTGACTGTAGCTTAGATTAAGCTGACCTATATATATATATGTAGCTTTGAAGTTATGAAAGAAAAATTATGCTGCGTTAAGCGCATGGGTAATGAAAAATTATTTAATACATATACTCATATTTCCTTGAATATTTAAAGAATTTACTTTTAATTTTAATATATTGCTTCGATGACATATTGCCAGGTATTCTGTAAGTTTTGTTTGATTTTGTTGAAAACTCTGCATATTATAAGAGAAAAACAGGCGGAAAAATTCGGAATTTTTTTAAAATTTTATATTTTCCCAAATATCCGAACTGTTTTTACGAAAATGCATGTGAGAAATGTGCATAGCAAAATAAACCATTAATGAAAGTTTCAAATCATTATCGGCTTTCTGTGAAACGCTGTCAGCCGAAATCCCTTTTCGTGTTCATCAATTTCTGGTCGGTCCTCTAAACGCCCTCGTGACCGAATTTCCAGTGTAAAAAGTGTACGATGCTCGGTTGTATGTTACTCGATTCTCCACAACTGATTTTGAACCATTGTTTCCGTATTAACTCCAAATTTTTCGCATTTTACGAAATAGTCCTAAATTTTTGCACTCCAGTGTACACATGACACACCACTTGACTTCCTCGCCTTCGAATTCCCCTCCCCATTAATGCCACTCTCCAAATTGCTTAATAAAGCATTTTTATCAGTTGTATTTGACACCGTGCGGTTTTCTCATTGTTGTAAGATAGCATGAAAAAAAAATATATCTAGCGACGCTTTTGCATACCTTGTGAACTGCTTGGAGTGACTGCACGCCAATTTCTACAATGTCAATTGCTTTATAATATATATAAATTATATTCTAGACTATTTAACTGAGCATAATGTGTAGTTATCACCGTAGATTCAACTAGAATTGCCTACATTTAAATTCATTATGAATTAGGGAATTGAAATCAGATCATGTGCAAATTAGTAATTCTTGTTTATTATATTGTTACGAAAATCGTCCAGTGGGTGTACGGTGAAAAACAGTCCAACAAGCAGAATAATAGAGAACGACGCTTTATTCACGAATATTCCGGAAAACACGCAGCACAGGAAACAAGAAAAACAGCTTTTGTATAAATTAGCAGCAGAAACAGACAGCAAATCAATAATAAATAACAGCAACAACATGAACAAAAGCGCTCAGCATCTAATAGCTGACCAACTCGAAATGCGAACAAGACTGCAAAGACATTCGCACTCCAAAGACGTTACCACCCCAAAGACGATTATTCCTCGTTCGAGAACGCCGGTATTTATAGTCTTCCCGACAGGACGTGATGTCACATGGAATCATCTGGAACAATCTGTATATCTCCATTGCTAATAGAGATAGGAAAAAAATTCTAATATTTTCGGGATCCTACATTTTGTCGCCAAGTCACGAAGGTGGTTGCCAAAGTCTGGGGTCAATGGATTCCATTCCCCCGGAAACCCATAGAATCTCTGTAAATGTCTATCTCCAACCATAAGACTAACACTGCTGGAAAGCGACATTACAGATTCGTAACGATATTTATAAATAATACGTAGGGATGATCTTTTGTTTTTAAAAATTTCAATCTATTCACTGTGATTTCGAAAGGGCAAGAGTCAGAATTTTAAAGGAAATATATGGTTGCACTTTAATTTAAATAGTATATACACATGGTACATTTAACTATAATTTGAATACTTTGTAATATAAATATGATACTTTACACTTGGTACATAAATCAAGTCATCTTTTCTGACTTGAGTTCTAAAAAATATACTTGGAAAAATTTCTATTCTTTAAAACTTACAACTTTTTTGAATAAATTAAATAAATTCATTCACCTAGTCACAAATTTTGCTGATAATCACGATAATAGGATGAAAATAGTAACCTTCAATTTGGAAGATGCAAAAAGAGGTTATAGACACTAGTATGCTTGCAAAAGAGAAAGTATCGGTTTTATAGTGAAAAATAAATCATACAAGTGATAATATTTTTTCTTGTGTGCATCATATTTGTTCAATGTTGAAATACTTTCACCTGCTGTAAATGTATAGCGGATTTTTTTTCCGTGCGATATATTTGTTAAGAGTGTTGCAACCTGTTTTTATCAACGTGAGTGTAATCCAAATTAAAGTGAAAATAATTATCACCCACATTTTAATGTTTTTCTCTTGTAATGCAGTTTTAAGTGGTTGAGCTTTACAGTACTGGTTTACTTGAAAATGTAAATAATGTTAACGGGTTTTCACGCCAAATGCGATTGCCACAAGAAAGTGTTTCATACTCATACCACGTCTTTTTTTTTTTATTATTATTCTCTCTAGTTTTTCCTATATCACAAAATTAGTTACAAGCTTCTCTGCAGTTTTTTAAAAAAATTGTGTTTAAGCTCTAGCAAAGAGAAACTTACTTTGTGGCCAGCCTATATATTTTTGAGAAATAACACATTTTTTAACCAATTTTAAAACGACAAAAAGATTTAGGCACATTGTTACTGCCACTTTTATAAAATAAAAAAGAGGCGGAAAATTGGGTTATAGAAAATCAATAGCTATGTCAAATAACACAGTCTGCGAGTAATGTTTTAAGGAAAACTGCCGAAAAATTTCTTTCTGCAGTAGTAATCAACATAAAAGGAAATAAAAAATTACAATTTTATTTTCATTAGTGAATGCAAGTGAATTTTCGCTACTAGATGACAATTCAACTCTCGTTTTTATTTCTTTACGAGTCGAGAGAGTCACCCATTTTTTCTTATGGAATTTTGATCATATTTCTGTCCCAATACCGTTTTAAGTTCATTCCCTCAACAACTATTTTTGATTTTTTTAAATAAATAACAAGATTTTCAAAAATACATCTTTTAGAAAGCTGCTATCCTTTGTTTCAAGACGCAAAACTACAAGTAGTTCATCAGATAATTATTATTATCGAGAGTAAATTACGTTCTAACGGGTTTTGTCGAGTCTATTTCTTTCAAGAGGCACTTAAAAAGATATTAGACTAGTTTACACAGTTACCGATTGTAAAAGTTTATCAGATAATTGGTATTGTTAAAGAACCCAACTCTTTGATAGTTTCCTTCAGACTGGAGCCACAAATAACAGTGATGTACGTTTTCTAGAACGTTACTGTACGTTTCTGAACAAAAATGAAATGCTCAGAAAGCAAAGAAAACTTAGAAACAGCGTTGTTAATGTTTGTTTTGATCCCTGTTCAGATATGAAAGTCGTTTGGGCAACAGCGCGCATCGACACATAATGCTGGATTATAGGCATTAATCCGCGATATGGCTTCCTCGCGCCATTTTTGTCAGAACTTCTATTCATTACCTTTTTGTGTGTAATCTTCATCTATATGCCTCAGTAATGACATACGCACGGTACGCATATAGATAGGCGATCATCTTCACAACCTTTAGAATAATCAACGTTAAATCGCAGTTAAGTGCTTGCTCTCTATATATAAAACGAAAGCAGCTGCTGTTTCGTTGTTCTTGATTTCTGATCAAAAGAACGTTCGCCTGTGACAAATCAGAACACAATCGCTTCGTGACACGGGTGATATTCTTTTATTGTCTGCCAGAACATTTTGAACATTTTAAAACCTTTGCTGCTATGAGTCATCTCGCAAGCAAGCGGTTGAATTAGAAGATTAAGGTATCTTTTTGTGGGCGAAGGACATGCGGCTATTTCGGTTTTCGTCCTACTTGTCTTGTGACCTTCTCCACAATCATCAAGAGCAACAATCACACTGAAAGATCAGCCTAATCTTACTCTCTTGTGTGGCATATCAAAAAATGCTCTTAACCAGTGTTTTGTAAGCGTGATGTAGTATTTAGAATTGAAATCTGAACTGAAAATAAAAAAATTGCATTATAATAAGAATAAAAAGAGAGACATTGTATGCGATTCATTACTATTTTTATATTTTCATTTTTTTAAATACGGTGGAGTCTCCCTATAACGAAATCGCTTGGTTCCAAATGAAAAATTCGTTATAGAGAAAATTTCGTTATACGGAGATTAGAGATTTTTGCAGTTATTTAAGTAAATGTTCCAAACCTTTTAGTATGTGCGATAAGTTCAAATGCATTTAATTATGATTTTCAATTAAAAATGAAGTAATATATATTATAAATTTGTTAAAATTATACTAATTTTTATTGTATAAATAAAATTCTCAAAAGTGAAGACAATTCACCAATTTAGAGAATAATATGTACTAGTACGGATAAACATAAAATGCGTATTGTCACATCCATTTGCTGTTTCCACCCCGATTCTTGGAATCTTGAAACGTAGAAATGTTGCTCCCTCTGTAGAAACGCAGGTCCCCACAACTGCATTACCCTTCACATAGCATTCTATTGTTATGTGTTATCGCTGGAATGAACAATGCGAGTGGTTCCAGAAACAGGCACTTGCGAACGATTTGTTTGCACAGAAATTAGCAACTTTCTTCAAAAATGACAAAAATCGAAAAGATAAAGGTCTGAAAAAATTCGTTATAGGGAGACAACCACTTCGTTATATGGAGAATATTTTGAATGTTATTTAACATTCCGATTAAAAATTTCGTTATAGGGAGAAATTCGCTGTAGGGAGACTTCGTTCTAGGGAGACTCTACTGTATTTTTTCTCTTTAGGACAACACAAAGTTAACTTAACGTATTGTAAACTCTACTGTTATGATATCCTTCCCTGTTATTGGAACAATTTTCACTTTGGAAGCGTACCTTTCTTCCAAAGTAGAATATTCAGGAAGTTAAAGTAATAAAGCTTAACAGTTCACACCTCAAACTTAGCATTCTGTAGATAAAAGCAATAGACGGAGTGCGTATTTCGTGAGTTTAAATATGATAATATTTTAAGTAATTTTGGGATGCGAAGACATAGAGATCAGAATCTACGCTCAGCGTTTCTGATCTATGATAGCTCAAAAACTCGAGGTCTCTGAAATACATTTCTAACGAGGAAGAGGGTCTTTACCTCAGTATAGCTAGGGTTACCATACGTCCGGATTTCGCCCGGACAGTCCGGATTTGAAACTCACGTCCGGACTAGTGTCCGGATCTTCAAAATGTCCGGATTTACTCCAGTGAATGCGGCTAGAGGGAAATTTGTTGGTAATTGAGGAAATCTGATGTATTCAAAAGTGCTGACACCATTCTGCGAATGAAAGAAAATTCATTGTTTAAATTGTTTATATCCATTATTGATGAAAAAATGGGTGAGCCCCCTTACTCAGACCCCAGTTTAAACTGAAAATTAAAAGTTTAGGCAGTTTTGTTTTAATTCTGTTTTTCATTAATATAATATGTTTTTATAATAATATGTTTTTCATTAATAATTTTGAATTACCAAACATTAGTAGAAATTATATCTTCTTTGATTCTGACGTCTTAATTTTTTTTTTCACTTTCTCAAATTCTATGCTAGTGTCATGAAAGAGGGACTTTGACTCCGGTGTGTCCGGATTTCAACTAAAACAATTATGATAAGCCTAAGTATAGCTTAGAAACACATCTTTCAATACGGAACTGAGGTATATTATTCATCAGTTCTCCCCAGCTTATTCTTATTAGTGACAGAAACTTCAGTATTTAAATTCTGTAAAAGTGCAAAGGAAATTTCATCGCTTGAAGCATTGCCAAACGATAATTTAAAAAATCCATCATGAGTAAATTACTGTTAATGTGATTGAAAACGATTTTTCTCTCATATTTCTTTCATTTGCTGCATGTTTCAAAAACTGAGCAAGAAAAATGTTATTATTATTTTACTAAATAAAATTCTCGGTTTTGATTTACGTGATTAATTAATATTGCCTCAGTATTGAAATTTTACCGCATTTTAAACGAAATAAAGACAACTACTCATCTACGAAACAAAATTTTTCAAAGCAATACCTTTTGTCTGTGCAAACTAGCAATATACAATTTGCAAATATGTGGAAGCATACGCATTTCTCGATAAAAAAATTTTGCTCATCATCTTTTTGCACCAATGTTTTTAAAAACATTGTCAAAAGTACTGACATTCCAGTATATTCTCTATAAGCATTTCAAGCATTAGCCCCTTCAGACCTTGTCCAGTATACCGGACATCAATTTTGAACTGCTCTTATTAATTCAATAATTGACGAAACCACATGCTGCTTTTTTTTTATTTGATTCTCGATTTTGTTATCAGTATAATCGTAGCAAGAATTTTTCGTTTCAGGAATGGAATAATTCCTTTTTTTTTTTTTTTAGTTTTTTCAAAAAAAAATTGAGAAAATCACCGTTCATCTCAAAATGGAGCTCCGTGGTGAATTTTGTTTTTCAAGAAATTTCTTGTTTTTAGTCCTTTTTTTACCATTTAAAAGGCTTCTACA
>BGPR01000600.1:274401-284555 GCA_013235015.1 Araneus ventricosus | reverse complement strand
TTAAGTAGTTTGGAAAAGAAATATAGAGAGTTTGATGGATTGGTTTTCTGTTAACCATTCATGCGATTCGTTTCGAATTAACTGCAACTTTGTGTTTGTTCTGCAGATGCTTCATCGAAATCAGTGGTGTGATTTGCTTTTATAAAGCATTACAAAATTACTTTGATTCCAGGAATGTTTACTGAAAGATTAAAAATGAGGAGACAATTCATCTTTTGCAGGTTCAAAAGAAAAAAGTCTTAATATTCCTGAGTCGTGGAAAATTGTGAATACTTATGGATTATTTGCATTCGAATAACTGATTTTATTTCAAAAAGAAAGAAAAACTGAAAAAAGGAAGTAAAAATAAACAATGAGAAGTAACTTTGCGCATACTTATAAAAATTCATTTCCAGATTTTAGAAAAGAATGTTGCTGAAAAGAAGTAACAGTCGTTCTAAAAAGGCATTATTGATAAATAACATCTGTGTTAAAACTTTTTCAGTACACCAGGAACTGAATTCTGATTGATTATTTCAGAATTCAAATAAACAATAATTATTATATTAATCATCGTTCAAATGAATCATATTGTTATCTCAAGCCTCAATCAAATTTGAGAATTGCTTTGAAACTTTTATTTAGTATATTTGAACTAAGAGAGAAACACCAATGGAAGAATAGATAAGTAAATAGTGTTTACAATTCTGCATTATGGACGAGTTTTCTGGTTTGTTTACTTGCCTTTAATACGTATCTCCGATGTAATGCTAAGTCAATGGAACTTCAAAGCGGAAGTCCAACAAATAAGCAGACAAAGTCAAGGTTTTCAATATATAGTAAACAAACCAGAAACCTCGTCCATTGCAGATTGGATGTGAAAATAATTTTAGCAGACGATATGAATCTGCAAACAAAAGAATTTTGTAAAGTTCATCTGTTTGTTTTTGTTTTTTTTTACTCGTTGATAATTAATTGCTACTTGCTTTAACGTCCAATTTATTTTTTTCAATAAAATGAGAAATTTCCTATCGTTTATATTAAGGGAAAAGAAAGATTAAGAATTATCACACCAATTACATTCATGGTAAAATACAGCTTTTTTTTTAAAGCATGAAGAATGAAAAATAACGAGACAAATGTTTTATGAATTACATTATTTCTCAAAATTCAAGATTTTGATACTTATTTATTGATCTAATAAAACTAGCAGGTATCACTATTATTTCCTGGAAATTGTGTAACTGAAGATACTCCAAAGGTTTGTTGTTGATACTGCGTCCGACTTGAGATTACAGTGGAACCTCGGAAATCCGAAATTTCGGATAATCCAAAAGACTTTTTTAATTTTCTGAAAAACGTTTATTAAAAAAAGAAGGAAAAATAACAATTAGGAATCAGAAACAAAGCTAATATTTATTCCTAACTTAAAGAAAAAAATTAGCATTGGTTTTTTTAAGAATGAATACAGCGCCTTAATTGGTAGAAAGAAAATTGGTCATCTTCTTTTGACGTAAGGAACTAAACCTGCTTGACGATGCGATAGCTCTTTTCACAGACTACTCCAAGTCAATACTCTGCTGCATTTGGTGTATCAAGATTAATTTACCGAATTATTAGAGATAATCCGAATTTTCCAGAATCCAATCAGAGGTCAGCCCCAATCAATTCGGATTCGCGAGGTTCTACTGTATATCTGTCATGCAATGTGCGACTTGTAAAGTTATTTTCCCTGCAACTCTGCTGTCGTTTTATTGGGAATTTGCATTTCATTAAACTTGTGTTGCATATTTCATCTAATGTATCCTCTTCTTTTACTTAATTCGCTGGCAAACAACTCCTTGTAGAGGTCACCCATTGCGCTTGCCACCCCATGTTCCATTATAAAAATTATTTGTTTCTTTATGCCTGACCTACCCTTCAAGTTAGAATCTTTTGAATTACCCTGTATATGTCCGCGGGGGACACCGCGAGTTGAGAAGCCGCTGAATAAGTAAGCTGGTTCTCGCTTCCCCTGGGGTATAGTAATAGTGGGGAATCGAGTTACCCCCACCAGTGATTGTGCCTCCATCGGGAAGGGTCGGAACGTGACCGGTGATGAGATACTGCAGCGACTGTCATTCAGTGTCCCCGAGTGGTAAGGCAGGACGGGGGTAACTCTGTTAAAGTTACTGTCCCACCACCACGAGAAAAACCCCAGACATCAGAGGTGCCGATGGCGGTCGTTATGGAAACGGGATATTCCACTGCATTTTGGGGGTGAAGGAAAGAGCTTTATTTCATTTGGGCAGATTTTTCTCGTGGCGGTAGGAGAGTAAGGTATAGGTGAACCTCTGGAGACGAAAGCTAACCTTTGGAAAATATGTATATTTTAAGCTATGATATCACAAGATATTTCAAAGATGGCTGCAGTATTACACTAAGATTATATTCTCGCTAAGGCAAGTGAACAAATGGTATATTCTTCTTGAAGTATAGTCATAATCAGTCAAGCCGTGTTAGGAAGTCATTGAATTTCTTGATCTGCAAATAAAAACGAAGGATCATCAATTACGAATCCTTTGCTTGTGTGTTGTTCCCTTTAACATTCGTAAAAGATGACCAAAAATGAAGATGGTCGTAGAAAATAAACATTCATTTATCAAAATACTGAAAAGCATACCACAAACAAGTGAAAATAGACAATTTAAGAGTATAAATTATATTTAATGGGAAATATATACTCATTTATTCAACAAACTTCCGTTATTTTTCAATAAAAATATTATCAATGCAAAAATATTATAACGATTTTTTTAATATTTTCTCTTTTTGCCTAAAATGATGGAATTTGAAGTAACTGAGATGAAACGATCACAAAATAAATTTTAAAAAAAATCTCATATTACTCTCTTATTATTATAAAAAGGAGACCGCGTGTGAGTTCCTAAAAGGTCGTTACATCCCGGAAATCATTTCCTGAAGAGATGTAAAAACAGTAGACAGCAATATTTCTTTTTCAAATCATCGATATAAAACGCACTATGTCACACACACATGAAAAAAAATCTGACATAATTTTAATTAAATTATTTTAAAAACTAGAAGATTTGTGCCCATCTAAGACAGGCCTTGAGCTTGCCAACAATATTTCAGATCTGATTGTCACAGATTTACTAACGAAAGTTGTAGGAGAAAATCTCATGTAGATCGCCAGAGTGCTTAAGAAATAAAAAAAAGCATGAAAAACAGAAATGGTGAATCAATTGACACAAACTTTCGTTTCGTCAATAACTTTATTTTTAACAATTACTTTCGTTTTGTCCGAGTAAAAATAATTCAAACTCCACTAAAAGAAAAATGGCACTACCAAATACAAAATTTTAAAACATGCTAAATTGATGAATGCAAATCTTTAAGTAAAGAGAGCCTTTCAGTGTTTCCCAACGCTCAGAGAAAAAAGGGATACACAAAATAAACAAACAAAAAAAAATGCCGAAAGATTGTGTTAGGAAAATAATTAATTCTGGTGCAAACCCTATTTCATATTAAATCATCGCAGAATCTCGTGTGTATGCTAATTTATAGACAGACCGTCTGAATCTTTGGCACGTAGCCAACGCACGTGACTATCACAGATTTTTCTGGACTTTTTTATTATAGATAATCACATTAAAGCTCGCAAAGATCTTAGTGCTCGGTTTTTATCATAATTTTAATACTGGGATGTTGCAAATGGAATGCCTAGGAGTTTAGTTCAGTTATATTAACGTCCCGAGAAATACGAAGGCTATTTTCGGATGGCCTTCGTAATTTTGAACTGTGATCAGATGACGAGAACGACACCTGATCTGGCAGCCCCCTCTCCAAATGTTCGCAACACACCAGCGGGAAGACGTTTGATCCCCTAGATATGATTTAACGCGTACAACAGGCCCACATGCATGGTGGATCTTCATTTGAATCGGGTTTCGAACCTAGCACCCTGCGGCCGCGAAGTCGAGACCTTACCAATAGGCCACCACGGCCATTGGAATGCCTGGGAAGGCTGTAAATTTATCTGATGCTTCATGAATGGAATACTTCACCAAGGTAATGAAATGCCCAGTTTTTAGCCTTGAAAAACTGCGTTCAAATAGTTCCGGAATTTACTTATTACGGAAGAATGAGTACAGATAAAACCTGCTTATTTGCAGGATAGTTGCACAGGATAGTTACTTCGAAGAAGTAACTATCCTGTGCAACTATGCTTCGTTCATACAAAGATGTAAATGCGGATTACAAGATCCTCTTTTTGCCACCTCCTCCAGCGCTTTCGTCGCTGCCTTTCTTCAGAACTTGAGAATCGTTGCCCTTTAGACTAATTTTTCACCTGAGGAAAAGTCATATGGGGCGAGATCAGGGTAATAAGCTGAATGTGGAATTTGATGTTTTTACAGGTAATTTGACACCAAAAGTGATTCCTTAACCGGCTCCATATCGTAATGGAACACCCCTGACTTGGCCTTCCCCGCGACGGAAAGTTTTGCATGCCTGTAATCATGAGCTATGCGCATGCGCTGTTCTTAATAGAAGGATGAGACCAGTTCTGACTAGCCGGTCATATGATACTCTTCGTTTGTTCAGCCGGAAATGCCATAATTAGGTTACATTTCAGAAACATTTGAAACGTTCAGGAATTTTTTGAACGGAGTAGTAATTCATCTGCGATTTTCTAGCATCTCTTCAAATTCAAGGAAATTTTATGCAGAAATTTATTTGTCAAAACTTCATAGTGTCTAGCAGTAAAAGAGAGAAAGTATTGTTAATTTTTATTGATATTGGTTTGTAGCGGCTTTCTAGCATAGCAGAAATATTCAACATTTCTAAGAATCATATCAAGTCAAATTTTGAAGGACTGCCTTGAATCTGAGTAGTATAAGAAAGATATTGATGAGAATAACCATATAAGGTAGGGGGCCAAATATTGCCAAGCCATTATTTTAATCAGAGGGCTAATTCATGTTCAATTTATCTAAAAATTGTTCCAATGTATTATCTGGACAGTTATCCAAATATATACTGAATTACAACTCTAACACATAAGTTAAACACACACACCAAAACTTTTTTTTGCGACTGCAGAATTTTTCCTTCTAAAAAATAGTGTTCCCATTATTCCCACTATATGTTCCTAATATCCCTAATATAAGTTCCCATTATTCCCACTATATGTTCGTAATATCCCCAATATATGTTCCTAATATCCCCACTATATGTTCCTAATATACCCACTATATGTTCCTAATATCGCCTAAAATGGATTGAAATAAAGTGTAACTTATGCCATGATCATACTGTCTTTATTAAACATGAAAATTAAGGCAGAACAAAATTGAAAGTAATACAAGACAGCTTTTTTTATATACTTTTAGCACAATATAGTTAAAATATTCTTTTAACACTTTTCCCCTAAATATAACAATAAAATAAAAAAAGTACTTAGGAGCATTGCCAGGTGATAGGACATCAACCATGTATTTTTTAAAGGTAATTTTTCTTTTAATATAGTGCCCTTCAAAGGGTTAGGGCGATAATGGGAATATCCAAGTGGGCGATAATGGGAAAACTGAAGTTGGAGATATTGGGAACAACCTAGCCCTCAAACATGGCGGCATCCCCCTTCGGAATCGGAAAGCCAACCAAAAAATAAACTAAACCAAAATGTAGGCAATTATAGTCACTATCAGCCCTCAAATGGTATAATATTACGACTTGAACTTTACTGATTATACTAAAGGTAATGAAACAAGATTATTAATTCACCTAACACGAAAATCAGCAAAAATTCCCAGAACAAAAGAAAAATCAACGTATGTTCAAACGGCTTCCTCAAACAATTACTGCTACCGAAGGGGGAGGCTTTGTAGTTCCGGTAGTGGCCACCCTATATTACTTAAAATCAAGAAGAAACCGTGGTGGGCGATATTAGGAACGTAGGCGATATCTGGGACCCCTACCTTACGTAAAAGGAAAGACCTTATTCTCCGAGGGGTTTCAGCTTGTTTACTATTATTATTGTCCTGTCGTGCACTGTAATTAGAAATGAAATAATATCCGGGTGAGTACGGGCCACCACAAACCTTATGCGGTAATCAAAGTCTTCAAAAATCAACCAAATGGGTGAACACGGAGTACAGGAAACAGTTAGGTTGATCAACCCCATTTAATCCCGAAACAATAGAAGAAATCGATCTAGAAACCTCCTAACTAGTATTACTAATTCTTCTCTGCTCCGTCCGCTGTTTGATAAGGAGGTGATGATGCGTACCAGATCGAACCCGAGCGGATGGGTGTAGTTCCAGAGGTTCGTCTGCACGCACCAATGGAGCGAGACCGCCGGGTGGCCTGGCCCCTGCAGAGGGGTGGTTGCGCTCCCGAAACTCCCAACAAGGGAACAATGGCCACCTGTTCAAGAGCACAAAGAAACAAAGTGCTTAATGCTGTTTAGGGTGCCCAATGCAGCAGAGATTTAATTGCACAACAAACAAGTTGGGTGTTCTGCTATCAGTGGTGTGAAAATATGAGATCGCCCACCAAAGTCTGGATTCGCTGTGAAAAAGAGTTACAGTAGAACCTCGAATGTCCGAGCCTCTATCGGACTCTACCTCTGATGACCGAGCAGGAGTCAGAAAATCGAATTGTGTTTTTCATTTTTTAATAAAGAATTTTTTCAGAAAAGAGTGTCATATTTGGCATTGGAGTCGTTTTCACGACGCGAAAACATGAAAAATGTCGTTTTGGGGGAGGCAATCTTTTATAACTACAGGAATTATTTAGAGAAAAAAAATAAAAACACAGTTCCGTTCTTAAATCACTTCAATAGTGATGTGAATAAATTCCATGCATTTCACGTAAAAGTGGCACTGTAAATGTGTCGGAAAGTTTCGCGCTCTTGAAAGGGTGAAAATATTCTTTTGAAAATACTCTTGAAGAATAATTGGGGAAATGCAAAGGAAACAGAGAAAATCAGTAACAATCAGTAATTGAACAAATTAAAAAATAATAAATGTCCATTGTTATGGAAAAGAAGTACCTGTGGAAACTATTGCAGAAGCAAATAGATGATACAGCAAATGAGAAAACATTCTTGAAACTTATTATTTTATGTGTCAGAGACACATAGTATTTATTTTTGGTATACTATTCTCTATTTTAATAAATTAATACAGAAAAATGATGAAATTTCGTTTTCTTAACAGATATAACAGAATTTCAAATTGTTTTGATTGATTCTGAAAAAAAAGTTCTTTTAAGTGTTATGAAATTGATATTTTATAGAATATAGCTCTTCATTGGATAATTTTTGCGCAAATCCTTGCCGTAATTGTTATAAAATGAAAATAAAAAGATTGAAAACTAAACGAAATGGTGGTTTTTCGTTCTAGCACGATTAGTATTAAGTTCTTGGTTATTTAATGCTACGAAATATTACGAAGACAAATGTAAATTTGCATTCACATCGCCGAAAGTAAATTCCTTGACTTCAGAAGGAAAAATATACTTAGTTTTATGAAAACATGTGAAAATCTCTAAATTAAGAAACGGAAGAAAAAGCTGTTGCAAACGAATTAAATCTTAAAACAAATTTGAATTGTTTAGTTCTACGATTGAAATTTCTATTGATCGATTAAGATATACTTTAATTAAGTTGCTATGTTTAATAATTTTGCAATCCATAAAGAAGTAACGAATTTTTCTTGTAGGTAGAGTCATAAAACGTATTCTCTGTTTTTAAAAATTGTCTGTACTTAACGCTAAAGTCATTCCAGAACATTTAATTCGCGCCTAAATGGGTGAACCAATCACATTCACGTCAAACAAACCGTCACGCAAAATGTCATCTGCCATGACACCTAGGAACAAAATAAATAAAAATTGGATTCGTAATGTGTTCCTTGACAAAGGAACGGAAGAAAGAAACTAAGAATGATAAGAAGATCTCTTCTCGTTCTTTTCTTAACACTTTTTTTGTTCGCAGTCGCTGAATCAGAATCTGATCTGAGATGGTTAACAAGATAAGAAGATTTTGATCTTTGTGATGATCTCATGCTATGATCTATACTCATGATCTTTTAATAGCGCCACAAATAAAGGATGATGTAACTTTTCTTCTGCACTTTTGAATGGGAGCAGTAAGCTGGAAGAACTTAATGCTCTTTTATCATTCTGGATGGTGAAAGGACGGTCGAGCTTCTGTCGTGTCCAGCAGTTGGCTGGCTTAGAAGAACCGAATACAGGTTTATTTTAAGTTTAAATCGTCACGCAATTAAAGATGAAATGTAGAAGCACTTTTACTTTAAATGAAAGAGCGTGTTTCTGTGCGATATTATCTAAAGCACATAGTTTATTCTACATTGTCATGGCAAATGTGTTCATTGTGACGAAGTATAACTTAATTCTTAACAAACATGACCTCCTCATTACCTATTTACATTCTTGGAGATAATTTTTGGATTTTCTTTGGAAACAGAGGTATTTTGTTTATTTCCAAAGAACAAATTGGTTTCTTGAACTCAGTGCCTATTGTGAAATGGCTAAAATGATTTTGTTCGGAATTGAATGTTGAATCTGTCTTTCAACTAAAGCAATTAGAAGACCAGAAATCAAACGAATTTGGAAAGAAATACAAAATAATTACACTTAAATGTACACGTTTAGGACCCAATACAATTTCAAAGAAAGGTCTATTCGAAACAATATAACCACCGAAGCACTTAATGAATTCGGGAGAGAAAAAACTAAAGCGGAAGGAGAATTGGATTTTATTTTGTACCACATGATATACCCGGCTTTGCTAGGGATGAAAATATTTTCCTGCCTTTTATTAATAAACATAAACTATTTTATTAATTGGCACGAAAACTTCACTAAACCTTCCTCTTGCTACAGTATAGCAAAATTTGAAGTACTTATGACATAATATAACATGACAAAGGCTACAGTTAAATATATCATATCAGCTGTTGAAGCTACATGGTGTAAACATCATATGCGAAAAAGTAAAATTCTGCTCAAAATTAACACTCGACGGAAAGGCAACGTACACGTAAATAAATTCATTTTTTAAAAATATAATATGTTAATAATATTTTTAATGTAAAGAATACATTAACATAAATATTATAATACACAAAATCCTCTTTGAGTCTTAACAACTTTATTTGTAATTAAAGTGTCATCTTCTGATCAAGGTTCGGAAATATGAAGCTAGCTAGAAAATATCCCTCATATAGATTCAAAATGGACTATTAATAAAGCTGCTGAAAACTGATTTATTTTGTCTGAAATAAATTTCAGTAAAATAGCTCCCTTGCCTTTTTTGTACAGGTGAAATGAGAAAGAAAAATAAACTGATTTTCGATTCTTATTCATTTGAGAGTTAAACAAGATGACGCGTCTTTCTATTCAATTTCAAGAACATTGCATTTTTTACTTTCCTTCACTTACTTAAATATACATAATCTGATTTTTAAAATGGTAAATTTCATGCTTGAGCAAAAATCAGCTCGTGCAGTGTTTTTTTAAATGGGACATTCACTTTTTTGATTAAAATTCATTTCAAATCTCAAGAATGTAACCTTCCAAGAATCATGCTGATTCATTTTTATTCTGAAAACTCATTGAATATTTTCCGATAATCTTTAGAGAAAAGTAAAACATTCAATAAATCAGAATTATACTTTTCCGCCTTTTTAATTCGATTGAAATAAATTATGATTTCAAAGGAAACGGCAGCTATTAAAATTAATTACATTATTTTTCGAATTCTAAACTTTTTTTCCCTTGGTAACAAATACACGACTTGATAAGTATGCTTAACTCTCTTAGAACGCGGCATTCTGTTAATGCGATGCAAAAATTGAGACAAATCCCTTCTAATAACACGATTTCCACGTGACACAGTGCAAAAATAGCGACAACCATACAACCATTCCTACAACACACGATTTTCAAGTGACACGTTGCAAAAATATCGATAGGAATTCCTACAATAGGATTTCCACGTGACATGCTACAAAAATTACGACCGCCATTCCTACAACACGGTTTTTCTCATGACAGGGTGCAAAAGTAGCGACTGCCATTCCTACAACATGATTTCCACGTGACACAATGCAAAAATAGCGGCAACCGTTTCTACAACACCTCTTTCG
>BGPR01000600.1:229669-274391 GCA_013235015.1 Araneus ventricosus | reverse complement strand
GACACAATGCAAAAATAGCGGCAACCGTTTCTACAACACCTCTTTCGCATGACACGGTTAAAAAATATCGACAGCCATTTCTATAACACGGTTTCTACGCGACACGGTGCAAAAATATGATTAACAATTCCTACAATACGATTTCCAAGTGATAAGGTACAAAAGCAACGACCCCCATTCCGACGACACGGTTTCTATATGTCACGGTAAAAAAAATAGCAACGGCTATTTCTATAACATTGCCTTCATATGATACGGTGAAAAATAGCGACAGCCATTTCTACAAGACGGTTTCCATTTGATTCATGCAAAAATAACGACAGCTATTCCTACAATACCATTTCTACGTGACATGGTGCAAAAGCAGCGAGAGCCATTTCTACAATACAGTTTCAATATGATATGGTGCTAAATGGCAGAATCAAGAATATGACAGCAAATCCCAGAATATGACATTCTGTCATCCTCCTGCAGCACGATTTCGGATAGCGTTATAATAGAGGCGTAGCAAGGATAAATGAAACACAGGGTAAAGCTCTAGTCTCCCATTTCATTTTTGGCCTTAAACAGCGAAATATTATATAGTTATATAAAATATTATATGGTTAGTGAAATATATATAGAAATGTACTAATGTTGCATCTTCGGCACATCGCCCTAAGCCTCATGCCGGGACATCTTTGAGGATGGACGTTCACGAGACCTCCACTCCGCGCAAATGCGACCGCTGTTCACCAACACCGGCCGTCAGTGCGAAATACTAATGAGAATTGGAGCGGTGTGCTCGGAAGTTTTAATATCCAACCAGTCTGGATATCCTACTGTTCCATTTGGACTGTCGGGTCATAAATGCTGAAATGCGGCCGGTGTAGATACGTGGGAGGCTCTCTCGAACTAAAGGAAATTGGAGCTAAAGGGTGATAGCATTTTGAAGGTGGTACTGTAGAGAATCGGAGTGAGCCGTAGTGGATGGATTTGCATGGCGTGGAGCGGCCGTGAATGACCTGCCTAAATGGATGGACTAAAAAATGGAATGGTGTGGAGTGCTACTGTACAATTTGCGTGGAATGGAGCGCTCGTTAATGGCATAGCGAAGAGTGGTAAAGGAGGGGAGATAGTTACCATGGGCACCAGTGTTTGAAGGCAAGCTATAAATATTTCTCTTGTAGCTCTTGTTTTTAACCGCTTAACTTAACAGCCCGAGAATACTCGTGCATCGAATTATCGAAATTTTAGTCTTATAAACTAAAATTGAATCATTAATTAGCTTTATAATTTGAGGCAAAAAATATGTAGGATCCATAAACATCTTAAGTATCCTATGCCTTCTTAGATGAATGAAAACGACAGCCCCTTTCCAAAACAGGAGGGGCCATCTTATTAGATAGCAAAGAAAACTATTCAGTTAAGTGGTTAAAGCCAGAAATCTACGAATGAGACCAGGATGGGGCAAAAAAATAAACACTTTATCATGGGCTCAGTGAAACGTCGTCGGCTAAGAAAGGAGCATTGCTGTAAAAAAATATTTCTCAAGAGAATACAATTCAAATACAGTATTTAAGAACAGCTTTACTTCTAAATAGTCCAAAATATTTAATTAAAATTATCAGAATTGTATTTTAGAAGATTATCGACGTATCTGTTTTCGATGGGTGATTTCTAATAACAGAAAATGAATGTATTTTAAAACAGATGAGTTTCCGTCGGGGAAACGTGAAAGCGAAACCATAAGCAAATAATAGCGAACGAGAAAAAAACCGAAGGAAGACAAATCAAGAGGCGAAGCCCTAACTTGGGTGGGAGGGAGAAAAAAACACGGCATCACATAGTTGGCCGTGTACCAAACCGCCACCAAACTCAATGGGATTAAATTTAAGTTTCCGCCTTCAAAAATGCAACTTAGCTGTTTGCGCAGCGAGATAATTTTGATGCTCTCAATGTCTGTTCGATGAGCAGCCCCGACTTGTTTTATCTCCTACTTATTGATTTATTTCTTATCTTCGTTTTCATTATATGTTTTTCCATTTTGGTTGTTCATCGAACTCTCGGTGTGGTAAAATAACCAAATAAGAGTGAAAACGAAAAAAATAGCTCTTGAAATAATTTCATAGGAGTACTACAGCTCTGTAGCCCTAACGGACAAACCGCCATTACCCAGTGGCGTTGCTAAAGGGGGCGGCACTTCGAAAGGGTGGCAAAATCATGCATGCAGGAGAACAATTTTGTAACTAAGAAGAGCACCGGTATTAGCTGTATCATTGTGCATAAAAATAATACAGTGGAATCTCCCTATAACGAAATCGCTTGGGTCCAGTTGAAAAATCCGCTATGGAGGAAATTTCGTTATACGGAGATTAGAAATTCTTGCAGTTATTTAAGTAAATGTTACAAACCTTTTAGTATGTGCGATAAGTTCAAAAATATGTAATTATGACTTTCAATTAAAAGTGAAGTAATATTTATTATAAATTTGTTAAAATTATACTAATTTTTATTGTATAAACAAAATGCTCAAAAGTGAAGACAATTCACCAATTTAGAGAATAATTTGTACTAGTACGGATAAACATAAAATGCGTATTGTCACATCCATTTGCTGTTTCCACCCCGATTCTTGGAATCTTGACCTGTAAAAATATTGCTCCCTCTGTAGAAACCCAGGTCCCCAGAACTGCATTACCCTTCACATAGCATTCTATTGTTATGCGTTATCGCTGGAATGAACAATGCGAGTGGTTCCAGAAACAGGCACTTGCGAACGATTTGTTTGCACAGAAATTAGCAACTTTCTTCAAAAATGACAAAAATCGAAAAGATAAAGGTCTGAAAAAATTCGTTATAGGGAAACAACCACTTCGTTGTATGGAGAATATTTTGAATGTTATTAAACATTCCGATTAAAAATTTCGTTATAGGGAGAAATTCGCTGTAGGGAGACTTCGTTGTAGGGTGACTCTACTGTAATAACTAATTCGATTAATTCTTATTTTTCGCCTTTTGTCAGTAAATTGCCGATATAGGAAAGAAAGAGTGGTGGTCTACGCGCGATTTCACAACCGATCTGCAGAAATCTATCAAAGACGAATGGCGTTTCTAATAAAATACTTTTGCCTGGATTTTTTTTAAGGCTATGTAACTTGTAAAGGAAGTGCATTATATTTCAAGCTCGCCCTGGTCACCAAAATTTGCAGCTTTACCTTCGCTACTTATTCTTGTCTTCCTTTACGTCGCTAAGACATTGACAGATTCATGTGATCGGTACCTTTACCTGAAACAAAACCAGTATGGCAAACCTTGATGACGGATGAGGCAACTCATCGCGACATTGCGAATGTTTCAATGCATTGGTAATAAATGCAATCAGATGTTTTTTTGCACGGGCCATTTGCTTTCATACAGCACTTTCACGAAAGAACACAGCCAACCCGTTCGTGGAAAATTTCGGCCGGTCAACAGTTCTCTCTCTCTAATTGCCGATGTCTGCAGCCATCTCTCAAACCTATAAGCTGAATCCTCGTGAGTCACTTCTGAGTAACGAACCGATGGACGCACTGCAGCAATTATTCCCAAATGAAAACGATGAGAAGTGGCGCAATCTTCGCCAGTTTCTCACGGCCCGCTCTTCCGTCTGTAGTGTACCCCTCCAGGCCGGAAATGAGGCAGGCTTGCGCAAGGCCTCCCTTCCCTTATTAACAAAAAACAGAACTCCGCTTTCTGGCTTCTCTCGGGGCGTTCACTATAAAAGCGGAGGGAAACTGCAAGGTTAAGGCCACGGCGCTCGACAAAAGTGATTGGATTGCAAATGAGGTTGGTACTGCAAGATCAAAACATACGACTACCGCGAGAATCAGGTTTATTGTGACACTTTTTCCTACTTTTGTTTCGTTTGCAGCTGTCGGGAAGTTTAAGTGTGCATCTGAAGGGAAAGATTAGATGGACACCTTATATCATTGCAAGTTTATTAAAAAGCCTGTTGTTGGATGGACAAAGTGATCAGATTTTATGAACTTCGACCTGGAAAGCTTTATATGTTTCGTGGATGGGGTGGGACTTACTATGGGACAAAGAGAAGTGGCGTAGCGACAGACGGGGGTGCCCGAGCGCTGGTCTTTGTGGGTGCCTTGGAGACAGAACGTAAGAGTGTTTATGTCACATTTTACAGTCAAATATGGTGCTGGTAGAAAAATTAATGTCTTAATTATTAAATCTTAATGTCTTACCCCTGAAGTTATTTACACCTGCTAAACCACTGATAACTATTAGGGGCGAAAAAACCACATTAAGCCCAAAGCGCCACTTACCAACTCTACGCCACTGACAGAAGAGTCAAAACTCAGGACGCCTCATTTCTTTACCACTGGCACTAGCCTACATTATAGATAATTTCAAAGAAATTGGGATATGGCTCTGCTATACTGACTCTGAGCTATTATGAAAATGGTGAGACTATATGCGTTGAGTAAAAGCTGGAAAGGATTATTTAGATACTAATTTTTTAAAATGAAGTCCATTCGTGTAACTTCACAGTCACGTGACAAATGTAACTGCGCATGCCATCTACTACCTAGCTGCATCTTGTCCAGTGGCGTAGTGATGTAGTGGTATAGATGCCTCGGGTGTTAGCTTCAAAGGCCGTCATGGAGACAGAACAGAGCATTTATGACATTTTTAAAGCTAAATACAATGAGAGGCGAAAAAATAATTAATATAAAAAAAACTCTTTTACCAATGCATTAAAAAAGAAAATTATTTTTGCTCAAAAATCTGGAGGTCAAAACAAAAATCGGAAAAGAGTGAGGCGCAGGTAGAAAAGCTGGAAGTAAATTATATATTTCATATGAGGAATCTATACTTATAAAAGGCAATGTTTGTGTGCGTGTGTGTGTGCGTGTGTGTGTGTGTGTTTGTCTGCGATGTCCAGACGAATCTATCGCACTTACAGCCATGAAATTTGGCACACAGATAGTCGTAATGGTGACTGAGTGCACCTCGAAGCCGAAATTTTAAATTTTAATCTAGAATTTTTTTTATTTAATGTTTTGTGTTGTTTTGGTTGATTTTTCGCACTAATTTCTCATTAGAATGGTTTCAAATAATTGTACGACAAAAATAGATAGACCATCGGAAAGAGCACGCGATTTCCGTTCTAATGAAGTTAGTTTTGAATTTCTATCTTAAATTACTGAATTTTGAGAATTTTTTAAAAATCAGTCAGTTTTGCACCTAAATGTTGGTTCTGTTTTTAAATTTGTTGCATCCGACTTTCTAATAACACTATTATTTTCAATTTTTTTCAGCTTATAACTGCAACGGTTCTGTCGGATTTAAAACGAGAATGGTTAAAATATCTTTTTTAGTTTTTTTAAAATTAATTTTTTCCTGATAGTTGAACGATATGTTTCCTCTAGCGAAGCTTCCGCCCACGACAGTCTCCGGAACGTTGCGGGCAATTTCATTGGCTGAAGGGCCAGGGTGACGTCATTACTTTCGCGTTCTGCGAGGAGATGATGTATTTACTCCATGACTTCGATTATTATTTTTAAGCGTATCTTAACTTATTTCTTTGGCTTTCATACTTTGCTCGCGGTGTAATAAATATCACATTGTAATTTTTTAACATTATTTGGATTTAACGGTACTCGGTCGAGAGGAAAAGGAGGCGGACCAACTCAATAATATATATATATTTCTGTTTTGATTTAGTTTTTAAAACTTTCATTTATGCAATTGTATGTGGGCTTTTTTTTAATTTGTTGAAGTCCTGATTCCACGGGCATCGCCGTGCGCGTACTGCTAGTGTTTAATAACATTTAGTTTCTCATGATGATCGTTGTTGTTTTATATCTTTCTCCTATGGTTTTCAGCGCCTCATGCTTTTATGATTTTTGTTTTGACCTCCAGATTTTTGAGAAAAAATTATTATTTTCTATTTTAATGCATTGGTAAAAGTGTTTTTTTTATATTTATTATTTCCTAGTTTTTATTCTTTAATTTGTGTCATAATTCAGCATTATAAATATTTTGGGATCTTAGAATCATTTTTTCATGAACTAATTCCAACAATTATTTTATTGAAAAGATCTATAATAGGATATATTTATTTTTATTGAAACATTTAAATTACTGTGTAAAGGATTTTAGTTCTCAAAAATACTATAGATGACGTCACCGAAACCTACCGAATGCAAACGTAATCTTGCGAATTTTTTTTTAAAAAATGATATTGAGAGCTCTACAATTATTAAAATATTGCATTGCCATCAAGACCCAATAAATATACAAAATTTCAGAACTCTAGTGCATTAAGAAGTGAGTGAAAAACCGATCACAAAATTCCAACCTTACATGCATACATATAAACATGAAAGATATAAATACGAATTAAGGGAAGTTTTAATTGTGAAAGAGTTAAAAATGCGAAAATAATAACAACATGAAACATTTCTTATTCAGAAAAAGCGTTTAATAATAAAACCAGCTCCGCTCGCCATTAACGCATGCTAAGCTAAGCTTTTACTTCTACTAATTTAAGCTTCTACTGATGAAAACTGGAGATGAAAATCTCATATTATGATCCGCGTGCCGATTACCTTTGCTATGCCATAATCACTGTCATACGTTGTGCTACAGCACGTCCTTTACCCTTCTAAAAGATGCGCGAGTAATGAAAAAAAATACAAAGGCCAAGCCTCAGGACAAAACAGATTCGTGAAAAGGGATTACAATTGAGGTTGGCACTATTACAAGGTTAAAGCATACTGCTACCACGAAAGTCATGTCTATTGTGACACTTTTCGCAGTTTTCAGGAAAGAAAATCATGAAAAGTGTCCCAATATGCCTGATTCGTTTGAAAATTGGCTACGACTCCTAAGGGGATGTCACGAAAACGATTTTAGGGAATGCCTTCAGGTTTGGAAAAAAGTCGGCAGAAGTGCATTGTAGCCTGAGGAGATTACTTTGAAGGAAGTTGATTAAATATTTACCAACAAATTGACAACTTTTATTTTATGATGTACTAGCAGTACGCGCACGGCGTTGCCCGTGGAATCAGGACTTTAAAAAAAATGAAATAAATAAATAAATAAAAATAAAATGGAAAAAAAAACCTCCCACAATGGTATGCAAAATTTCTGAAAACAAAACAAAAGATACACATTAATTGATTTTCCCGCTTATTTTTCTTCACGCTAATGGCATTTCAACTGTAGAAAATACAGAGTACATTAATTCCGAAACAATATTAAAAAATTGCAACGTGAAAATGATTATTATAAAGCAAATAAGATATGCGAGACATAAACACGTTAAGACACTGCCGAAAATAATAATCAAAGCCATTCAGTTGAAGGTTATGACGTCACCTGCGATCTGCACCGTCAACCAATGAAATTGCCTACAACGTTCCGGAAAAGTGTCGCGGGAGAAAGCTCGGTGGATAAAAATATCTTTCAACTGACCAGGAAAAAATTAATTAAAAAAAACAGGAAAAGATATTTTAACCGTTCTTGTTTTAAATCTGACAGAACCGTTGCAGTTATAAGCTGAAAAAAAATGAAAATAATAGTGTTATTAGAACATTGGATGCAGCAAATTTAAAAACAAAAATAAAATTTCGATGGCAAAACTGACTATTTTTTAAAAATTTCTCAAAATTCAGTAAATTATACGTTAGAAATTCAAAACTAACTTCATTAGAATTGTATTTTCAATGGTGTGTCTATTTTTTCGTACAATTATTCAAAACCATTCTATTGAGAAATTAGTGCGAAAAATCAACCAAAACAACACAAAACATTAAATAAAAAAAATTCTAGATTAAATTTTAAAATTCCGACTTCGAGGTGCATTGAGTCACCATTACGACTACCTGTGTGCCAAATTTCATGGCTGTAAGTACGATATATTCGTCTGGACATCGCGCGCACACCCGCACACACACAAACACTGCCTTTTATAAGTTAGATATGTTACGGTTAATGTGGATAATCGGTTATTATGCATAATAACCAGAAATTATGCATAATAACTAAGTAAGCCGGTTAAAGTGGATAATTTATGAGAATTTATCACATTGACCTGGTTATTATGCATAATAACCAGAAATTATGCATAATAACTAAGTAAGCCGGTTAAAGTGGATAATTTATGAGAATTTATCACATTGACCTGGTTATTATGCATAATTACCAATTAAAGTTTGGTCAATGTGATTCATTACATTGAAATGTGATCTCATTGACAAACTTCACTGGTAAATGTGATTAATTAAGTAAAATTTATTATTTATTACAGTTAAAGGTTAATCGTTTAAAGTTAAATCTTTTCGAAACCAAAATATTTGTGGGTTGTCTTTGCGCTATCTCTTGTTTCAAATGTAGAATTTCAACCGCGCTCGGGCAAATTTTGTTAACTTTCGAAGAAAACATCCTGTGGCTTCGCTAGCAGAGGGAGCCGGAACCTAGAAGCTTCGCTAGCTGATTGAATTTTAAAATATTGAAGAAATTAGAGGAGAACACATGCATATCAGAGAATGTAAGGAAATATAAATAAAGCATTTGCCCCTAGTAGCTTCGCTACTAGCGGCAAATGTTTTTCAGAACAAGGAATAGTAAAGAATTAATAGATTTACTCAGTTCTAATATTTGCAATAGGAAAGAAACGCTTTAACAAGCGACTTCATAAAATTCCACGCAAACGGTTTTTATTAAATTCATAAATCAATGAAAAAAATCGCTCAATAACGTATTCGGAGAAATATAAGATTATTAAATAAGACAAAATTCTATTTGAAAACATTTAATTAAAATTAAATTTTTAATTTTCAAGTCCAACTTTAGAGGATGTTAGAGGAGCCGAAAGCTACTCCGTTGACCAAACTTCATTGGTAATTAAGCATAATAACTTCTTAATGTGATAAATTCTCATAAATTATCCACTTTAACCGGCTTACTTGGTTACTATGCATAATCGCCGGTTATTATTCATAATAACCGATTATCCACATTGACCGTAACATATATACTTTTGATAACAGTAGCACAAAAAAATAAATAATGTCTAGTGTGTTTCGGCTCTCAGCCTCTTTATTCTAAAACAATTTTTGTAATTGTTTTTCTGCGCGTAATATACCACTAGTTGAATACCTAGGCGGCTATGGATTTCTCTAGGTTACCTACTGTCAGGAAAGAGTAAAATGAAGAAGTCTATGGACCATTAAGACGGAGCTTAACTGCGGGTTCCAGTTTCAAAAATGACCTTCTTATTTCTTCAGTATTGGAAGCAAAAATTCATTTGGGCATAAAACATTTCATTGATATTTGCTGAGTAACTAGGGTTACCATACGTCCGGATTTCGTCTGGATAGCCCTGATTTCAAGCTCACGTCCGGACTAGTGTCCGGATCTTTAAAATGCCCGGATTCAAGCCAGTGAATGCGGCGAGAGAGGTATTCGGTTGTAATAGGGAAAATCTGAAGTATTCGAAAAAAATGACGTCATTCCACCAGTGAAAGAAAATTCGTTGTTTACACTGTTTAGAGCCTCCTTATCCAGACCCCAGTTCATGCTAAAAATTAAAAGTTTGGGCAATTATTTTTTAATATGTTTTTCATTAATATAGTTTTGAATTATTAAACATTAATAAAAACTTTGCATTCTGTCGTCTTAAATGTTTCCCGACTTACTCAAACTCTGTGCCAGTGATATGAAAGAGGGTCATTGCCAGGCATCTTTTAGAATTTTATTAAATACTTTGGCCCCCAAACCAAGACACTTCAACCGCCCTCCCCCCCCCCCACCACCGTCCAGATTTCAAGCAAAAAATTATACTGACTTTATGAATTAAATTGAAGTTAATTTGTATTTATCATTAAAATGCTTCATTTTTTTAAAATTTACTTTTCGATTTCGGACGCACAGAAATTTATCTATCGGGAAAATGTTTCAGGAATGAAAAAGTTAATATATCCCAACACGAAACAGCAAGAATCAGTCTATGATACTAACAATCTACAAACGCTATACGGCTACTTTTGATCAACCGCTGCTGCTTTTTCTTTAACCCTTTCCGGGTAGGTGATTTTTTAGAACACTTAGATCGGGTTGGCCCACGTTATACGTCATCCCGTTTTTTCCAACTCTACGCTTATTTAATTACACACAACTTTGTTTCTTATGGTATCATAAGATTAGAGGTTGAATGGAGAGATGATACACACATTTGTGTTCGAGTTTGAGTCGCTATATTCTCCGTGAACCGGATTGTCTTCCACGTCAGTCTCAGAATCAGTTTCTTGGTCGCTGTGCTCAGTCGCTTCTCCAACGAGATTCAATGCATCAGATTTGTCCTCAGCTGCTATTTTCTTGCTTTATTCTTCCAAAACAACCGAATATTGCTCTGTAGGGATAATTTCTAGCCGTTTCGTGATAGCCAGGCTGGATTATGGAGAGCATCTCATGCACTTGTATGCGCGATCAGACCGAACTGATTGATTAATTGTCAGCGGAAACTATCGGAACAAGTAGGAGGAATATTAATACGAGGTTAGACGGGTGGCGAGCTGTCTACCTTTGATAGTTTTCATTCAGTTTATGATAAATTCCCACTGGCGCACTCTATGCGCCGTACCTGTCCGCAAAGGGTTAAGTAGGTAAGAGTGAGACTTAGCAAACATAACAGAATGCAACAAGACTTTTAATGAAAATTTCATAGCTTAAATTTTAAAATTCCTAATTATACATAATTAAATATTAATAACGAACCACGAAATTCGCCAGTAACCGATTACTTGTCGTGTTACATTCATTGAGATAGCCAGACCAAACTCATTGATTCATTGTCGGTGGAAACTAGGAGGAGGATAAGTAGGAGGAATTTTAATGCGAGGATAGACGGGTGGCGAGCTCTTTAACTTCTATAGTTTTCATTCAGCTTATGGTAAATACCCACTGGCGCACTCTATACGCCGTACCTGTCCGCAAAGGGTTAAATAGGTACGAGTGAGACTTAGCAAACATAACACAACAAGACTTTTAATGAAAATTTCATAGCTTAAATTGTAAAATTCCTAATTATACATAATTAAATATTCATAACAAACCACGAAATTCGCCAATAACCGATTACTTGTCGTGTTACATTCATTGAGGTAATCAGACCGAACTCATTGATTCATTGTCGGTGGGAACTAGGAGGAGGAATTTTAATACGAGAATAGACGGGTGGCGAACTCTCCATCTTCGATAGTTTTTATTCAGCTTATGGTAAATACCCACTTGCGCACTCTATACGCCGAACCTGTCCGCAAAGGGTTAAACAAATAAATTTAGAGTTCTGCGAATTTAACAGTTTTCACCTCTCCAACACTCGTTCACCTGTAAAATATCACTCCAACGGTCCGTCCGTTTCTTCCGCTCCCAGGAAACCAGACATCGATTTAAACATCACCGCGATCAGATTTTAAATGATATAACCTTCGCTTTTTCAATAAAAAATTTAATATCAGGAATCGCCATCGGATCGGGGGGGAATCTAAATAACAGAGACGATTGAGCGGAAAATCTTTAGATAAGAAGTGATCTGCCATTACTCTGTCGGTTCGCAAAAAGGCGAGATAAAAACCACGCCAAGTTCACAGGAGTCGTCAATTCCTTTTTCCTTTCATATTTTTTTTTATTTGTTCAAGCAGCAGCATTTGAGGGGGACGGGGGGTGAAAGAGGGGGACTAGTGAAAGCTAATCTCGTCGGAAGACGGTTTTCTTTGAAATGGTGCACCCCCGAGAGACACCCCACCTCTTCTTTTGCTTTTTTATCCTTATTCCAGCAGGATGTTCCTCCGGGCTTTAGATGATTATTATTCCTCTGGCCCAAAGCTCACTCCCCCAACTCCTCCTTCGGTTGCATTTGTTTGCACTTTTTCTGCACTTTGGGGATGGGCGGGTTATTCCGAGAAATGGTCCTGTGAACGAAATTTCCCTCCTTTGTCGCTTAATATAATCTGTTATTATTGAGTAGCGAGGAGGTGGGATAATGCTTCCTCTGCGAAAGGGTGAATTCGAAAGCAATTTACACACTCTCGCCTACCAAATTTCCAAGAAAAGATATATATCTTTATGAGAGCATGCGTATTTGAGAAACAGCACGCATTAGAATTGCAATTCAATTTTTGGATGGAATACTTATCTGTGTGTTGATCTTCACGAATGCTTAAATCATAATAATAATAACTTATCTGAATCGTGGAATCATCTGCTAGTGCTTTTGTGGAGGGACCAAAGCTGAAGGTCAGAAGATCAATGTAAAACTATCTTCATTTACCGACTCCGGAAAACATGTGAATCGATGAAAATTGTTTCATCTGTATGGATAGGACTACCATAATTTTTAGTTGAAATCCGGACACAGGGCGAGGGCCAAAATTTCTCTACATGAAACGCTGACATACGTGGCACAGAAAAGAGGTTAATTTCTCTTTTACCATTCATAACTTTCTAGTTTCAAACCGAAAACCTGTAGCATATTTAATCACTTGAAACTTCTTTGAATTAATAATATTAAACACTCAAAAACAATGTAAAAAGACTTACATGCCTTTGAGAAGTTATGTATTATTCGGGAACTTTTTTCGAATTTCAAGTTAGACATCTATATTTTACCCATCTATGATAAATATGTTGCTCTTAAATTAAATTCATTCTTCGGCGTATCTGTCAAAAAATACTGACGAAAGAAAGTATTTTTACGTGGCCGGAGCAAAATGAGTTAATGAAATTTATTTTAAAATATTGTGCTGACAATTACATATTGTTTCGAAACTGTAATTTCGCTTCCCTGCCATGTGAGTCTTAAGGTTGGAAAGAAAGATTTACAGGGATTCGTATTGAATGGATGGCAATCAGTGGCGTACCTACATAAAATGGCGCCCAGGGCAAATACCAAAACTGCGCCCCGCCCCTCTTCTTTCTTTTGAAATGTGATCCCCATTTTCTTTTCGGAAACTTTATGCCTGGGAGTGCAAAGATTAAAAGTGCAAATAGACTTAAAAAAATAACATATAAAACTTTTTTGAGTTGATCTTGAGTTGAAAATAACATATAAAACACTTTTGAGGGGCCTTCAACCCCCGATCCTTTCTTCTTCATTGCTGCATGTTTTATGAAAACAAACGAAGCTAAAATAAGAAAAATCACATTTTTAACTAGAAGATTTAAAAAAAAATCATAAATAAATTATATATTCTTAAATATTTCTCTGACTTATGAAGGTAATCGAAAGAATTCCCAGTTTTATTTTGGACCATATTAATATTTTTATACAACTGAGGTAAATTTTTGCGACATAATGAATAACAAATAATTCATTTCATGTTGGAGTATATTTAAAAGTAGCTAAAAATTTCCGTTCAAAAATCAGGTGAAAGTATGAAATAAACATATAAAAGATGCCTGCAGCAAAGTTTCTAATAGAATTATAAAAGTGTGATTTTATAAATTTAGATTCATTCATTTTATGCTATGTAAAACTGAAATTAACAAAACCTGCCAACAGGAATTTCGTGTTTTATAATTAAATCATATAAAAAGTTAAAGATGTTTAACTTGATAATAGTATAATAATTTCAATTTTTTCGGATTTAATGTATTTAGCAAAACAAACGGAGGAGAGGGGGAATCTGACAGAAAAGTTATGTCTGTTTGCTGGTGAGATTAAGCTTCTAAATCCGAAGGTTTCATGGGCAAAGACATCATTCCAGATTTTATCGAGACAAAAGCTTGAACTAGACATCAAACTAAAACACTAAAATTGGAGTAATCAGTCTAAAATTTAAATTTAGAATAATTTTCACTGAAATAACTGAAAATATATATATTATCGACGTCATATCTAAAAGAACTTCAGGCATGGGCATGACGATATCATTCCTTCGAATTATTATCATGATCAGGATAATAATCTTCAAAACTACCTTTTTGCAATATACAAAAGAAAAGTACATGCAAAAGGCATTAATACTTTATTTGAAAATCATTGTGTTGAGAAAAAATCTGCTGTAAACCTAGCAGAACATTTGAGATGTACTTCATAATTTAATTTTACATCTCCTTACATGCTTATTTAATTCTTTGGCATTTTAAATGTAAATTCTTTTAGAAAATCCTTGCTATTTTAAAGAAAATTAATTGAATTTTTTTTCAATGTCAATTTAAGATCTGTTTGCAAGGTCTGCAAGATCTGTTAATTTTTACCAGCAATTGCAAAATTTTATGCGGTCTTTTCTCTCTCTCTCAGTTTTTTTTTTTTTTTTTTTTTTTGCTTTTGGCAGAACAACTGCACCTACGTTCTATAAACACTATAGCATTTTTATCATACAAATTATACAAATATTCAGTGCTAAAACAATGTGAAGATAGCGACATATGTCTTTTAAAAGTTGCTGGAGTTTTCTTACTCTGCGCAAAAAATGGGCGTATATTTCCCGTTCTTCACTCTTTGCTGATTGAAAATAGGAATGACACTTGCTAACTATTTATCACCATTTTCCGAAGAAACTGATGTCCATTCAGTGTTTATCATGTATACCGTGAGAAACCATAAGAACCTTCAGGCCAGAAGAAAGCATCAGGAACCCTGCGGAGATAATCATCCTTATCGGGTGGAAGCTCTAAACGAGCTTTTAATTTCGCGATGAGGGTTTCGGTCAGCAAATCTCTGAAATATAATATTACTTGTTATTTTGTCGCAGCTTGAGGTTTCCGAGTTGTAAAAATAACTGTATCCTTAAGATTTCTCCACACTTCGTTGAATCATTTCAATTTTTAAGAATCTTAGGTATAAGAGCTTCAAAAAAACCTACTTTTATATTAAATACAACCAATTGATTCCTTAATTTTGCGCCCCCTTGCAATTGCGCCCAGGGCACTAGCACCACCTGCCCCACCCTTGTTTCGCCACTGATGGCAATGCCCCCAACCTTTGAGATAATTTTGGTGACGAATTGAAAGTTCAAGAAAATACAAGAATTATCGTCCTATCTCTATTCGGAACGGAGATATAAAAATTGTTCTAGATGATTCTAAGTGACGTCACACCTTGTCGGAAAACTATAAATGCTGGATGAGCTCAAACGAGTGGATCATCTTTTTGGAGTCTGCTCGCAGTGCGAATTGGTCAGCTGTTAGACCCTAGGTGATATTGTTAATGCTGTTTCTATTATTATTGGTGATTTCCTGTCTGCTTGTGCTGATAATTTGTACAAGCGCTGTTTTTCTTGTTACCTGAGCCTCATATTTTCCGAAATAATCGAGAATAAAGCGTCATTCTCCATTATCCCTCTTGTTGGATTTCTTCCACTTTACACTCACAGGACGACTTCTGCAACGATATGGTTTGAAATTAACAGAAATCGCTGATTGCACTGGTTACGGATATAATGCTCAGTCGGTTGTACTGATCAAAATAGCATGGAAAGAATGATCTCCGTAGCTAAAAACATAGAAACATTCTAGTGATCAACAATTCGCTTGTAGTGATCGGTTTCGATGAGATGACGCAACAGATCATAAGGAGAATGACGATGAAGAAGGGCCAGAAGAGAGGCCACCATCTGCCCAGAAAACTCTGTAAGTCCTTCGCATTTTAAGAAGATCAGTCCAATAATACCGTGCTGAATCTTTTGATGAATATTATTCATATGAACAGGGGCGGATTAAGCTTGTTGGGAGCCCAAGACGCTGAAGTTCTAGGAGGTCCTCTGAAAGTATGACGCACCTGTACTTGAAAATTTCAACTTGTGAGTTCTCATGATTTAAAATAAGATAATTTCGCATATTTTTAGTCGGAGCAAATATATTTTTGTTAATAAAAATATTTTTATAATTACTCTATTAATTGATTTTAATTACCTAATTAATTAGTTTAATTAACAGTTGTGTGTCAACATGCTTTTTATTCAATAATTTTAAATATATATCTGAAATTCGTGTCCATGAATATTCTCATGAAGTACTGTCGGAATAATTTAGGATCCATTATATAAAAGTAATTCGTTTTTTCCTAAAGTAAAATCTCTAAGGAAAAAAATTAGCAAAAAAAAAAATCTAACATTCACAAATATTACTTCGCAAGTTGGAATTATTTCTCAAAAAAATTTAATAATGTATTCATAATATAGTCTGAGCCTCATAGAGTAAATGAATTATTCCTAAGAAAATGTTCTTAAAAATAAATTTTCTTAAGAACATTTTCTTAAAAATATTCTTAAGAAAATTATTTCTACTTTCTGAATTTATTACATGGACTAATTGTTTCTACATGTGATGAAAATACAACACCAAGGAATTATTGTAGGATTATAATTAATGACACATAATTAAACAAGCATATTTTCAGGTGAAATATGCACTACCAAAGTATCACTGTTGTTTGTATGATACAATTAAATTATATATTAGCCAACATAATCAGTTGTCAGTTTCATTTACATTAGAAGAAGTTGTTTGTACCTTTTGTTTTATAATTTGCCTAGATATTTTTTTTATTATTATTTACATTAAATGTTGCAAAACGTAATAAATAAACAATGCTTCATACAAAATTTATAAATAAAAGCCAAAGGTCCATTCTTAAATAATATTCTAGTATTATGGCACGTTTTCGGGGAATTTAAACAGAAAAGTTTTAATTTAATCCCAGAAATTGAAACTTAAACTACGAAGTACCGTTGTAAATCAAAAGTTAAGTGACTTTTCAACAGATCAGGGAAGAGAACTCTTTGTTTTTACCTAGGAATTGAAAAATACAGAAATCCATTTCAAAACCATATATTTTTTAAAAATATATATAAGAAAAAATATTTTATAACTGATTTTGAATTCTTTTCTATTTAAAAATGTGTTGTAGATTTTAATTGAGGTACGTTTTCATAGGTAATTTTGAGATGCATTGTTTCGTCATCTCAAGCAACACCACCTATCTCAATTTTTTGAAATTTCAAAGAGGAAGAAAATACTCAATTTTTCGCAACCATTAAGGAATATATCTGGGTTTTTTAACATTTAATATAAACATGACACCGCATGTTCCAACAAGATAAGAAAAAAATTCAGAAATATTCGTCATTTGTGGCGAAAAATTGAGTATTTTCTTCCTCTTTGAAATTACTAAAAATTGAGATATTTGGTGTTGTTTGTTAAGCGACAGTTTATTAGAAGAAATATACTTCATAGATTCAGCTCTTAATTTTATCGGCATTACTGATTTTTTTTTCTATTAAATCTACGGAAATAATTCAGTAATCTTCAATAACAATCAAGATCAATTAAGATAAAAAAATGAGAATAGAACGCAGATTAAAGTTTTACTCTTTATTCTAAATAATAAAGAAATTCATTGGACACAGAGAAATCTTTTGTTAAAAAAATGAAAATTTAATCGGAAGAGGCGAGGCTATTATGTTCAAATTTATTTAACAAAACTATGAATGTGGAGTTAAACTTGTATATATAAAAATATTTAGAATTTTATGAAATTTGTTCGATATTATTTTATTTCTGAAGCTAAATGAACTTATGTAATGTAATTCCATTAAATATTGGCTGCCATATATTATTCAACTCTATCATGATAAATTAAATAAAACATATCTAATTATTTCTATTCCCCAATGGAAGAATAATTCTTTTTAAAACAACTATGTGATGTACACCACAAACTCCCTCGTGAAATCTGACTAAAATTCTGCCCTGGTTTATCTCGTCGTCTTCCAGCTGTACGAACTGCTTTGAATAGCGTCGCTTTTCAAGTGTGTGCGAGCTTCAAAAATGCAGCAAACTTTCCCACGTTAACGCGATTTAGATGCATTTGGATGTTTAAATCTTTAGCGATATTTCTTCTGTTCAAGCACACTGATTGTCATAATAAAATGCGATTTTAAACCATGATAAATATTCTCAAATGACACTTAAAAGGTGTTTAACAGGAGTGTGAATGGGACACAGAAGAACGAAGGATATTCACCCCCCCTAAAATAGTTAAAAAACTGCAGGGAACAGGGGTCTTATGTATTGAACTTTACTATTAATTACTAATGAAATGAAAAGAAAAGCATATCAATCATATAAATCAATGAAAATAAAAGCATATCAATCATATAAGTCAATGAAAAGAAAAGCATATCAATATTTCTAAACATTTAAACGATAGCTTCCTCAGAAGATATTTTCTTTCTCAAGCTTGCGAAAGTAAATATCTGATCATCTGGGCTACTATCTGAACTAACCTTTAAAATAGATTTAGGTCTGGTGTACAGATACGATTTGTGTCGGATAAATCATTAGCGGCAAAATTCCGGAGATCGATTAGTAGCGTGATGTACAATGATAGCTGTTGGGGATTGTACACAGACCTCCCGTGATGTTGTAAAAATAATCAATGTCGGTTTTGCTCAACATTTTCCCTGGGAAACCCGAAGAGAACCATACCGGCAATAAGGGCTTTGAGTAAGTGCGGGAGGTATGTGCGCAGTACCCAATGACTATTAGCGAGATCTTTAAAGAGATTTCTTCTGTTCGGACATTCGGATCGTGATAATAAAACGCGGACTTGCTCAGTTAAAATCGGATATGAGAACAGATTCTTAGAGGGAAATTATCTGTTGCAATATTTAAAAAAAAAAAATGCCTCATTTCAGGGCCCCCTTTGGGTTCGGGGCCCCAGGAGCTCGCCTGGTGCGCCCTAGCCTTTAATACTCTCCTGCACATGAACGATTTATCAAACGAATGCCTGAAAACTATAAAAAAAAAAAAGCAGGTTACTCTCAATAACTTTTTAAAGAAAGCTTAAAAAATTAAACGTGTATTATTATTATTTTTTTCAATTCTGTACATTGAATCGATTTTTTTACCCCTAATTAAAACAAATGAGTACTTACCAACAATGTTTAGTGGTCTGTTTTTTTCTGTTGTCTTTGTATACCTATAGATTTGTATTATTTTAAGTCATTTTGTACGCACTGATCATTCGAGGGTAGTGATCACTACAAGCCACGTTCTGTATTAATGGAGTCAGTTCAAAGTCACGTGACGTGCGTCAAATGCAGGACGTCACAGTACAGCATAAGCCACTTGTTAAATGACAAGCAAATGTATGGTTGTCGTGTAGTTTCGACTTCGAGCATTAACTCCAATGCATAATATTTCCTCTTTAAAACTCGGAAAAACGGTATTCTGCATAAAATACAGCGGAGTCTCGACTATCCGGTCCTCTATCAACCAAGGTCTCTGTTAACCGCGCCGATACCAGAAAATCGAACTGAGTTTTGCATTTCTTAATGAAGTTAATGAATTTTTCAGAAAAGTGTGCCAAAGTTGGCATTTGGAGCTGATTTTCAAGAGAAGGCGTGTAAAATGTCGTTTTCGGCAAGTGATCTTTTATAAATCAAGTTATTTAGAGAGAAAAATATAAACACAGTTCCATTCTTAATTCCACATTCCATGCATTTTCATGAAAAAACGCACTGTAAACGTGTCGGAAAGTTTCGCGCCGTTGAGGAGGAGAAATATTCTTTTGAGAACATCCTTAACAGAATTATTGGAAAAATACAAAGGAAACAGCAAAAATCAGTAACATTAACGAATCTTCTTATCAAAATTAATAATTAATAAAAGTGTTTGTTAAAATGTTAATACGTGGTAGTACTCGCGGGCATTTTTCATAACTTCAAATAAAAAATTCTAGAAAGCCTTTAGCAAAAAAAGAATTCGTGATCTAAAGGTTAGTCTCTTTTAACCCAGTTTTCCACTATACGAGGTGAATACGGTCCAATCAACTTTGGCAATCGGAGATTCTACTGCAATAACATTAAACAAACTAATCAAAACGAATGAAAAAGTTCTCCTTATTTCAGCTATGATCCAAATAAGGAGAACTTCATTTGCATTTGTTGAAAGAAGAAGTTAATTTGCTGAAGATTTTGTCTTTCTTAAAACGCGGGTTTTTGAATTCTACTTAAAAGTTTTAAAACTGCTTGAGAATTAAACGAGTTCCAGTTGACCTTAAATAAATATTTCGAACATAATACCCAAATTGTTAAAATTGAATAAACAATTTGATGTCACGCTATCTAGACTAATGAGACAGAAAATTTCTGTTTATAAACTCCCGAAATGGAATTCTTAGAACTGAGACTCAGAAATGATTGCATTATTTGACAATTTGTCAAACTTTGCCTCTCCTAGAAGTCATTAACCTACCATTACATTCAAAGGTTCCGAACTAGAAACCGCAGGTGTTATTTTTAATTTTGCAGAGATGCTCCCATTTATCTCATATTATAAGACAACTCTAAAACTTTTCGGCAGAATAACACAAATTGTTAAGCGCGAGCAAACCGCAAATCAAGAAAACTAGCTCCGAGGGGTTTTATTACGTCACCAAAAAACAAAAATTAGATAAGAAAGGACCATCCACTGCTGTACAATTTCTGCTGCAAGCTAATACCGAAAATCATTCGCTCTCTTCAGAAAAACCACCTGTGTTCAAAACAGGGTTGCCATATTGGCCTTTTTAAGGCCAAATTTAGGAAATCTGTCCTTTTTATCTAGGGAGTTATCCTTAGAAAATTTAATTGCGCCTTAACTTTATGTGTGGCTTTATTATTTTATTTTAATTAATTCTCTTTTTTAATGAACATTTCATATTACGTTAATCAAATGGACTTAATTGCCAGAATGTCTCAAGGGCGATTTATGTTTGGATATTACATTTATAAAGTAAACAACATCAGAACTAAGAAAACAGCATTCTTGAAATTTTAAAAAACTACTTAGCTATTTATCATGAATAGTGAACTGCCATATTTATATCAAATCTTTTTTTTTTAATTCTTGGTTATTTATTATGAATATAAAATTATTTTTTACATATTATAATCAAATTTAAAAATTAATATAGCACATAAAATACTTTTAATGCATGAATTGAGATACTATACTATTTCATTGAACACTATGGAGAATAGAATTTAATCATAAAGCATTTTATGGAGAATTTCTGTATTTTATTTATTTCACAGACTATTTATGTATTAATGTAGTTAGCAAGATCCCTTTCTATGAAATAAGCCCTTAAGAAATGATAACTTAAACGAAAATTGTGTGCTTCAACCCAGTGGCAGTGATTGGATGGAAAACGTGAGGTGGCAAAAAATTTATAGACATCTAAAAGACCCGGGAATATAGGGGGTTGACAATAAAATTTAAAAATTTAGTTAAAAAATTGTCTAGCTTCCCCGAAAATTGTTGCTTTTTTATAGTTCCTAGTTTTAGGCTGCTAAAATGAAATACAAATTTAATTTTTCCCTCAAAAAATAGGGGGAGACTACCCCCCCCTCCGACTCGCCGCCACTGCTTGAACCAATAAGCCAAAATTTGGTCTTATTGGCCTTATTTTTAAGTAAGTTTGGCCTTATTTTGCCACTCTGATCTGGCAACCCTGGTGCCAAAGACAGCCGTGCGGTTTGAGGTCAAGTTTTCAAAACAGAGTTCACCTTTGTGATTCCGCGCGCTGGAGGTCAAAGTTTTCTGTGGTCATGTCACCATAATGCCTCCTCGTCCATTGTGAAGTCTCTCGCAGCGTTGTTCTCCGTGAAAGATCCTTACACGCACGGCAGGCTTCTTTTGTGTTCTCGCGGAGATATATCTCCGGCTTCCATCCACTCCAGGGGATTACCAGACAGACATCCCAGCACTCCCGAACGCATCGAGTCATTAGTAAGAATCCGAAGTTCTGCTGTAGAACAAGTTGTCACTGAAGAGCCTACATGCAAATGGGGCTACTTAATACCGAACTGCAGGTTGGGACCGTGGGAAAAACGTTAAATGTTTGGGCAAGAGGGTAGGAGTGGACGTGTGCAGCTACAAGAGCCCTTTCCTTTCTTTTATTAAAAGCTTTTCCGTGCCCGTTTTTTTTCTCTTGGTGCATGAATAGGAAGAAGATACGCTTGATTTGTTCGTCGAGATCTTTCCGCACTACTGTGCCCCGAAGAATTTCGAGGACATGCTTATATATATCCGTTATATTTGTGAGAAGAAATTAAAATACAGAGGGAAAAGGAATTTTTGGATATCTTTTATGCAAATTCAGAATGTTTGGTTGGATAACACATAGGCCTAATCATTTTGAATACAAGTAGTACGGTAACATCCCTATGTGGAAGTATACGGGAAAGGTGGTTGGAAGTAACTGTCTGTTCTGTTTTTAAGCATTTTAACGATCTTGTATACGAAGTAGGAAGCAGTAGACGAGTAGAAGATCTCGACTTAGGTGAATGAGGGTTCGAAACGATTTATACGTGGGCACGTTAAATCACATATCGAGAGTCAAATGGCTTCCTGCTGGTGTGTCGTAGAACTTCGAAGAAGGGGCTGCCGACTCAGGTGTCCTCATCTGACCCTCCAGCAGTCCGGAACGCAGTGACTCATTAGTAAGAATCTGAAGTTCTCTTATAGACTATGCGTAGTAAGATAACATCCTTATGTGGAAATATATGAGAAAGTTGTGGGAAGACAACTGCCTCTTTTGTACTAGCATATACGAGCCTGTTATTAGCATAGTTTATTTACTTTTAACAGGCTATGTATGCTAGTTTGTACTACATACATAGTTTTGACTATATCATACACGAATTAGGCAGCAGTGACCTGGTGGTAAGGTCTAGACTTCGGGGCGAAAGGGTTCCAGGCTCAAAACCAGGTTCTAGAAAAGAATCACCATGGTGGTTTGGTGCATGTTAAATCTGACGACCAGAATCAAACATGTTCCCGTTGGTGTGGAAGTTAGTGAGAGGTGTGCAGGCAGAGGTGCTTGTCATCTCACCACAGTTAAAAATGACGATCTCCGTCCAAAAATAACCTTGGTATCTCTTTAAAAAGAGACGTTAATGTAACTAGACTCGTATACGAAGTAGAGAAAGGGAAAAACATAGTAATCGTCAAAAATTGCGAAATTTTGTTGAATCTTTAAACCTCCATGAGTTCGAAACTGTCATTTTTGGAATTATATCAGTCTGTAGATGAACACGATAAATCAGAATTGTAACGAGTTAAATGATGAAATTTGGTATGCGATCTAAGCACCAAAAGTGTAGATCTCTATCAAATTTTGTACCAAGTTCTTCAACGTGAAACTTGTCTGTTCGTCCGTTGCATGTGAATACGATAACTGAAAAACGTAAAGAGCTGAACTGGTGTATGATTTGGAGGGTTCAGAGTTAAAATGGATCCAGTCCATTAGATTTATTTCTGAGAATACTGATCTTTAAGTTTGTTATCTTCATTTAAACTAACAGTGGGTTCCCGATTGTTCTTGCTGCCTGGTGGAAATTTAGCCCCAATTAGAAACAAAATTTTGGTCAACATTTTTTTAAAAAGGACTTAAAGACTTAGAGTTAAGGAAAAAGAAAACAGTGGGAGTGATCCCATCAACTTTGCGCAATTAAAGCAAGGGATGCCCTTGCGACAAAAAACCTGAACCTAACCCTCGACTTTCTGGTGTACTGACACAGCGCGGCGCGTTTTGGGCTTTCCTAGTGCAATGGAGAAAACCGAGTAGGAATGGCGGTTATTGCAAAAAAAATCGGTTTTCGGTTAAACCGGTTTTTTTCACCTCCGATTTAACCTGGCCGTTAAAACCGCTCAAAATAACCCGGTTTGGGAAAAAACCGTTTTTCGATTGTTTTTCTTTAAAGAAAAGCAATGTTTGTGGACAGAATTTTTTATTAATAATATACAATAAGTAAGTATTAATACAATAATTAATTAATGTAATAAGTAATGATTATAAATAAGTAATTAATACAATATGTAATAAGGATAAATGAGTAATTATTGCAATAAGTAAGTATTATAGACAAAATGACTCTTTCAGTAATGTGTTGATCCGTGAGTCGACACCTCTAATCGGAAACAACATCGTTCAACGTAGATACTAATCTTTCGGACGCTTCCGACTAAAGATAAATATTTTTGGCTACAAAAAACAGACGCCGTTTGCAGACAAAATTTTTTATTAGTATTTGTCTTTTGCAGGAAATCAATCCATTGGCCAATATTTATCTGTTCATAAAGACTCTTTCAGTAATCCGCCAACCAACAAACACCTCGAGGAAGCGGTTGTCGGTGATTGGCCTAAGATGATGAAATTCAAAGCTTTATAACTTTGTAAATTTTAATCTAGTCGATCCTAAAATCGAGCCTATCTTCCGACCCGGTTTTTGGATTAAAAAAAATAACCGGTTTAAACCGGGGGAAAAATAGCCGAAAGAAACCGGTTAACTGATAGGTTTTTCCCATCCCTAAAACCGTGTATGTATTTCGGCCTGTTCGGTATGCATGTCTGTTCCACCCTAATTACGCCACTGAACAGTATCGAGAATAGAAAACAATCGGTCGTGGAGCCCCCTAAGTAGGGATGATAAAAACCTACCGGTTTTAACCGAAAACCGGTTATTTTTTTTATGTCCAATAACCGGGTTAAAAAAAAAACAGATTAGAAAATAGATATATATATATATATAACTGAATAACCGAAAACCGGTTATTTTCGCAATAATCGCCTACCTACCCCTAAGCGCGGGGTCCAGTTGGGAACAATTGGTCCAATCGGCTAATAGGCCGGTCCTGCTGGTGAATGCAAAGTGAATAATGGATTTTAATCTTTAATACCCAGAAAAATTTACAGTTCTTCACTACTATGGCAGTGTTAGTGCAAAATGGGCAAAGCATGGACTTGGTTCACTTTAACACTGAACCCTCCATTTTATAACCAGAATTGTAGATGTGTATTATTTATTTATTTACAACCGGCCCCGGTCCAGCATATCCAAGAGGGAGTAAGGCCTTCCATAGTCCGGAGGAGAAACATAAAACAAAGAAAATGAACTACATTAAAAAAAGAATTTACAAAGAATTCCAAGGGGTGAGCGGAACAATTTAAAAATCATTGGACATTCATATTCTCGCCATCATTTGTGGCCAATTTTGCATGGTGATCGGCGAGATCATTACCCGGGTCGCCGATATGTGCTTTGACCCAGGTGAGCCCAAACGAGTTACCAGCCAACCCGAGTTACTAGATGTGTATTAGATTTAGGACCAAATTCGTCTCGGAATTAACTGTCAGACGGTATATCTGTTTGTATGTGAATGCGTTAACTCAAAAATGGAACGAGCCAGATTCATGAATTTTAGCATATGCTATTGTTACACCAAAACTGCCAAAGGGAAGATGTGCTTTTCCAAGATTCTTTCACTATCCGACGAAGTTAAAGACAAATCTCGCCATATTGTAGAACAGAGGTTCCCAACCTTTATTCCCTAGCGTGATTAATCTTTATATTTTCGCGTAGCTATACTGTAATATCACTCTCACCACCAACACCAACCATCCGTCTATGCAAAGAAGTTTTGATCAGTGATATTAAGGGCTTAAGAGTCGAATGACTCGAAATAATGACATTTCCAGGACTTATTTTTGATTTTACATTTTATTGCATTTTTACAATAATATTAATTCAAGACAAAACAAATGCAATCAGTATTGTAATAATTTCGCATAAACTCAGAAGGACAGCTAAAAATTACACTCCGTAATAATCAACCATTTAAAAGGCATAGTTATTAAATAGCAGGTATTAAGTTGGGGAAGCAAAATTCTGTAACTTTTATAATTCCTTATGTGTTCTTTTTTCCGCCATTACCAACTTTGATTTCACGTACCCCCAACTAGTCCTTCGCGTACCCCCAGGGGTACCCGTACCACAGGTTGGGAAGCTCTTTTGTAGAAGCATATGAGAAATTCGAGAGGATAATGCTCTCTGGTTTTTAATAATATATTTAACAAAAGAAGATTGGAACCTGTAGTCTGAAACAACTTAGCATGATAATGTTAAATGTTGAACAAAGACGACGTTTTAAATATCCATGGACAACAAATAGAATGAGGACGAATAGCGGGCCAAAAAGAATAAATGGCGGTGGTTCTAATTCCCCTTGGTCTAACTTATCTAACCAAGTCCGTGAGTCCATGACTCCTGAAATAGACTAAATGTGCTATCTTCTGTTGGGCAAACTGAACTTGGAATACCTGAGGTAGAAGTCTGACTTAACTTCAATATATGAGGCTGGGTTGTCTTGCTGGTGGCCTTCAATGATAAACTGTCCCGCGTTTGCTTTTCATATGGGGAAAACCAGGACAATCTCCCACAGCCAGCCTGACTTCAGCGGATAGTGTATTCAGACCTCTTTGCTGAAGCGTATATCGGTCTATACTAGATTTTTTGCATAATGCTAGTTAACCCTTTGCGGTGCAAGGCATTAAAGTTTTTTAAATATATGAAAAAACACCATGAATGGGTTTAGTTTATTGTCTAGACATAGAATCTACAATTTTTTTTTTAACTTACTTCATTCCGAGGGGGGTCGTCCCCCTTTTGGGTCACCCTCCTCATATGAGAAACCCCTTAGATACAGTCATCTTGATACACTCAAAAAATATTGTTGAATCTTACAGAAAATCATAAATTAAAACTTCAAGAATATTGGAGTAAAATTTTCGAGTTAATTTGATAAAATTGCAAACGTCCAGAACTGAAAAAAAAAATTATTATCTCTGAGTTAAGGAACTTTCCCAAACTTTATCCCTAATAATTCCTATTCCGAAACAAAATTTCATAAGGCTGCTATATACATTCTAAAAGGAGTACTATTAGCTCTATCCTAAACCATTTATTTCCCATTTATAGTTGAATTTAACGGTTGAGAAGCGAGTGAAATTAGGTGCGCCATCAGCTGGCACACTGCGCCGCAAAGGGCTAAGAGAGCAGCCAGAGGAATGAACCTATAACCTCAGAGTCTTTCCTCTGAGCCTATAACCTTCTTTCTCCGATTCATGTTCCTCAACCATATCGTGAATTAACCTACTAGGGACCGGTGAGCTTAAAATAAATGTCTGGGGACGATGTACTGGATATCCTCGACTTACGGCCTATAGTCCTGTTCCGTCTGATAGGTCGTGAAGCGGATTTATATTTTTCAACACTGTTTTCAAACTGGTAATAAAAATTGCCCGAAACACAAAAAATCAATCTTTGTACGCATAATTATTGCATATAATGGGAAAAATACATAATACATTATAACTGTAGGCCTAATAGAAATGTTTCAACTCAAAGTTCGCTTTATTGAGTACAGACTAACTTAGAGAATTTCTGAGCGTTTGTTACCTCAAATGCAGCCTTTGCTCCTGCCACCCGCTTTCCTATGAATGGAGCAGATTCATCCATTGTTGCAGTGTGACATCTGAGTTCAGATTGATGTCCCATTTTTTTGTCAACGGACCCAATGAAAGCTCACAAATCACCTTCATTTTTCCCTTTTTTTCATTTATTCATTGTTGAACTTCTGATGTTTTCTCTCCCGCCGAAAAAGCATCTGCTCTGTCCAACACACGAGAGAGGACTGTCATAAAACATTGGTTTTTTAAAAAATAAAAAGACTTGCGGGTAAAGCTGCACGATTCTCTTACGGTAAGAAAAGGCACAATAAAAAAAACAGTGACGTTCTAAACAAAAAGGTAATACGGTAAGTTTTAAAATATCGTCTGGAAAACCTTGGCAAATGGTCGTAAAGTAGACAGTTTGTAATACGCAACTGCTTTAAACAAATAAATAATAAATCATTAAATAATTCATTTCCTTAAATAAAAAATGTACTCTCTCAGCTTTTTTGAAAAGCAGAGTTTAATTATTTTTGTCGATGACAATGATTTCATATTTGTTGTTGATAAACTCGATATGCATACGAGTTAACTTTCATGATCACTGGAATGATTGTTTTTTAAAGGATATTTCGCGAATACCTTTTTTGATTTACGGATTTTTATAGCGGGGTGTACTTATTTCGGAAACATAGTTGAAGAGATGCTATGGGGAACCAAAATGGCGACTTTACTGGAGAAACTTCCAGACGAAAGAGAAAACATATTACACTGAGAAATAACCCTGTTATATTAGCATGATAGTGTTTATGGGCTGGATATTAATGGTTTATCGGCTGGATCATGCAAAATGCATGATGCAAAAATCGTTCGAAACGGTCTATAGGGTAGACAGTTAGACCCAGAGCTACCAAATTTGGTACGTAGTTATTTTTAGGGTAGTAGGTTTTCACCAGAAAAGATTTTTCAACATTTTAATTAGACTTTCAATTAAAAATTAATCGAAATTTTAGCGTTTTTATCAACAACTTCGGTGCATATTATCGCATAGAAATATCTTTTATCCACGCACGGAGTCTTTTTGACCCCACCCTTTCTCTTCTGTTAAAAAAATTCTAGGAATTTTTAAAAAGTGTCCCTGTTGCTTCCTGTACCTTCATGGGGGAGCTAGAAGAAGACAAAAACAGGTGAAATGGGCACCTTTACTCTCACATTTTACTGGTGGGCTTGGGGTCAAATTGACCAGTGCGTGTGCTTGCGTTTCAATTTAACGTTGCATCCATTTAACGTTATGTCTATGACAGCGTACGAATGTGCGCAGCAGCGAAGAAAAGAATAGAGAAAATGTATGGAAAAAAGGAGATAAGTTCAGCTTTCCTTTTTCTTATTAAAATTTGCATTTGTGTCTTAAATACAAGTTATTTGTGCGAAAAAATATTCTTATACTTTGACCATATTTTATTTTTGTACAAATAGCAAATAAAATGAGGAATAAGTGGGCGTGTGCTGAAAGGTTAAAAAACATTCTGATCTGGATGGCAGAAGGATGTAATGTATGGAATTTTTTAAGTCACGCTTAATTTAGTATTACCTGTTGACTCCATCGGTACGAAATAGTGTCTTCAGTGGAGACACATGTCGTACAGAAAGTATTGTATCTTCCTTTTCGTTTGTTACGTTGAAAAGACAGGATGTGAGGTCACTAAAGGGTTAGCCCCCCCCCCTCCCACCTTTAAGGGGAGGAGGGAAAAGTTCGACAAAAGACCGACTTTCTTGCGGTGAGTCAGCGATTTGACGAAACTATCAGCCAAGATCGTCGTTTGCGATACCGTCTATCTTGCCCCTGCATGTTTTTACTGGAGTGTGCCTGCAATAGGTTACCTGTTGCTAACCACAGTTGTGACCTTGGATACAGCTACAATTGCCTCAAATTGAAGTAGCCATAAAGTAAGACACAGCTATTATGTAAAAGAAGATTTCTTTAATTAAAATTTAATGTCTCATCGACATTTCGTGGGAAAGTTCGGGAAATGATAGGATGAGAGAAGTACCGGTAATCATATGGAATCACCGCGTGTCTAGCAAGATAAAAAAATATTCATCCTTTAGTATCATGCATTGCAATTTTTGAAAGAAAGCAAAAGAAAATGCATGTATTCTGCGAAAAAAAAAGGGGCTTTAGAAATCTAGGAACATAATTATTCCGTTTGTTTAGTAAAATTGACTAAAACTGTCTTGATGATTGCTTCTGGCAAATTAGCAACTGTTATTTATTAACTTCTTCAGAAATTTTCTCACCTAAATCATTTTTTTGTCAAAGTCATTTTGATATCAAATGGCAGAAACTAATGAGTGACTAAACTAATGATCACGTAAAAAAAATGAGCGCTCATTGAAATACAGTGGACATCGCTTGTAGTGATCACTTTATTGTTTAGCAACAGATTCGGAAACCCTCCGGGCTTTTGCGCATGCGCCGGGCGGAGTTATTTTCATCAAAATAGGGGCAAGTGAAGAATGGAAGGGTGATGTTCACATTTTACTGAGCGTGATCTAACAAAGAACTCCGGAAATGTGCTCATATGACTCATTGCCTGACACCCCTTTCCGGTGTAAAATCGTCCAAAAGTGGTAGTCTCGGAATCCGTTGCTGAACAGTAGGTCAAAGCCAAAGTAATCGCCACATCCGAATGATGAGTACATCCGAAATGCCTTAAAAATAATACAGTTCTATAATTATTTATTTATTTATTTAAAGAAAACCACACTACAGAGAAAACTCCATTTACAGAGTGCTGACAAACACACAAAGAACAAAAGTCACAATGAGTAAATAAAAAAGAATATGCCTTAGAAAGCAAAAAGTAGACCACAGAGAATACATAAAATCATAAAACTTATGCAAATGTATATATAATTAAAAACGAAAACACATAATCACAAACTTTAAGACACACTATAACCAAAAGCGTCTCCTCAAATTTAAAGTTCATTTCCAAAAGAAGGGTCAAAACAAAACACGAGTTTAATAAAAACACACCAGAGTAGTTTAAAACGTAAATACACTTAGAGATTAAAAAAAAAATGCAACACTAGATAAAAATAAAAACACGCGAAAAAACTGGTCGAATAATAAGAACACGGAAAACTAAATAGCATAAAATCTAAAATGTTGTAGAAAGGCAAAATAAAACATATCATGTATTTAAAAGATGCAAACATTAATTAAAAGACCCTAGAGATATTAAAATGTCGTTCATCAGAAAAACGTGTTAAAATTTTATAAAACCTATATAACGAGAACCTGTTAATATAATTAAATTTTGAATCTAAATTTGGAAAAGAATAGCAGAAAAAAACCGACCACACAACATCGTTTATATGTACTCATCGTTTTAAAAAGAAAAAGAAAATTGAAAATAAAAATATAGAATTGAAAAAAATATTCATACATATTTAATTTTTTAAGCTTTCTTAAAAAAAAAAGTTTTCGATTTCAAGGTCTCGCTTTTTTTTCTTCAAGCATTCGTTGAATAAATCGTTCAGATGAAAAATAAAAAAATCATCACTGTATTGGACTGATATTCTTAAAGTACGAAAGACTTGAAAAGTTTCTTTTCCCCGATGGTGGTCTCTCTTCAGGCCCCTCTTCATCATTATTGTCCTCATGTTCTGAGGGACCATCTCATCGAAACCGATCACTACAAACGAGTTGTTGATCAATAGAACCTGCTGATTTTCTGTGTTTAGATGCAGGAGATCCGTTCCACGCCATTTTGATCAGTACACCCTATTGATCGGTTAACCTCGCCATTCACCGCTCTTCCAAACTGGAATTTTTGGCACACGGGAAGGGAAAACCAATCGTCAGGATGAAAAACCGATGAAAATTAGCATAGCGGAATGGAAGGGTCGGAATTCAGAATAGTTTGAAGTCTGATTGGAATGGCCGGTTCACTTTTTGAGGATCTCGATTCGAGGGTAGCGGTAAAACAAGGATCTGTCTACATTGGAACCTCGCGTCGAGGTTGAAAATGAAACTCGAAATCTCCCGACTGGGGAAAGAGGAGAGTGGGTGGATATAATTCTGTTATTTTGAACCTTGTCTCAAAACAAACTTTGGAACATCCGTGAATATTTTGCCCAGTTTTTTGATTAAAATGGGTAGGGGAAAAAACCGCTCTTAGGACAAATGACATAGATTAGCCTTCTCAGTGAATGCCCAGCTTTATATCCGTGATCCTACAAGCGGCGACTACAGTAAATTCAAAAATAAAAAGAAGACAATACAAAGTAAGTTTCCAGAATCGAACTGGTTAGGCATTTTCCTGTAGAATAATCAGGTTGATTTGAAGATCTAGGAAGGACGACATAATAAAGATACGAATTTGTATGGATAAGAAAAAATAGATGGGAGAAAAAGCTTTTTGTGTTTTCATTTTTTACGTAGTTTTAGTAAGAAAATCAAGTTCAAATTCATTATAAATGTTTTCTTCCAGGAAATTGCCAAAATTTTATATCAGTAATTCTTTATTAATGGGTATTTATTTGTTTTCATAAATGAGTTATAACTCCCCTCCCCGCAAGATACTTTATTGGTAGCTAAAAACCAGGCTCTTCGAAATTAATTCAAATTTGGTGCGTATCTGGAACAAACAGTCTAAAATCGGTTTTGTTGTGGCTAATCCGGTTCTGGTCCTACTTTATGTTTGTAATGGCCTACTTCTGCAATGTAGAAAATGGTCAAATATCAGAGTTCGATTCCTAAAGTTATCATCGAAATGATGGCAAGGTAAAAGCTTCTAGAATAAAGTTACCTGCGCACGGGACAAGTGCAGGAAGATAACAAGAGTTCCCCTACATTTCCAAGAACTCCTCCCCACAGGTCACGTTTCAAGGTCATACACTCGCCCCATGTACTTTCATCACTGACAAGGGACTTTCAGAGGGAGGGACAAAAACGGGACTGTCGTCTGCTGAAAGTGAAAGAGAACGACTTGTTATCATCAGAAAATAAACCTTGAAGAGTTCTTAGATTGTAGAGTACTTTCTGGATCACGAAATCGTCTGTAGCTTTGTTATTAGAAAGATCGTCGGGTAGTTAGAATCAAAACATGTTGTGTGGTTCATGCACTCGTTGTTATTGCACCAAGATCAATGCCGTAAATAATATATGCCAAGAATACAATTTTATCAATACAGTAAATAATATATCAAGAATACAATTTTATAAATCCCGTAAATAATATATGTCAAGAATACAATTTTATAAATCCCGTAAATAATATATGTCAAGAATACAATTTTATAAATCCCGTAAATATTATATGTCAAGAATACAATTTCTATCAATCCCGTAAATAATATATGTCAAGAATACAATTTTAAAGAGGCAACTTTGCTTCTATGTAGCCCAAAACTTTTAATTGTAATTATCCGAATTGTATTTCAGAAAATTATCGACTCATCTTCCTTCGATGAGCGGCTTCTAACAAAAGAAGACGAATATGTATTAAATTAGATGCCTTTCCATCGAGGAACCATGAAAGCGAAATCGAAACTAAAAACTAGCAACTGGAAAAACAAATCAAGACAGCGATGGCGAGCCTTGGGTGGGAGGGAAAAGCATAAGTTGGCTGGGCGCCAAACCGGAGCTGCGAAATTTCCAGCTCCGTCACCGCTAAATTCAATGGGAGAAAACGCCGTTTAAAGCCAGGGTCGTCTTAATAAATAAGAGCGAGCCATCAGAATCGTAACCAGGAATTTGAGCTATTATGGCAAAAAGAAAATGCCACACCTAAAATAAATAAATTCGTCCAAAAAAAATTAAATACAATAAAAGTCTCTTATTAGTGTTTTGCAATTTGGCAAATCGGAACCTTTTCATATTTGAAATTATAATTAAATAAATATTTTGGTTCAAAATTAAAATAAAAATAAGTTTAGAAAATTTGTAGACGCCTTTGGATAAGATGAACTGTTTAAAGCTGTTGGCGCGTAAACAGTCTAACAAAAATGCGGAAACAAACATGTTTTGACACACTCTTGAACTTTTCAGCACCGAAAACGTGAATATGTTCAAATCTCAGCAAGAATTTTTAAATTGTATCTTTTTGCATTAAATGTGTAAATGAAGTAACGTTGCTGTAATTGGGGAACTTGTAAGCTGAACGAATCCCGTCTGATTAACGGGATTCGTTCAAGAAGGCCGCAAAACTTAAGTTTCCATTACAGGGATGTTGTAAAATTGAATGCGTTGACACTCATATTGTGTATGCTAGTGTTAGGCATCATCAATTAGCTTCCGTGACCTTGATTGCTGTCATGTGGTTTATGTATTGCAAGCTTTGTAACCATGTTTCATTTTTCCTCTTTTTCTTATTCTTATTTACTTATACTTAGGCCCGGTACACGCATGCAATATGTGTCGGACACAAACTGACAGCTTAAAGTACATTGTTAGCAGTTGGATCGTACACACCTACCTCCTATTCTGTTACGATTTCTCTGCGATTCGAGGGGGAAATGCTAAGCAAATGTGTCGGACAGGCCATTAGCGACTCTCTTGCTCTGCAGGAAGTACTGTGTACTACCCAATTGCTATCACTGTACTTCAAGAAGCTAATGACTTGCTTGACACAAATCGGGCATGTGCACCGGGCCTTATACTTATACATTTATAATCACACCCCGATGAAACCTTTCGGTTCAATGCAAAAGGTTTTTTTAAGTTGTAAAAGAAAGCCGTGCATAGCGGAAATGGTACTGTAACATTCGCTATCGCAATTCGTTATCGCTAAAATCGTTATCGTTACTAATCTATACATATCGTTAAATTTGTTTGGAATCGTGTGTTTATGCCTGAAAGACCTATGGTTTCTTAATTTGCCCGCTATATGGGACGGACCTTATCATCCTAAATCGCTGTCAGATGACAAGGACGTCATTGGAGATGGAACCCCCCTCTCTAAACTTCCAAACAACAACAGAAGGAGGACATTTGATCCCAATGGACTTTAAGTCGGCCATTCATGAGCTCTCCACGCCGCGCAAATCCGACAACTCCACGCCAAAAAGCAATCGTCAATGTAGAGGCCGGTTAGAATTTGCATGGAGTAATCGTGAATGACAGGCCTAATGCTCACGAGATCTGAGTACACAGAGGATTTTTGATGAAATCTGGTCTCGAACCCGTGGCTTTGTCACCACTCCAGCGCTGATATAAGTTAAACTGAGTCTAGTCTAAAGTGATTGTGGCGTAAGGAAGGAAAACGGTACCGGGGCATAATTAGGGTTACCATACGTCCGGACAGTGGCGAATCCAGGGGGTGGCTATCGGATTGCAGCCCCCCCCCCCCTCCCAGAGCTAGACCAGAATTCTTTATTTCATTTAAAATCACTACAGCTGTTTTTTCTTAATCTCCCTTTAAAAAAAGTGAAAACATTTCTTCCTGGTTTCTGACAGGCTCGAAAGTTTTCTACTTTTGTAGTCATTCCACTCGCATTTGAAGCTTTGGCACGGTCAAAAATATGTCTTTGCTAGTTATTTCATTGTCTTTTTTTGTTAAATTATCGAAAGTATTGTAGTTTTTTTTATGATTCTTATTGTCAGGTGAGTAAAGTCTGTAAAGTTAAAGTGTTTTGGTTTACATAAACCATAAGAGTCACAACGATACAAGACTTTTTGTATCTCAGACTTCCCCCCCCCCCGACCCAAATCCTGGATTCGCCACTGCGTCCGGACTAATGTCCGGATCTTCAAAATGTCCGGTTTTAGCCAAGGAATATGGCGTGAGAGAAATTTGGTTGCAAATGAGAAAAATCTGTCGTATTCGAAGAAGCAGTCATCATTCCGCCAATGAAAGAAAATTTATTGTTTGCACTGTTTACATCCATTGTTGATGAGCCTCCTTATCGGAACCGTAGTTCAAACTCAAAATTAAAAGTTTTGTCAGTTTTATTTTACTTCTGTTTTCCAATATTATAATTTTGAATTATCAAACATTAATAAAAATCGCATCTTCTTTGAGTTCTGACGCCTGAAATGTTTTTTCACTTCTTCAAACTCTGTGCCAGTGCTATGAAAGAGGAGTCCTTGGTAGGCGGGTTTTATAATTTTTAAAGTATACTTTGACCCCCTCCTCCAAGACCATTCACCCCCCCTCCTCCAATTCTGGTAATTCAAAATTATGGTAAACATAGACATAATGTAATTTTTTCTCCACAGTTGTCATCAGTGGCTTAGCATTAGTAAATAGCGCCCTATGCGTTTCCTCTTTCGTCCCATCTTCAGATTTGGCTATAAAAAGTAACAGACGCTCAAACTTTTTGTCTCTATGGCGCCCCTAAGATTGGCTTCCCGGCAGTATGCAATCCCTTTGCTACCCTCCCACATCGCTACGCTACTGTAACTGATTAGATATGCTGAGCTGTATTCCGGAACACTGGCTAGCAGAAGGTGTAGGGCTATTGACAAAATCCAAAAACATGCAAATAAACAACTAAAATGAAATAAAAATTCTGAAAAATTAAATACAGTAAAAGAACGTTAACTGAAATTGGGTTAACCGAAACCCAGGTTATCCGAAATGCCTCTGAAACCGCAAATCCAAAAAACACGTATTGTACTGCGCGAAAATAATGGCGAGGGCGAGACTTTTTTGTAACGATATCCCACTGTTTTCTTTTAAGCCTAAGAAGGTCAGTGTCTAGTTTTAGAATGCTAACATTAAAATTAAAGGGTATTAGCAATGTTAATTACGATATTGTTTACCTGTGCCTGTCCAGATGCATCGCGCCGCAACTCGCCGATGCGATTGTTGCAGCCGACGGAGGGTTAACTTCAATAAAGAACATGAGTGTATTCTACAAAAAGAGTTTTGAATTCGTCTTACACTCAAAATATATCAGAATTACATGCTGTTATTAGATACAAAATAGTAATAGATGTTCATGGCTTAACCCAGGGATTCCCTACCTCTATTCCCTCGCGTACCTTTCGATTAATCTTCATATTCTCGCGTACCCCCTACTGTCATATCCATCCCCACCATCACCAACTATCCGTCTACGCACAAAGAAGTTTTTGTCAATAATATTACAGGGCTTAAGTTAGCTTAAGAGTCAAATGACTCGTATTCATAACATTTGCTGTATTTATTTTTCATTTTATATTTTATTGCATTTTTATACGTACAATAGTATCCGTTCAACGCCAAAACAAATGCAAGCAGTATTGTAACAATTCCGCATTAACTTATAAGGGCAACTAAAAATTGTACGTCGTAATAATCAACTATTTAAGTGGTATAATTATTAAACAGCAAGTATTAACTTGGGTAAACAAAATTCCGTAACTTTTTTAACTTCTTGTGTATTCTTGTTTTCGCCATTACCAACTTTGATTTAGCGGACCTCCAACTGCTCCTTCACGTACCCCCAGGGGTACGCGTACCACAGGTTGGGAACCTCTGGATCAACCAAAAAATTCTTTATGCGAAACGATTCCCCCCTTCCGTTTATTTTGTTTAACCGGGGTTGTATTGTAATTAACCGTTAAATTTTTTTAAAAACAGGACGAGAATATATATATATATATATTTCTATTACTTATATTTTAAATTATTTAATTTAAATTTATTAAATTAATAATTTTAATTTATTTTAAGATGTGTTTATATAATTAAAATTTTATTATTTATTTTTATAATAATAAAAATAAATAAATTATTTTTATTTTAATTTTTTAATTAAACTAATTTTTTTTTAATTTATTTTTTATTTAATTATGTGTTTATTTATTTTTTTCACACTGGTCATGTTATTCTTTCTAAAGCTGGGAAGGAGAATTCTTCAGAAGCTAACTTATACAAAAATTTGCTTCTGACGAGAAAGAATCTTTTAAGCAAATTCGAGATAATCCGGGAAAAGCAGAGAAAATTCTGGACCGTCCGGTACATCTGATCACTTTAATCTAGTCATATTAGTAACAGCCGAATGTGTCTCCCCATATTTTGTCTTTGATAATTAACTACTTGTATTGTTCTCATTTTTTCGCGCCATCGCGCCAAACAGACTGAAAATCTTAATGATAAAAAAACCAGTGTTGCAATTAATGAATTCGTCAGCATTTCCAGGTTTTTGATAACAACTGACACGAAAGAGAGCGAAACAATCAATATGAAAAATAAAAAAACGAAAGCATAAAAGCATCGCGCCGAACGAAAAACAAAAAAGAAGCCCCTTCAGAACAACAAACAAACAAAAAAGGAACGGACCCCATTCACCCCACAGGTTCCCTCATTGTTGCCGCTGCAGCATCTCATCGTTTCTCTCTCTTTCTTTTTTTAATTTATTATTATCTTTTTTTTCATCCTCTCGCACCGCCGCCAGGCAGGTCAGCAACAAACTTCCTGTCTCGACTAGATTTCGACTCTGCCGCTCGGCTGCTGGACTCCCTCAGTTCATGGTTCGACTCGCTCTGCGCTGGTTTGATCCGTTGTTCGCTCTCAGCTTGTTGCCTTGACTGTGTGCGCTCCTCTGCCGTATCGCTGCCTCGTGATTTTGTGGTGCCCCAAACAAGGCTCAACTGCAGATTTGTTCGGCTTTCGACGAGTTGTTTGGATTTTTAAAGTTTTCGTAAATTGTGGTTGGTAAGTGTTTGGACCTTTTTATTCGTTGAATTTATTATTGTTTCGAATTTAAACTGCTAAAGGCTGAGAAAGGCAGATAAAATAAATTAGTAGCAGAAATTTCTTACAATAGGTAATTGCCTTTTTATTCGTTGGATTTATTATTTGCTCTCATTATACGGGATTGTTTCGAATTTAAACGAACTTTTAATTAAAGATAAAAGAAAAGCAAGTGAAATAAATTAATTGCAGAAATTTCTTTCAATAATTACCATTTTAATCGTTGGATTTATTATTTGCTCTAGTTATGCTAGATTGTTTCGAATTTAAAAGAACTTTTAATTAAAGATAACAGAAAAGCAAGTGAAATAAATTAATTGTAGAAATTTCTTTCAATAATTGCCATTTTAATCGTTGGATTTATTGTTTGCTTTCGTTATGCGAGATTGTTTCGAATTTAAATGAACATCTAACTGAAGATGAAAGAAAAGCAACTAAAATAAATTCGTTGCAGAAATTTCTTACAATAATTGCCATTTTAATCGTTCGATTTATTATTTGCTCTCATTATTCGAGATTGTTTCGAATTTAAACGAACTTCCAATTAAAGATAAAACAAAAGCAAGTGAAATAAATTAATTGCAGAAATTTCTTCCAATAATTGCCATTGTAATCGTTGGATTTATTATTTGTGCTCGTTATGGGAGATTGTTTCGAATTTAAACGAACATCTGAACACTGAAGGTAAAAGAAAAGCAACTAAAATAAATTAGTTGCAGAATTTTTTCAATAATCGTTTTGCGGATGGTTTAAGTAGTTTATCATAATTTCTTTTAATTATGCTTTTCTTGCTAATTTATTTGCTATTAAAATAAATTATTCACTGTGATTTCGTTTTATGATGTTAAGTTTGTTTCTGTGGAGGTTGCGTACCGTTTTGACGATTTTTTTGTTTCTCTTATGCGGTAAATCTTGGGATTTATGTGTAATAGCCGGGTAATAGCAAATTTTAATTTTACCAAGTTTTATTTCTTTTGAATTCAGTGCTATGATAATAGATCGAAAAGTATCGTGCAGGTTTGCATTAGCTACAAACATTAAATGGATAAAATAATTATAAATACAGTACAAATTAAATAAAGTGGATGTTGTTTGACAAATATATAACTGAAAATTTAGAATTTTCTTTTGTGTTTGATATTAAATCTATTGCGACATTGAATTTTGGCAAAAGTATTGCTTTATAATTAAAAATTCTGTAATATTTTGGGCATTTTCTAATATTTAATGATGTTCCATTTTGGTGCGTAGCTCTTAATGTTGACATTCTTCAGCTACATAATTCGAAACACGAGTAAGTTTTGTGGAGATATAAATATTGGAAATTTCAATCAGAGAACAGCAAAACATGCGAATTATTCCTGTGTTTTTTAGAACAAACAAGTGAATTTAGTTGTTGAATAATGTACCATAAATTACTTAGCTTAGGATTTTTTTTTCTTTTTTTCTGTAAAATGCAAATATTACGTTTCCTTTCTATGAACGATGAGAATATGTTTGATTATAATTTTTTTTAATTTAGCCGAATATTTTTTATTTCAATTATAGCGAATCCCCCCCTACTCCCCTCGCGCCTTTTATTCGCCATATTTAAATGAAAATTATTAATTATTTTGTTGTTTTAGTTGCATTTAATATATAAATAATATTTTGCATTCTATTATTATTTTTCCAATAAAATTTTGCGAAGAATATTATTTCTCCATCATTCCGAAATGATGCAGATAAATCTTTTTTGTAAGAAAAATAATAAATGTTAGCAATATCATATTTAAATTTTTGTCAAATCAAAATTTATTTATGAAGACAAAGAATTCCAAGCTAAATAAGTTTATTTCTTTTAATATAATATATCAATCATTTATTCAACAAAATGCGCTTTATTAGAAATTAAGGAAACAGGAAATGTTTTTTAACTCTCATTTTATTCGAATTAAATGTTATCAGGCAACGACCTCTAACAAGACATAATTTTGATGAATACTTTCTCCGTATTATAAGCTCAACTTTTTCTTCTTTTTAGTTCAGTTGTAGCTAAACGAACCAGGATATAACTGTGCAAAAAAGGAAAGAATGTATATTATCTTAAACCCATGAAATGAGGTGAAATCAAATTCAGAGTATTGTCATGATGATAAAAAAAAGTTTGAAATTTATGGTCATAATGAAGCAGCCTTGAAGAACAATATCTGTCAGCACTCCTCGCTTTTCTGTTTACTGGTTGATAAAATGTAATTAGGCGAGTAATCCGATCTGCGCAAGAAAAATTTGAAATAAACAAATCATTCATCCATCTGACAATCACTTAGGGTTCGTAACGGCCATTCAATTGCCTTATCTAAATTAAAATAAAAAACATAGGTTCTGTTAGACGGGCCTGTGCCTTTGATGTAAACAACGCCCAAGAAACCTGTTTCATAAACCGTTTTGGAATCATGACATCCTTTTATATTCCTCTGTAGGAAACTTGGGAGAAATCTTGCCTCGGTGTTCCACACTGCAGATAGAAGTCTTCCGCCATTTCGTGGCAACGAATTCGTCACAAACTCAAGCTTTTCAGCAAAATTCTTATTTTACGAACTGTTCCTTAGTCCTTTTGAAATATCTTTAGTGTTCGTACACACAGTAACAGTTCTTCCACCAGCTCCTGGCAACAAATTCATTACAAACAGAACTGACGCTTTTCTGCAAAATTTACGAACTGATTCTGAGTCCTGTAGAATAAATTTTAGTATTCGTACAACGATAAAGGTTCTTTCATTTTGTGGCAGCAAATTTGTTATATAAAGTAATCTGACGTTTCCGCGGAAAAATTGATTTTATATCCAGTAAGTAATTTTGTTCGTATGAAAAAATCTTTTCACCATGTTTTGTCATCTAGTTCGTTACTTGCAGCTCTCTGGTGATTTCTGCGACATTCCTAATTCGCAGACTAATTCTTGATTCCTCAGAAAAATGTTTAGAGCTCGTGTATTTTCTGAATGCCACGAATTTTTCTTGTGGTTCATCTTTGAATTGTGACCTACGATCCCCAGGATTTGTGAACGCCTGGTGTTCGAATGTCAATTATTGGTCCGTAGAATAATTTTTAGAACTCGTATTTTCTAGATTTTACCAACTTTTTATGATGGCGCATCCTAATTGAGAATTTTCGAGTGAGACTTACAGACACCAGGTTTTGTAAAAACTATTAGCCATTTCATTCTTACTGAATACACGATTTCGAGAATGTTTTTTTATATCCTTTTCACTCGGTGTTCCTTCTCGCGTAATTGACTTCTAGGTTCACTTAATAAGAAGACTTTTTGAGTTGTCCACTTTAGCCGGACCTTTTTATGTTCTTACAACTACCTAGATTTCCTTATTCCTCGATTTAAAAATAAGTGCAAAATGTGTTGGAAAACGTAGACTAGAATTACGACTACATGTCTCAATGCTAGATTTAATACTTCGAAATTTGTAGGTGAAATGATTGTTATGGTTTTTCCTCATTAAAAATTAAGATTTGCAAATCTGATTTATGCTTACTTAAAATAGGTTAGTTTGGAAGTTTTTTACGCTTTCTTAAATTTATTTTTAATTAGTTATTTATTGTTTTCTCGATGGAAAAAAGAAATGCCTGTAGGTAGCTAATGTACTCCCCCCCCCCTGCCGGTTTCTAGGGGATATCCACAATACCAGTCTTAAATCCTGCGGATGGCCGAAGTTAAGAGTTCATAATAAGAAAGGGGTGTTTTAGGTATGGGATTAAGTATGACTGTCCTATCTAGTAAAGTTTCGAATCCACTATACTTGGTGTTCGTGGTAAAAGCGCAGTTATAAGTATCTTTTAGATTTATTGTCTTCTTTCCTGCTTGATTACTTAGAAAAAAAAATAACAGGATGCGAATTTAGATTTTACTGTCGATGAACAGTCTTGCACGAACAATGCAGTGCAGTGCAATAGATCATACTTGGTTTCTCAATATGATGATTGTCACGCCATTAAGGCTTCCAAGATGAATTTCATACAGCTATATACTATCTTGAAGTGTTTAGCTTCGCAGATTTTTCCAGTGCTGGTTTTTCTTTTCACTTTCCATCATAAACTCTTTATTAACTCGAGTTCCATCTTCAAGTTTTAAGAATAAAGCGTATATACTCCGAACAACCAACTTCGTTGAGTTTAGTTTAGTTATATTGACATCCTGTTTTGAAGCAACACGAGGGCTCTTTTGTGACGGTTCTCGTAACTTTGAATTTTCGTCAGATGACGAGGACGACACCTCAGCCGGCACTCCCTTTTCAAACTCCCTCACCACACCAACGGATCCAACTTCGTTGACTCGAGATCCCTCTATTACTTGACCGCTGCAGACTCTTCATTTTTTTTTCTCCAGCATTTCTTTTTATGACTGAGGGAAATCTTATCACCGTTCACATATGCTCCTTAACACTTATTAGAAAGCATGCGGCTATCAGCTGATAAGACCACACATGTCCTTAAAAAGAAAGCTAACAGCATAGTGATAAGAAGACCAAATTATGTTCGCTGTATTCTGACGGTTTACTCAGTAATAGAACCACCCGCCACTACAATAATAAAGTCTCAAACAGTGGCGTATCCTGGATTTTGGCCTGGGGGGGGGGCTGATTTCATAAAAATTTTGAATCATCGTGACCCCATGGCTTATATAAGTCAAAACACTTTAATAACTTTACTCACCTGACAATAAGAATCACAAAGGCCACTACAATACTTTCGATAACTTAATAAAAACATAATGAAATAACCAGCCAAAAAATGTTTTCGACCGCTTTAACGCTACAAGTACGAATGGAATGACTGAAAAGGAGAGAAAATTTTCTAGTCTGTCAAAGCCAGAAAGCAATGTTGCCTCTTCATATTTTTTAGAAAAAGAGATTAAGAACACAAATAGGTGTAGTGCAGCTATATAGCAGCCCCCTCCTGAATTCGCCACTGCTCTCAAATTATTTATACAGATTCTGCCAATCAGTTTTAATAAATTATTTTCAATGGTCAGAATTGTATGCCATTCAACAATAACAGATGATATATTGAATATGCACCAGGCCTATAGAAACAACTGATTTTCCATTGAATCCAGTCTTGAACTTTCGATCTTCAGTTTCGAAGCCGACTCCTCACCATCAGGCGCCCGCGGCCTCTGCCGAACGCCTAAACTTCAGTCTGAACCAACTGAAAGAGCATTATGTAGAACGCTGCGAACAACCCCATTATCAATGAATGGCATAATATGCATTTCTATAGATGATTCTCGGATTACAAAACCCTCTGCGCTTTTGCACATGCGCCAGGCGGAGTTGATTTTATCAAAATAGGGGTGAAATGAAAAATGGAGGGGGATATAGTTACATTTTACGTAGCGTGATCTTACAAAAAATCTGGAAATGCTCTCATCTTACTCATTGACTGTTACCCCTTTCCGCAGTAAAATGATCAAAAAGTGCCAGTCTTGGCATTTTGAAACGATTGTCTTAAAGCTATAGAAAGGGCCCAAACGAATTAAACTACTTTCGTATTAAATATAATGTTTCATGATATAGAAAAATGTTTTAAGCCAGAAATTCACCTGCAATCCACTCCACTTTTTTTCAGAACACAGGTTGCCAAACCCCTTCGTCAATGTAAGAAACTGATGAAAATTGGTGTAAACCGAGGAAAAGTTCGAATTCCATCCGGTTTGGATTTTCATTTCGCTCAATAGGTCTTAAAACTGAAATACTATAGTCGGTTAGGGGGAACCAGCCTCTCTGAAAAAGGCAAAACCACAAAATGAGGATGGGGGGAGGACCCGTTTTGAAAGCGGGGGAGTAAGAGGCACAGTAGCCTAAGGGATCGGGTTGCCCGTGGGTGCTGTCGGCGCAGTCCGACCTGTGAATGACCCACCAAATTTTACGGCCTCAAAATGGAAACGGTCTGCTAAGAAGCACTCCAAATAGATTGGAACAGATCTGTGGTGAATGTACAGCTACTATACTCAGAACTCTGTGACTGGGCGTACTCGTATTGCGTCACTTGTCCCGTACTTGTCAATTGAAATCGTCACTGACTATATAGTCAATGCGGGTTTAATCATTAAAATAAGATAAGACTACGTCGTAGGACAAGGGATGTGCATTAGTTTCCTCAATGCAGCATTTTGGTGCCGGATATTAAAATTTTTATTTCTAAAACCATTCTCGTCACCACTGTCTTCACTGCGCTTTTCCACACAAAGGAATAGATCGTTAAATAAAAACAAACAAAAATCAGTCGTAAACTTTTTTCGTCGTTCCTTTTCTTTCTGTTGCGGAGCTGCTTCGGTTCGTCAGAATGACATAAAGCGATTCGTTGCGTGCTGTTTGTGATAGTTTGGCTGGGAGCATCTCTCTCTTCTTTTCCAAATGGATGACGGGCAAGGTCAGAGGATTGGCTCGATTCGCATCCTTCTGGGACGTGAGCTTCGAGTAGCCCAGAAACCTGTACGGACTGAACCAGTTTGAACCAAATCGTTTCCATAGGCCTGATTTTTACCAGTAAATTCACCTTTCTTTTAATCTGGCCCCAGTAGCGGCAGTTAAATTTTTATTTCAATTTAGCCGCTGTGGTGTGCCTCTGACTCCAGCTGAATTCCGCTTTATTTCTCAACACCAATTACTTTTACTATTCTCTTGTGTAAATATTAACTATATACTTTTAAGATTCCAGTTTAAGATTACTCATAATCTCTGCAATCATATCTAGGAGTCCCCTCTGGAT
>BGPR01000600.1:149907-229659 GCA_013235015.1 Araneus ventricosus | reverse complement strand
TACTTTACTCATAATCTCTGCAATCATATCTAGGAGTCCCCTATGGATCTACTTTACTTATAATCTCTGCAATCATATCTAGGAGTCACCTCTGGATCTCCAGGGGTGGCGCCGCGTCGGGGATGCTGTGCCCCCCATCGGGGAAAAATTTTGTACGGGGTATTCAACCGTAGTTGATAAACAATAATTTGGTTTAAAATTTGAGACCAAATTCTTACATTCGTTCCCCCATACAGCAGGTCTTGCCCTCCTGTCGGGCAAACTCTAGCGCCATTCCTGTGGATCTCCTACACGAACCTACTCAATGGTATCCTCTCCTCGTCTCCCGCGCAATTGTTTCTCCGTCCCTTCACTTCTTTTGGCTGTGGGACGGAACAGTTACGTGGAGGTTGGTGCCATGGCAGCTACCTAGAATTAGATATTATAAAAAAAGTAATGTGTCCAGGAAAGCTAGCTGATTTCGGAGGTACAATTTTTAAATGTGGTTTTCCACTTCATGTGCTCCCCGGTTCTTTTAGTTGTCTATAAAGTTTTTGTCGCCATCCCCACTTATGATTCTCAATGGCCACTACATTCCGGCTCGTTTGAATTTTTATGTTTACTGTTTTGTAAAAGTAATAAAATATGCCAAAATAAAAATGCGTGAAATATAGGAATGACTGAAGCCGTAGATTTAGGCGAGATAACTTTTAAAAATATGGAGTTCTATGGCTTCCCATGTAGCTGCATATCATTGTGAAGAATTACCTTCGAGGGAAAATATTTCGTCGCGATTTTGTGGAATGATCTGAAACAATGGAAACTACTACTAGTCATAACTGACCCGAACGTATGCTGAGACTCGATCATTTCTTGAGTACAAATTTTGACTTAGCGTGACACTCGGTTAAGTACTTTGTATGTAAATAACAGTGAGTTAGCCTAAACCTAATACATTGAGACTAAGATAAATACAAGAATGGTAGTCATTATATTTCCATTGTGATAGGATTTCATGTAATTGTAAATGAAATATAAATTGCAGATTCTCTTAAAATATTACATTAATTAAACAATTTCTTATTGAAGTAGTTTATGAAATTTCAATTATATTTCTTTTCTCTTATATCATATTAAAATAATCAAATTGAACTCAAAATCATTTCGGCAAACTTCATGCTTAATCAACTCCCATATATTATTCTCTTCTGAGGAAAGATTCCTTGAAAATTCATGCAATTCATTGCTGTTATAGGCTCCTCATTGAAAATGAGATCCATCCCCCTATTGCTGTAGGTAGTGGTTGTACTGAAAAATTTTAGGGATTTCTTATAGGTATTTTTAAAACATTAAATATTTTAACCCTTTAGAGGGCCATTTTTTTCTAGTAGTGATATAATAAAAGAACTTTGGGATTGAGATTAATTTAAGAAAAGAATTAATTTAATTTTATTAATTAATAATTAATTACCAAGTCAAAACACTTCATTATGGGTTTAGGTAACAAATCGGAAAATCTAGTTCCTGTTTCATTGAAAAATTTGGCGAGAATTACTTAAAATGTAGTAAGACAACCTTAAAAATTCATAAATTTGGTGGTAATTATACTTTCCACGGCCTTAGAAAGGGTTAAACCACAAATATTTCAGATTCATTTCGGAAGAATCATTATTTTCTTTGGATCTTACATTTAATTTATTGGTCCCTTCCAGTTTACCTTCGTTCTAAATGAAAGAGACAAGACAATTCACATTCCTCTTCCACTTTCTCCATTGCTCACATATTCTCCAACGAAGTTTTGATATTGGACCTTCCTGAGAAGCTGCTCATTCATAGCCAACTACAAACCACAAAGTACTTCCTCTCAAAAGAAAAAAAAAGCTGTTCGGTCCGAACTGGGAAAAGTCCCTCACTATTTGCTCTCCATTGATGTTTGTGAAAGAGCTTTTGTTGCCTCTCTAGCTGCCGGACTTATCTTTCAACCGGTTTCATCGGGCCTCGCAGAGAAGCGAAACACGTGCATCTGGTGACACCTGAACGGAAGTGAAACGAAGCATTGTGTGGAGTTCACCAGGTAGGCCAGATCTGGTCCTAAATGACGCCGTCACCAATTAATGGACGGCTAGCGTGACACTCGCTTGTGTACTTTGTGTGTAAATAACAGCCTGGGTTCTCCGGGGATGGGTGACAAGTTGGTGCATGTGGGGTGTTCCGGTGAATGCAGTCGGAAACATCCATAGAATTTCTCATGGTCTTTTCTGTCTGTGTTGTTATGATGTCACCTTGTTCTAGGAGGTTGTAAAATCGCTATCAGTTTCCTTATGTTATTAAAATTTTGACATTTGCACTTTCAGTGCTATATAAAGGCTATATTTTGATGCTTTGAGAAGTTTATAGTCCTAATAGTTATACTCGCAACAACATAATGAATTTCGGTGATCTCCAGAACACACCAATAGATAGCTCAAAACAAGGATATTCCCGATGTAGTTTATTAATGCTCAGGTGAAAAAAATCAAATGCATTGCGTCAAATTAGTTTTGAAATATGCTGCGCATTTTTTATTTGCTGCTCATAATATTGCGTCACAGCATAACGTGAAGCAATGGTAGATCATTGGCGCCCTTACTTTTGTCATGTGACTGTGACGTGGTGACTGAACTGACTCAATTATGTTTTCTTTTGGCGAAGAGCATAATTGGAGATACATCTGTTCGTCTAACTCTCTTGAATCCGCCTCCTTTCAAGAAAATCCAGTTTATTAATTTAAGTTATTTTTGAGTATTCGTTCTATTGTGTTCGTTGTGGAAAAGAGAATACGTCTTTGTCATATTGTTTTAACAGAATTTTTTTTAGATAAGAATGGATAGCTACATGATTACTTTTGAATCATTACTTCAGATGTAATTGTTTTTATTTTGGTTCCTTTAAGGTCTTACAGGTGTGGATCTGTGTCTGCAATCTAAGGCATATTGGGTCTACTATTTGTCAATAAGGCCACCTTAATGCCGGCTTTTATTGACTGCAACGTTGACAAAGGGTTATTGTGTTCTGAAGCGTATGTTTTAAACTGATATTGACGAAATCGAATGATCAGATCTGTATATGGCATGACCAGCCCTTGATAAAATCCAGCAGAAGAAATTCAGAAGATACCTAAGAAAACAAACCACATTTCATGCTTTACCACATTGGGGGCATCAAATGTAGATCTCGGTCTTTGGGTACTTTTAAGAAGAGTTAAGTCGTAAGACATGATTTTTATTAATAAATTTAATTAAAATGACTCATTGTCCACAATCGGGAAGAAGTGCCGGGTGTTTTGGAATTTTGAATAAATTGCCTCGTTTATTTTAATAAATGGTTCGTTTGAATGAAAATGTTTATTTGGATTTATTTTTTTTAAAGTAAGCTTCTGAAAAATTCTCCTGCTGATTTTTAATAATTTTGTATGCAATCAATCAATCATTTTAATCAGTCAATCTTTTAAAAATTTATTCTTTCTAACGCCGCCTCATTTTTAATTACTTCAACTTCAATCTTCAATCAAGATTCTTCGGGGAGTCCCTTTTTCTCAAGTATTTAAGCTATCTGTGTATTTTTAACGCTTTCGTTGTAACCATGGAACTCGCCTAATAAGACGGGCTGTCTTTGCGCGCACTTTCTGAATAATGGTCACGGCTCGATCTACTTAAAATATCATCTGAAGATTTTAAAATCATCTTTCATCTATTAAAGATAATATTTGAAGAGTTGAAATAAACTATTTTTAGATGTAAACGACTACCAACTTCTTACGTCTGTCTCTGAACTATACCTAAAGGAATAGCATTTCATCCATATAAATTCATTTTCATAGAATAATCCCAGTCCCGTAGCGTAATTTCCTGAAATAGAATTAAAATCCGTATGTGAGCTCTAGACAATGATAAACAGATTTCTAGTATCTGCGAAGACTGTCCCATTTTTCAATTTACTGTTCCAGCGTCACTTCTTCTATATCTACAACGTCTAGGGCTAAAGATCAGAAAATCTGGTCTAGTGTGGATGTATGTGCGAAACTGGGCCTATTGAGTATCAAATATTCGAAACCACATGCATAATGTGTTTACGTTAAAAGGCTATTCTCAAAGATTAATTCGTTTCCCTCACAACACCTTTAGAATTTTTTTATTATTATAGCATTAATTTGAACGTTTTCCAAAGTCGACGTCGTATTTGCCTTGTGATTCCCAAAACATATAAGTAGGCCACGACTTATTCGCTTGGCTTCCAGAGAGGATAAAAAAAAACAAGGCATTCATCCCAAACACATTTTGCACAACTGGCAAAGACTGTTTTGCTTCAAGTTTCCCGTGTTATGTCTCTCTCTTCAATGTGCTCGGGCTCCTAGAACCACAATACTCTTTTTCTGGTGCCGTCGTCGTCATCCTTCAGCTGTTCCCTGTAGTCCATAACATCGCAATTTTTTTTCCCCAACAAAATTAATCCCTTAATAACAATCACATTTTCCCACAGGGAGAATTATGAAACTACTATAATCCATTGTACTACCAACTCTGAAGGTCTCGACCTCTCAGCACCCATACTGATTCGCAAAACCATAAATTCCTGCCTCTGCCAGAAAATCGCTGCCGGTAAATTGCTTCGGTCACTTTTTGAGGAAACGCTTGGTCGATCAAGTTTCTCTTCCTACAAGATGTATCAGCTGCTCTATCTGAATGAAAATCGATAATATTAGCATTAGCATCGATTACTGCTGCAAATGCATGATGTTTACCCGCGTACCTATTCCTTTGATGGAATTGCTTGTGGACAGGTTTGTGCTTGCTGTGACGATACAGTCTTTTGAAGGTCACCTTCATATTTCAAGGCAATCATAATGGCCTCCGAAACAGTAGTCAAAAGTCATTATTTTCCCATTAAGATTGTTTAAATAAGTTAACAAGAGTCCTTTTGGAATGATCTCATATTTTTATTTGTGTAGTCCTAGTTCAGGGCTATTATGAATAAGACCCAATTCAGCCGGCGTTTCTCTGATGAATCTAAATTATATCAAATTTAGTGTCACAGTTATGAGTCATCTTTGCTTTACTATGGATCTATAGGGTTGCCATATGTCTGTATATACGGGACTGTCACTGCATTTCACTACTCAGTCCCGTATTTTTATTTGTCACGTTTTGTCCCTTATATTGATCAGAAGTTATGTCTAATAAAACTAAGTGGATAAGTATTTGCCATTCCAGCCCACAATGCAAATGGGGGCGAGAATATTTTCGCTAATGTCAACTCGATGGTCGAACGAAAGAAACAGGTTGTCAGTGGAGACAATTGATGTAATTTTGATTTGTCATTATAATTTTAAAATGACTTGCGCCAACTTATAATTATGTGAAAGAAGAAGTTAATAATATATTATTAATGATATAATTAAGAACGTAAAATCAACTTAAAAATATGACTGGGCTAAAAAGGATTAATCTCGCATCTTTTTTATTATTCTACGTATTAATTTTATTAGATTGCTTAAACTTCATTGATTTTTTATCAGACTAAAATAAACCATTACCTACTCTTTTTTATCATGTTTTTTTTATTTAGCACTTACACGTGCCGTATCAATGCTTGGCAATTATGGTAACCCTACTGATGTAGAATGAATGTTCAAAAAATTACTCTAAAATTGTATCTAAATTGTTGCTTTTCCATCCATTGTTAATTTATACGTAATCTGCGAGTGGTCACGTCGTACACTATTAGTATTGAGATACTGTTCAACTAATCTTTTTTCCAGTCAATCGGGTTGTTCATCATAATCAGCTGGAGTATTGTTATCCTTTAAGGTTAATGGAGATACAGAGAACCGTTTTAGTTTGTCTGGTTAGTCAAGTCTGACATTAAGATAGCATTATTGAAAAATTTGATTTGTTTTCTACTTGGGGAGTGCTGTACTTGAGAAAAGTAGAGCATGCACCTTTAGAAGATAATTATCTATTATTTCTTTATTAGAAGAGCACACTTGTTGAGAAGATAAAAAAATTACTTCATTAGTAAGTGCACATAAAACTGAAAAGGTAGGAAAAAAAAATTTTTTAAATAAATATTGTACAAAGTATTGGAGCTAAATTCTCTATTGCTTCATCATATTTTAAGACAACTCATTCGAAAATTGGCCTTACTTTTAAAATGTTTTTTAAAGAAATGATACGAAATTGATGTACCAAGTAAAAGAAGATTTTTCTTTGTGTTCATTTTCTTAAATTACAGGCCACACAAATATCTTCCGAAGAGTAGTCTTTCAGTTAGCAATGCATTTAATCAGATATTTTAATATAAGCCAGGGCTTCTTATTTTCTTTCCAATCGTGACTTTTTTTAGTCAGAAAAACTTTGGCGAACCCATTTCTTTCAAAAAGTTTTGATGCGACTACAAACGTGGGAAAATAAATTTTAAAAAGAAACATTATTGATGCTAAATGGAAGGAATTTCGATAAAAAAAAAATAATAATTATGTAGGAAATGTTAATTAAATCATTTTTAAGTGGAGACTTATAATAGATTTTTCCTTACAAATTTTGAAGTATCTGAAAGAAAATGGCTCTGTTAACAAAATGTTCTTCTGCACAACCCACTCGAGGTCACGACTCGCAGTTTAAAAAGCTCTGATGTAGTTTACTAGTTACATTCGTAAATTCTTGTGAAATATCTGATATAGTTTTTTAGTTACATTCGTAAATTTTTCAATTTAAAATCATTTAAATTCATAATTGTTAATTAATTGTATTAACTCTGTAAAGTATCATACATAAGATTTCCAATTAATGAGCTAAAATATCGGATACCATTCAGTTTATTAAAATGCATGGCTGAATTTTATTTTATTTACTAACATTCAGTGATAAAATTGCAATTGCATTTCAGACGTCTAAGAATTACTATTTTTTTAAAAAAAGTTCTTGCTATTTTCTGTGCAATATTTACATACTTGAATATCTTATATTTATATTTAGGGTTTGCTAAAACTCTTACGACCGTTAAGGAGCTTGGCAAAATAGTTTAAAGAAATCACATAAAGCATAAAGAAACCACTATTTTTAACTTTAATTATTAAAAAAAAACTTTTTTAAAAAAGAATCGTAAATTTTGCAATCACTTTTATTATTTTCTTTCAAGCTGATACATTCACTCTGATCATTTTAGGAAGACCATATTCAAGTAACCGTTGCGATGGAGAATTTTTCAGAAGCTTAATTTTTTTTAATAATTAAATCTTGTTAGCGTTAAATCTTCCAGAATATTCGGCGTCCTGTGCAAAATTATTGTGGTGCCCCTTTGTATACATCCTATATTGGTTCATGCGCTAAAGGATTTAATTATAATTATTAACAATAATAATTAAGATTTAACTGTAGTAAATGATTTAATTATAGTAAAAGATAGCCATATAACGCTCGCGAATTTTCAAATTTATGATTGGAGATTGGCATCCCTACAAGATCGGCGCATTGTGCCGCGGCACAGGCTGCACACCCCTGGAGCCGTCCCTGATATAAAGAAACGACAACCTGGTGCTTTTAATTCAAGTCCTGGTTTTTTTCAGCCCGGGACAAACAGCCGAAAATCGGGAGTGTCCCGAGCAATGCAGGGATGCCTGGCAATTTAAACTATGAAATCGTCGAGAAAGAGTGTTTTAGAAGTCTTCAGTCTTATTCTTTAGCTGTGAAACCTCAAGTTCCTTGTACTTTTATTACATTATTATTTACTTCGCTTATACCTACTTACTGTCTTTTATGGAGATTTTTTTTAATAAAAAAGGAATTTTCACGTTTGAATTGCATAGTAATAAAGATAGATTTGCACGTATTTTCGTACTAGAAATGAAATTCTTGGCCACTGGCAGAAACGAGCGTGCTGATGCTCTGCCTTCTCTTCAATAAAGCTGCATTTCAAGTTTCTAACTTGTAACAGAAATTACCATAATTTGCATACACATAAGTACTCTGAAATGGGTTTTTCTCGTGGATTATTTGAAACAGCGATTTCGCCATCCGTGCGGAAAATAAAGTTGATTTTAATCGATAATCTGCTTATATCACAAAAGATTTTATTATTCTATTCCTTTTAAATCAGAAGTGTGTATCTGGGACGCAGCCTGATACGCCCAAGAACAAGTTGTTTTACATGCCGAATAGCGGCGCTTCCCATTACTCGTTTCGTTAAGCTTTATGTGTTCTATTACGCAAAAGCGATTAATTTCGTCTGATTCTATTTTGAAACAATTGACACTGTCAACTTCGCCAAGTCAGGCGGAATTAATCGCTTAGAGACCCGTATTATCGAAAAGGAATTTCTTTGATCATGCATAGTTTTGGGTTTATTTAGCGGATGTTGTGAGGATAAATCAACTTCATGATAAGTTTCCGATGCTGTTAAATGAAACATAACTTGTTCTTATTTGTCGAAGTAGTAAAGTCGCTAAATGGAACACTGGATTTTTCACCCCAATACTGCACAATATCATTCCATTTTCTTTTTCCTTTCTAATCATTCAAAGACTGCGTAATCCTCTAATTGTTAGCGAAACTAATTTCCATTTCTTTTTAGAAAATTCAAAATCAAACGTAGTTTTCGTCGAATAAAAATTTTGTAATATATATTTAGTTACCATAATCTGAATATTTATTCGCAAACCACATGCTGAAGTCAACCAACTAAATATAATGACTGATTATAGAATTAATGAAATGTATGCAGTTCGATAGAAGAATGTATTACAAAGATAATAATAATAATTGAAATAAAAAATCGTTTCTAAAGTTTATGAGTATCATCTAGTTATTTCTCCGTATGACTAGTTTGAGATGTTAGTTAAAGAAAAAAGTTGCAACATTTCTGGAATTCTCTTGTAAAATATTGCTTTTTACCAAAATGCTTTCGTCTTAATTTGTAGGAAAATGAAAAAAAGCAAGCTGGTGCTTACAGAATTTCCTTAGAATCACTATCAACAAATCATTTCATTAATGATTTTATTGATTTAATGCAAATGTTGGAAATACAATTCTTCAAAACTGCATGGTAGAATTGAATATCCGAAAGGGAAAATATTAAAACATTGTGATTATATTAATTATGAAATTAAACGATCATTTATCGTTTGGTTAAAATTAACTTCTCCCTCCACTTCTCTGTCAATAAATATACAGTGAAAATATCGTCTCAATTTCTTTGAAATGTTAGGAAATATTTGGATTGGAGAAGTGAAGTGCTTCGTAGAACCTTTGCTACAATAAATAAACTTGTATCTGTTAGACAAAAGAATAAATTTTTATTTATAATTTTGCTATATGACGTCTTTTAAAATTCTTGCGAAAACTTATAAACATCCAGACGATTAAAACAATAAAATCATTCATAGATTATTTGTAAATACTGGAAACCCTTCTACTGTAAAATAAAAAAATCGTAACAAACCAGTCGATTAAAATTTTATTCTTAAATCTATTCTTCTTAAGGCCGTATTCATAATCCATCTAGAATTCTTAAAATTTGCTTTTCTTTAAGCTCTTGTTATATATTCTGATTTCTTGATTAAAATTTCTACAAGAAAATTCATTAACTAAGCTATTTACAGCAATTTTTCCTTAAATGGGAAGAAGTCGCCTCCTTTAAAAATTTAAAGCAGTTCAAAACAAGCGAGGTAACCTTTTGAACTCCGTTAGCCGGATGATTTCAATTAATTATGTTGCCCTGTCATGCCTTTTATCGTTTTTGTTGTAGTTGTTGTTGATGGTAAACGAACTTTCATTAAAATTCCAAATATGACTATCAAATTTCTCCAAGATAAAATTTTTCTAGATTGATAGACCATTTTAGAATTTCTGCTTTGATGGACAGAATTAATTATGTATTAATAAGTAATCATGGACGATCAGTTATCGCATATTAAAACGTACTTTATTTTCGTAAATAACAATCAATATTTTTGATGCTTCTTCACAATCTTGTCAATCTTGATAGATCGTTTAAATCTGACAATAAATGTATTTCGGATAATCTTTTGTTTTAAATTGATTTTCAGAAGCGCAAATTGGAATCTTTTCTTTTTTAGATGTTTTGATTCGATACGCGGTGTGTGAGCTCTTCGGTAAAAACTTAAAATAATTTGAAAATTTCTTCGTATTCAGTAGAACTTTCTTTCTTGTTAAAAATTTTGACGTGTTATTGAAATATTTACTGTAAACGATGAATTATTATTATTCCTTAATTAGTCTTATTTTCTCAAGTGCTTGTCGAACAGACGCAATTGGTTCTTGAAAAAAATTTTCAGTTTCGTATTGTTCTGAGTTTCGTAATATTTTATGTTGTTCAGTGGGCTTACTAAACGTTCTTTTATTAAATTTATTTAAGCTGCTCAGAATTATTAGTAAAATTTTCTCTTATTTTGTTCGTTTTCTCATGTTTCGGTTCAGAAAAAATGAAACAGCAAAATGTTTGCTGCCAACTCGAATATTCAAACTGTTAAAGATAGGCCTGTAATTTTCTAATTATTAGCTTTGAATTATTTTATAATTTTCATGCCATTTATCGCTTTTGCAAGAGGAAAGAAATGGATTGTCACAATCGCGTGAAAATTATTTTGAATTCATTCCAAGTTGCTTTTTTGCTTACATCATGGATAAGTTTCCGAAAATAAAATGTAACTTCCTCGTTAAATTCTTTGCTAAGACAAGTTATCACGTGGAGATATAGCCCTCCAAGAAATGTTTTTGATTTTGAGAAAGACCAGAAACTTATGTTTTTTTTTTGCTTCGGATCCATAAACAGTTAATTAAGGCTTTTATTTCATCGCGGTTCGGGATCAACGGTCTCGTTGACTTGTTGACCCATTGCGTCAAAGTGATTCGTCATTAGATAATATATCCTCCTTTATTCTGTTAAGTGCAGTCTGTCTCTTGTATATCTTGAATTATGTTGTAATTTGCGAAATGAAATCATGTGCTTATCAATTTATCTTTCTGTATTTGAGTTGTTCTTGTTGCTGATTCTATAGCTGTGGTTCGCAAACTCCTGTGAATCTTCAATATCTTTCTACGAGGTCCGAGAAGTTCTGGTGTTCATTGTAAAATTTTACACTTTTATAGGCTCTGCGGGAAAAAAACCTTTTTTTGACGGATAGGTCATATTTTGCCAGTAATACGGACACTCCATGAATAACAAAAGCATTCAGAAGGATTCTGCGCATGAGCACCTTTTATTCACACAAACAATATTACCACGAGCAAAAAAAAAAAGCAAGAATATGGATAATCCGTGTGCATATTTTAATAGCTCTCGTGCGACCAAATAAAATTAAATATTTTATTTATCAACTTATTATTACCTTTATTTTCGCGATTCCGATGGCAACGATTTGTATTATTCTGTTTTTAACGTAGATATATGCCATTGTTTCTTTTGTAATATACTGTTTAGATAAAGGTGAACAAAAACTCTCCTCAGGGCAATAAACTTCACTTTTCTGGACAGCCTTCTGAATGTAATATACAATATATATATTATAAACTGGAATTGTCTGTTCAGCGCTTTGGCTCACAAATTCTACAGAATAGAATTAAAACATTTTTTAATTTGTGAAAAAATACCGAATGCTGTTCGGACCGACCGTGTGGATAAATACCGAATGTTTCTACAATTGCTCATGTCTCCACAGAGACAAAATATGCAGGCATGCCTAATGTGGCCATACGTCCCATTTTGAACGGGACTGTCCCATTTTTTGGTAGCCTGTCCCGTTGTCCCCAAGTTCGGGATGCCCAAATGTCCCGTTTTCAGAAATAGAGCAACACACGATGGCAATTTCAAACAAGAAGAGGCAAAAACTCCTAAGGTAATGTCTAGTAGCCCGGAGATGACGGGGCTTGCGCTATATGAGTCATACATATGTAAGTTGGTGAGAAGCCTGCCATCCCGCACTTAGTTCTAAGTACCATGACACCGCAGGAAGTGACAGAATGAAACACTGGGAATATTTTCAGCGAGAGTCGTTGGGTGGAACTGTTCAAACACTTTGACTTCAGTAATTTAAATCATACGAACTTTATTAATATATTCTATATTACGAATTATTGAATATATTCTATGTCTGCTCGGCACTTATGCACCAGCGGAAAGGATCTTTTTTTCTTATAATTTGTGGACGAGCTAGAAAACACAGTTGCCAGTCGCAATTTATAAAGCAACGTTAATTACCAAAGTTAATTTTAAGAAATCTTGCCAAGAATTTCATTATTATTATTTTTAAATCTGCACCAAATATACCGAAGCAAAAATGTGTTCTTCAGAAAAATGCAAGATCGCAAGAATTATTTATTTTCACGTGTTTATTCCTGATATTTTCATTAATAAATAAGAACTGAAGAAATATGTGTTTTCTTGAATTTATATAATATTACCTAAAAATTAAAAAATTGTCCCGTTTTCAGGGAAAAAATAAATGGTCACTTTAGGCATGCTTAGGATTCAACCTGCCTGAGGTTTTTCGCTACCATCATTCAATCCAATGTAATTTTTCATTTTAAGCATTTAAACTTACTATCTGTATATTTCCCATCAGTATTTTTCTGACCTTAATACTATTATTGTTTTTATTTTGAACAATTAATTTTACCTGTTTTACCTAATTTCTTTCTTACATCTGAATCTACGTTCTGAGAAATATGAGTAATTTCAATCTTAAACCCTCCCAGGGTCATTTGAGCCAGAGGGTTGGTTGTTCGTAAAGAGTTTCGAAGCAAGTAGATTAAGCATTACTGTGCTGTATGTATGTTACCCCGAGTGAGCCTCCTGATGTTTCTGCCAGATGGCAAATGACTGCTGGCTAATCTGGCTTTTGATAAACATTACATATTTTTTTTTTATGGGGGAGGGAGATCTGTAAAGTATGTCGACCTAAAAAGTAATTTTTTTTTGTTAGGTTGCTTTCGGGAATAGAGAAAATTTTGTATTTATATCATTGATGATCTCTCAGTGCTACATTAAAAACAATTTACTCTGCAGTGACATATGTATTCAATTTTTTTAAAACATACTATGCATTTCGAATTATTATGGTTTCATTAGAATAGACTTTATAGAATTTGGAATTCATTTAATTTAAAATTGATTTATGTGTATTTACCAGTAAACACATGAAATTGGCCGAAGTTACGTGATTTATGTAGGTTAGGTTTACAAAATAGGGGGAAGAAAAGGGTTTGAGACATGATTCATCCATGATTTCACAATGTCTGTGATGTTTTCATTTAACTAAAATTTTATACAAACAATGGATTTTAACGTAAACTGAGTGCTATTTCAGATGTCGGAGAAAAATAAAAGAAATCATCTACACTTATACCTTATCCATCGCTGTAGGTTTTGTTAGTTGAAAAAAAATGGATGTGACAATAGAAATAATGTATAGGATAATATGGCTGTGTTGATAAAGTCGTTGACATTGGTGGCATAATTTAATTGGCATTGTGTGACACTGCTTTAATTTTTCTTTGAACTTTAATTCTATACATTGTTCTTTTTAACGTAAACTGAATATGTTGTGTCAGAAGTCAGTAAAAAAATCCTATCCGCTGATACCTTATTTATTTATATTAGTTGAGAAAAAGGAATATTGACAACAGAATAATATGTAGGATAACAATTGTAATTAAAAGCTACAAATCTGCAGAAAAGATCTTACCCGTATTCCGAATTCCTTCCGATATTCTTAAAGAACCTATCTATCAATTATTTCTTCCTCGGATTAGTGAAAAAGTGAAAATTCCCTTTCTGTTTTCGAAACATGGTTCTTTTTGTAAATCAATCATTTTAATCTGTGAACTTTCACGTATAAAATAAACCTGAATTTTTTCAATTCAGGTAATTATAGTGCGTATTCTTCGAGGTTGGGAAAGATGGTTTCACACATGACATCATCCGGTACCTTGAATTGTTTCTTCCCCGTCTAGTTATTTGGGTAAATGATGGCAGGCTTTACAGGTTTTCTGTGCACCCTTTCAAACTATGCATTAACCTGGGAGTTTTCAGGAGAAAGCTAGAATTATTTACGTCGTGGTTTGACTAGGTCCTGTATTTTTATGCGTTACCTCGGTTAATATTGATGTTTGATGATGCATCATTCAAAATTACACTGGGAGAATTTAAAAGTTATTCTTGTTCGATCCAACGACTGTGTCTAAAAATCGAGTATCTTTGAAGGTAATTGGTAATATTTATAGATGATGTATAAAATGCGAAATGCTTTAGATGCGTGTTATAAAAAAAAACCCAGTTTGTTACGTTTTTGATATTACTTCCATTTTTGTCTTTTCTTGTTGTCTTATTTTTGTATGGAAAAAAGATTGAACAATGTACTACATCGGCAGTTCTATTTGAAAAATAAATCATTTTGATTTGTTTCATTTGTAAATACTTACCTGCTCTTTAAGGTTTACATTTGTGCATCCGTTCATTAGTGAATGTTTGAATTTCTCTTTCTCTTTAATTAGAATTCTTCACAAGTAACATAATTTCTTGTAGACTTTTTACAAATACTACTGCAGTAATTAGTTACTCAACTTTAATTGGAAGCAATTTTGCAATCGGAAACTAACTGCCATTTTATGGGTTTCGGGTTCGCTACTTCAAACTGTACCTAAGTTTACAAAACTGAAAGGACTCCAATCCGTTGCAAAATAGACCGTTATTAATGGAGTCAATTGACGTGACGTCACAGGCACTTGACAAACGAAACTGCGAATATCATCTAACTCCTAAATGCCCATTGTCTCGCTCTGCATTGCGACGCGACGTGATGCCACAAGCAGCAAGTGCAAAATGAGCAATAGACTTCATCTTAAATGGACGCCGTATATTTTCTATACGTATCACGTGAGCATGAATTGGAAAAATATGTCATTAGATTTTTTTTTTCCCCTTCAATCTTTAGCGAGAACAACTATATCTCAAAATGAGTATTTTGGTTATGGTTTCCCATTATATAACTGTATTTAAATCAAGAAATCTGATGATTTAGATTTCAGTTTCGCGAGCTCTTATAACTGATAAAGTCAATATCGGTTTGTTTTGTTCGTTTTTTTTAAATTCTTGTTACTTAGAACTATGAAATTCGCGTTTCTAATATCATTTGCTTTTTCTAAAAATTCCTTTATTTAGAATTGTGACATTCTCGCCTCTTATCTCAGAAAAAAAAAATCATTCCTTTTCTTTTTGCTGATTAGGGGTAAAAAGTCGTATGCTTCAAAGTATGTTCAAAAAAAAAAAAATGGTTTGCAGACAAATTCTTCCAAACAAGCATCTTGTCTCTTCAAGAACAGAATAGAATTTAGCTTCGCGTGAATTGCAGAAAACATAATTAAACCTCTTTTTTTTTATTTGTTTTTATTGTGAGGAAAGCATTCTGAGTGCAACGTCAATAGTAAATCGTTTCGTGCTCGAGACATTTCTGTCCCAGCCAGCATTTCGAGTTGGATGACAAGTATTGAACTGCAGGCAGACCTGTTCTGTATGGGCTGTTTATTCTGCAGATTTTCCCATCAGCTGTTGAGAAATTACACACGTGACTGAAACGGGTTCTCAGGTGTTCCGTGTCAAGAGTAGTGTTTGGCTTTATAGAGGGAATGACAGTTGTAAATACGAATCAGCTGCGGCAGCGTTTTGAAGTGAAGGTTCGCTTTATCAGCAAGACGAATTGAGAAAAAGAAGAGGGGGGAAAAATAAAATAAATAAAAAATTGAAATTTTTTTTGAAGAATCGTTCTGCTTTGCATTTTTTCTGAGTGATGCAGTTTCTGAACGAAGTCAAAGGTATGAGGTTATTGAGGATTTTATCAGTCGCGTAAGAGGGAAGTTCTACGCATGTGCAAAAGATTTCATGAAAAAGAACTTTAAAAAAATGCTACTGTAATGAAAAAGCATGATGAATGGTTCATTTAAAACACGCATATGCAAAAAATCGTTTGTATATTCTTTTCTCCAGAAGTTGTGAGGAATTTTATAAACATCTGACATTTTTTGTAATCGTTTCTATTATCGTTTGCTAATAAACTAATCAGTAAAGAATTTTTATTTCGCAATGACATTTTTACTACAAATATATTTAAAATTTTGTAAAATGCTTTAATGGATGACAACTTTGTCTGAAACAAAAACTTTTGAGAGGTATTAGATGTTTTGGACGAGTCAGATAATGCTTCGAATAAAGGACATTCTTTTTTTAGATTATTAGGTTGTTATGAATCATAAATTTCTACGAACTGACAAAATTAACAAAAGTTGTTTTGCGTTGTGTAAAGCAATTTATATATAGTATCTCACAAAAGACGAAAAATAAAGAAACAAATAAAATTTTATATTAATCAGAAACAATTAAAAAAATTTCCAAAAGATAAATATTGTACGAGGGAAATTTATTAAGTAAGTTACAAAAGATAAGAAAAAAATAATTTACCCTGATTAGAACCACTTGGAAACAATTTTATTTTTCAATACAATCTCCACCAATGTTGATGCACTTTTCCCATCGTTTTATCAGCGCCCCAATTCCAGTTGTATAAAATTCTTTGGGTTGCTGTCTCATCCACAGTAGGACTTAGTGTTGAACGTCGTCATCATCTGCAAAGTGTTTGCCTCCAAGATGTTGACCAGACTTAGCCCCAAGCGATTTTCATCTGTTTGATCCACTGAAACAACATTTTGGAGGTAAACACTTTGCAGATGATGACGACGTTCAATACGAAGTCCTACTGTGGATAAGACAGAAACCCAATGAATTTTATACAGCTGGAATTGGGACGCTGATGAAACGATGTTAGAAGTGCATCAACATTGGTGGAGATTATGTTGAAAAATAAAATTGTTTCCAAGTGATTATCATAGTAAATTATTTTTTTCTTATCTTTTGTGACTTACTTAATGACTTACCGTCTTATTTTGCTGTGGCATTTACTACTTATTGATGAAGGTCATATTAAAGTCATTATATTCTACGTGTATTATGTTGATCTTATATAGTAAAAGTTGTGAAGCTAAAATGTTCTGAAGCTAGCTTCCTTAATCCTTGAATCTAGGTTAAAACATGTTTTATGGACTGGAATAAACATTGGTGTAAATGAGAATCAGCCAGAGAGCAATGAAGTTTTACCAGCAAGGCTTGAACTAATTACTGATAAGTTAAAATCGGGACAATTCGGAGCATTTAATTCGAATTTGAGAGAAAGAATCGAAATTTGGAACCATCCTAGCCTAGTCCTTGACATCTGATTACTGTATAGTTACGTTTCGAATAATGATAAATGAAGCAGTATTTTTCGCCAACGTATATATAAAAAACTCATTGAATTGATAGTGTTTGTTTAATGGAATGAAATATGAAGTGCTGATTTTCTTGACAACGCTTTCTTTTTCCAGAAAATCATTTGTTTGCATTCTCATTTGCATTTTCTTACAGTTTATTTTAAAAATACCTGCCACAGTCATTAATCATCTCCAAAAGCTTCCAACTGCTTAAGAAAGAAGAAATAAAAGAATCCTATTTTATGTCTGTTCTTTTCGCAAATTAAAGTCAATTTTAGCATTTGTTTGGAATTGAACGCTTAATTTACATAACAGAATAATCAATAAAGTCTGGCTTTTTTCATTTTGCGGGTTTTGACACATATTACAGTGCTGAAGATTTTAAGATTTCAACTTTATTTTTCATTTTTCAACTCAATTGTGTTGCTCGAAATTGCTCTCAAATTGATTTTAGTGTTATTATAGACAAGATGATACTGTAGAAAATGTTTTCGGTTGAATGACTTTTCCTAATAAAAAATTTAAAAAAAATTCAATTATTTACTCCATAATAAGTCAGTTATTAATTCTTAATCCATTTCGTTTGTTTGGAAAGCTGTGTATGCCTGGCAGGTTGTAAAAGAGATTGTTAAAAAACACATATGCCGTTCATATATTTTAACGGTTTGTTTTTATAAAATTGAACGAGACGAAACGAATGACTTTTGAAGAATGCAGATTTTTTTTTGTTCCGTTTGAAAATTCCAGTTAGTGAACCTTGAAAAGTTTAAGTTCATTGTTAACAAACTTTTGAGATACGTTATGTATTAGTCAGTTTTTTTATATCTTCCAAGTAACGCAAGATATTGTAAAATATCATTGAACTGTTTGGCTTTAATGCATTGTTATTGAATCCTGTAGAATAAATGATATCTGGTAGAAAAAGTTCTGTTTCTTGTTCTGAGAGCATTAATATTTCTGAATCATCTCTAGATTTCTAGTGAAACATGTGGGATATAAATTAGTTTTTTGGAAACTAGTTTAAAAACGGAGAATGGTCATTGATTACTTTGGAGATTGTGCACTTTTAAATGCGATTTTCTTCCTGTTTGGGACGCAATTCAATGTTTTAAGTTTACTATTTGGGGGAAAGAATTTTTATAAAGAGGGAAAAATAGGAAAAAATTCTTTCTGTTAGAATCACATTTTAGTCATCTTATTTTTGAATTATAATTAATTTTTGAATTGCAAAGCAAAGTTTCATTAACTATTAAATAAGAAAGTTACTATAAGCAATTCAGATTGTTATCTTTTAATTATGAGTAGGTTATCGGCAGTAATACTTTTTTAGAATATCAGAATCGCAATTGTAACTTTTTAGCTCACAGTAATATCCCAGGCCCAGTATACAGTCAGATGGTTTGAGTGCCTGAAATGTGTACATTAGTTCATTATGGGGTTGGGAAGAATTATAATTTCGCTTTCAAAGAGATCTGACATAGGTTTTTTAACCCTTTTAAGAGAGATTTAAAAAAAAAAAAAAAACTGCATTGATTTGAATGTACGTAGATGTCCCATCAGACTAGAAAGGGTTAAATATCATATGGAAGCCCAGCTCTTCTTAAACAGGTCGTGGATCAAACATTCTCAAGTTGATGTTAACGTTCTATTTTTATAATTTCGAAGCAATAATATTATATTACGCACAGTTCAGGAATCGATGACATGGATAATATCAAAACTAAATAAAAAAAATAGCAGTTATTCAGATATGAAATTTAAAAATTGCTTGGAACGTACAAAACCAAAGGTTTATTGCTTAACTTCAACAGGATAATAGGGCTGATTTCTCAGTTCAAGCGCCATCTAGCTTAAAGCAAACATCGAGTTAAATCAGTGGCGAATCCAGGATTCGGGTCTAGGGGGGGCTGAGGTCATAAAAATTTTGTATCGTAGTGACGAATGTCAAACCTCATGGTTTATATAAACCAAAACACTTTAATTTTACAGGCTTTTCTCTCCTGACAATAAGAATCATAAAGAACACTACAATACTTTCGATAATTTAATAAAAAATACAATGAAATAGCTGGCCAAAAAATGTTTTCGACCGCGCCAACGCTACAAGTGCAAGTGGAATGACTAGAAAAGTAGGACAATTTTCGAGCCTGTCAAATCAGAAAGCAATGTTGTCACGATTTTATTACTATTTTTTTTAATGAAAATTAAGATGTAGTTGTAGTGATTTTAATATAAATCAAGAATTTTGGTTTAGCTCTGAGGGGGGCTGCAGCCCGATAGCCCCTCCCCTGGATTCGCCACTGAGTTAAATTAACGAGTTCCATTTTGAATTTGTTCCATGAATGAGTTCCATTTGAAATTGCTTTAAAATGGGACAACTATCTAATAAAATTAAATCTAATTTCTTTAGAGTGCACGGTAGTTTATATATTGAAGGATTTAAAATTAAAAAAAAATAGCAATGAGTGAATATAATGAGATATTCATGATCGAACGCGTTTATTCAGTTACGCTTCGCGAAGGGAAAACAAAACCAGTACTTCCATGGCCGACCTTGTTCCTCATCTAACGCGGCGGCTGATGGAATTAACACCCAGGAAGAAGATTATACTACATGCTAATATTTTTTTTCAATTTAGTCTTGCATCCTCAGACAAGCCAGCTTCATTAGTACCGCTACTTGCCTGTGGCGCAACAAAATTTAACGCCGGATATTTCGGGGCCATTTCGCACGGGCCACCTACAGTTCCCCGGATGGATTGCTGGCTGCAGGGAAGTGCGTAATCGCCAATTAACTGGACACACGCCACTGGCTGACCGCCGGTTTATTTATAAGTATCAATATTCAGAAATCCGCAGTAACTGGACTGGAAAGTAGGATATAACTGTCGGGCTGTCACCGATCCTTCAAATCTGCTCTTAAAAATATATGACACTCGAGTGCTGCGTTTTTCGCGCTTGCTTCCGTGAAGTTCTTGGCAGGTTTTCTGAGCAGGCGTGTCATTCTGGTCGATTAATTGTTCCGTTGCGACTCCTTCCTTTGTTTGGTCACACGTCCTGGTTTAAGCTGCTTTTCCCCCACCACTTTTAGATTTCTGAGGTGTGTCTGATGTCGCGAGGGAATGGGTGAATTGGAACGCCCGTTTCTTCTTCTGATGAATCATGGAATATAAAGTAAATAAACAGTTGTACATGGTGTCCACAGAATATCAGAATATATAAAAAAAATTACTGAAAAGGCAATTGATGAGATATGTTAATCAAATTAATTCCATCAGTTGTTCTCAAGTTTGTGGTCAATAGCATTTGTGTATTTCTGGTATCCTATTATCGAAAGAGGCGCTGTCGAATAAACCCTTAATACAGCGATTCCCAACCTTTTTGGTTCTGGGAACCGACTGTTATGTAAAAAAATATTTTGAGGCCCATTAACAGGAATATTGATTTTTATTCAGATTATTAAAAAAATACAAGCACATATATTTAGATATGTACTTCTTGATTACGGGACACCTCGCCCCTGGTCCCGGAGACGAGTCCATTGTCAGGATAGTGCTGAGGGCCCATTTAGATATATATTATATACCCGTATTGTCAGTAATTGGTAAAGCTTACTGTAAAAAGAATAAAAATATACTGTTTTATAAGCAAAAAACGAGCGAATACTCTTGAAGTTCCCCTGTTTTGACTAGTGTTTCGCGGCCATTAATACGCTATTCGAGGCCCACAAGTGAGCCGCGGCCCATAAGTTGGGAACTGCTGTCTTCATAAATGGTTAATCTTTAAGGATAGGCGAAATATGAATCATGGAGTTTGTACTGGGGCGGATTTACACGTTTTTCCGCCCTAGACCAAGGCACATACATCTGCGCCCCCTCACACCTTCAAAAAATTGCTTAACACGTGGTTTACACTGAGTGAGTGAGAAAGAAACAGAAAATGTTTTTTTTTTTGCCTGTAATTTAGCAAGACAACACAAGCTGTAGAGATGGGTAGGGTAAATGCACTGCTCAAATTATTTCTTGTATATGGATGTAAATTTAGAAAATTATTTGAAGTTTTCAGTATTTTTTAAAAAATTTGGTTGTTATTTCTTCTATATGTACGCCCTCTCTGACTTACTGCGTCCTATACCAGGGGTTCCCAAACTGTGGTACGCGTACCCCTGGGGGTACGTGAAGGACCATTTGGTGGTACGCAAAATCAAATTTGTTAAATGGCGGAAGCAAGAAAACACAAGGGATTAAAAAAATTAGAGAATTTTGTTTCTTTAAATGAATACTTGCTAGTTAATAATTACAGTAGAGTCTCCCTACAACGAAGTCTCCCTACAGCGAATTTCTCCCTATAACGAAATTTTTAATCGGAATGTTAAATAACATTCAAAATATTCTCCATATAACGAAGTGGTTGTCTCCCTATAACGAATTTTTCAGACCTTTATCTTTCCGATTTTTGTCATTTTTGGAGAAAGTTGATAATTTCTGGGCAAACGAATCGCTCACAAGTGCCTGTTTCTGAAACCACTCGCATTGTTCATTCCAGCGATAACACATAACAATAGAATGCTATGTGAAGGGTAATGCAGTTGTGGGGACCTGGGTTTCTACAGAGGGAGCAACATTTCTTCTGGTCAAGATTCCAAGAATCGGGATGGAGTGGGGATGGGAAAAGCAAATGGATGTGGCAATACGCATTTTATGTTTATCCGTACTAGTACATATTATTCTCTAAATTGGTGGATTGTCTTCATTTTTGAGCATTTTATTTATACAATAAAAATTAGTATACTTTTAATAAATTTATAATAAATATTACTTCATTTTTAATTGAAAGTCATAATTAAATATTTTTGAACTTATCACACATACTAAAAGGTTTGTAACATTTACTTAAATAACTGCAAAAATCTCTAATCTCCGTATAACGAAATTTTCTCTATAGCGAATTTTTCAACTGGAACCAAGCGATTTCGTTATAGAGAGATCCCACTGTATATCACTTGAATAGCTGGTTATTGCGAAATGTAATTTTTATCTATCCTTATAAGTTAAAACGAAATAAATTCAATACTGGTTTCATTTGCTTTGGCGTTGGACTAATGCCATAAAATGTAATGTAAAGATCAAAAATTAGTTCTGCGAATGTTATTAATTCGAGTCATTTCACTTTTAAACTAACTTAAGCTAACCTTAACATTGATAAAAACTTCTTTGCATAAATGGGTGGTTGGAGGGGGTTTGGATATGACAGTAGGGGGTACGCGAAAAGAAAAAGAATAATAAAGGGGTACGCGAGGGAAAAAAGATTGGGAACCTCTATTCTATTGTATGGCGAATTAAGTTCCTAAAAGCAAGGATGAGGATTTTGAGTTCGTAAAAGAGAACGAACATTTACATTCTGATTTTTTTCTGAGCACCATTTAATTCGTAAAAATATACAAGTTTGTTCAGAAATCGTAAAAAAATAAATAAAAATAAAACCACATATTTCTCTATAAATGATGATTGTCAGTCGTCAGTCAGCAAATAATTATTCACTTCAAATAAGTAATGGGTGATTGGCTACGTTTCTATAATTAATTTCCACTTAAATCATTTTCTCGTATTTGCGCAAGTACTATTCGTCATTCACTGTCAAGACAACTCGACACGAAAAGACATAACTCCCCTTGTGTGGAATGTACCAAAGAAGACGAATAAGGGTAGGTAAGAAGCAAAAAAGTAGTGAACGCAATCCAATTAGTTGCGGAAACTTTCCACTCTCGCTGTGAAACCTTGAATTAAAATCAGATAATTAGATCTCGATTATTCTTTAAAAGGTAGATCAGGTGTTGGATCTTGCTGAGAAAAGGTAATGAGACTACGCCTGTTGCTACTACTACTTTCACATTGTGTGAAACAACCTGCGCAGATATATTACTTTTTAAAATATCGTTTGTCCTATATTTTAATAAAAAGTTTCAACCTTCTGTTTAATTGCTTTAGTATCCTGTTTTCTTTCCAAAACAAGCCACAGTGTGAACGCATTGAATGCTTCTTTCACATGATAACAAGGCAACTCTGTAAGAATTATAACTAGATTTTCTGTTAAATGACCATGAAGGATTAATTTGGCATGTTAAATTAATGTCCTGTCGTGAAGCCATATTAGTACAGTAAAACTTCGTTAGTTTCTGTTATCCGCCATCGTCTAAAAAAATGTAATCCATCATTTCTGTACATTGCTACTCTTATATTAAAGTTTATATTGATAGCTTTGTAAAATTAATTACAATTGGTATGTAGGATTTTATTTTCATTTTCTTCCCAAGTCAGCAGTGAATTCACGTTGCTGTACATATTGTTAGGCACAGGAAGAGAGTTTGCCAATATCACTTGTTAGTCTCGTAAAAACTATAATCCTAGTAGTAGAAACAGGCAGCTTGAGTAATACTAGTTATGAAGAGCTGCTGGATAATAATCTAAAAGCGTCCTGGCTTTTGCAGTGGAATTTCTATGAGATAGAGCATTTCTTATTGTTTCAGAAATGACGAATCATATAAGTTAAAAGAGACATTTATTTGGACGACCACATTTAAGAACATATTTACAGATTACCATATTTCCATTTTGCAGGGTTGATACTTGTCCTACATCTTATAGGTACAGAACCAGCAGCAGCTTACATAGCACTGAAGTCTCTCCGAGGAGAGAATGCTTAGAGGACCTACAGACCGTACCGAAAATGGCATAGTAGAGACAAGCATATATACTCTGCTAATAATCAGTAGGTCTACATATCAGCTGCAGGAATCGAATCGACAACGTCATACGATTCCGATTAAATAGCTGCTAATATGGATGTCAAGTGAAGTGACTAGCTCAAAGAAATGCCGTAAAATCTTAAAGAAAGAATGCTTCGAATCTTAGAGTAAAGGTACTGGAGACAATTTAGAAAAATGCAAGCTTCGTAACTTAAAATGTAGAAATTCCTAACACATATGTATTAAGAGATTTCTGTTATCCCTCCGTTCGGTTATCCGTCACATCCCTAGTCCGAATGGTGACGGTTAATCGAAGTTTTACTGTATCTACAATGCAGTTTAGCATCTTAGAAGTACAGCACAACCTCGAAAATCCGGAGTGCTCGGGGGTTTGGAATGTCCGGATTTCGGAAATTTCCGGATTTTAGATATCTTAATTAAACCAATAGAGATGTCAAAGTTCTGATGTCACCGTGTAGGTAAGTTACGTCACAATTAAGCGCGCATGTGCAGACGTCATCAGTACAGTCCCCGGAGTCGCAAGGCAACGGCAAATGGTTGCCTTGGTAACGCCTCTGACGTTTGCGCATGCGCAACCAATCGAAACGTATGCTGATCTACACGTTGACGTTAATTACAATAACTCCATATAAAAACACGTTTTAAAGAATAAAAACATAAAGAGACATTAAAAAAATGATACCACGACAAAAAAAAAAAAAAAAAAAATAGTAGTTTAAAATGAATAGAATATCTGGAATTTCCGCATCCTTCCTCAAGCGTTCTAGTTTAAAATTTATTTAGTTATTTTTTTTTTTTTTTCGTCATGAGATGAAAAAAAGCGTCGGGTTTTCGGAAGTTTCCGGATTTTAGAAGTCCGGATTTTCGAGGTCGGACTATATTATAATTACAAAGAAGAAGGTACAGAGAAGTTTTATATTTACAAATGTGTGATCTAACGAAACTTGACGTGTTTTATTTTAATGTCACGCGGGCAATAGTCACCTTTTCTTCGCGAAACGTAGTTCTTTGTTCAAGACATCCGCACCCTCCCCTTCCTTTGGTTTCGCCCTTGAGTACATTTCAATTGTAGCATAAAACGATGCTGTTCGAAAGCTTGCAATTAAATACCGTTTCCAAATATTTCTCCTAATTAGTTTTCAGTAAATTATTTTCCTGTGGTATGTCGCAAATCTTATAAGTCAAATAAAAATGCACAATCCGGAGAGCGTTTCTTCTGCGGACCGCCAAACAATAACGAGAAGTGACCTTTCCTTAATGAACGGTCTCTTTTTCTTGGAATCGTGGTTTATGGATCGATAAAATGCTTTTTATTATGCCAACCATGACACCCGGAAGGAGGAAATTCATTAAAAACAATGACTTCACTCATCTGTGAGCAGCTTTTATTTCCAATTGATGAATTTTGTGTTTGTTTTCATCTTTTTTTTTAGAATCTGATTTTTGATTCAAAAATTGCTTTCACCCAGCTTCCGTTTCCCTGTTTGCTGCAGTGTTATTCAATTCAGATAGTTAAAGAGATACTCTTGTTTTCTGAATTTGTGTTTGTTTTGTCCACCAGAAATGCTCTAGCCTTCGTCTAATGCCATCGACTACTTGTCGGCTTTTGCTATGGATGCCAGTGCCTGTACAAAATAATTAATTAATTAAACCCAATGAAATACCACTGTAGTCGCAGTTATCATATTGACTGAGACAGGTAGCAGAAGCAGCGCCCTCTGGAGCTGTCAACTGCCAGTAGAGGCCAAGTGAGCCACCGACATGTGTTGCTAAAACAATTCTTATTTTTATGTTTTGTTTAATTTTGAAATCATGTGTGTAAACTTGTCCATGTCTTGCGTAAATATGAATAAGTAATTGTCACACTAATTTCCCTTTTATAATATACCATAACAGACCCACACAAAGAATGGCCAACATGGGGATCCGGTTCAAGATTAAATTTTTTTAAAAAAGACGTGAAAAGGGGAATTATTCAGTAGTAAGCGTCAGTTCGTAGCTTCAGAGGGCACTGCTTCTGCTGTCAGTTGCAATTAATATCACATGAACGACTACACCACTAATTATTTTGACGCAGTATTATTGCCATTTATTTAAAATTGGCAACAAAGTCTGCTTCAATGCACCAAGTAGAAATCAGAAAAGCTATGTCATTAGTTGGTATACTAAAAAATTATCAATTTTCTTGTTCATTGCGTAATCTTATTCTAGTACCAATTCTTAATTCTGTAAAATAATTCTTATCAGTTGCCAGAAGAAGATAAATTTTATTAAGTGGCAAAAGAATTTTCACTACCTTTTATTGATTAAAATTTTAAAACTGAGCACATTCCAAACTCTAATATTTTGAAGTTGTTAAGGTTCTGTAATATTTTGAGGTTGTTAAGGTGAAAGAAAACGTTTTTAGGAATGAATTTCGTTCTTTCATTAATTTGAAAAGAGTTGTTTTTAGAAGAGGCGAGTGGTTTAACCACCTTTTTCATCTTCTGTTTTTAATGATATAAAATGTTCCAACATGCTCTGTGAATGCTATAATAGATAAACTGCGCTGGAGATATATTATGTTTCACTTTAGCTTTCAGTTTTTCCCACGGCTCGGAAAATCTAATTACTGTAACTTTCACTGTCCGTACGGGATACTGAGATGAAAGTTCCATACGGCTATCATCAAAAATTCTCAAAAGGTGTTGAACTTGCACAGATTCGGGAATTTCCCGAAAGCATAATTGGTGTTTTTCTCACATTTCCAAAGTCGCCTTTTGCTTTGGACAGTTCTCCGTCATCCACTTCGCAAGATTTCAAAAATGACCATAGTTTTACATACCTAAAACACCTTCTGAAGATTTTAAAAGTACGCTTTCATCGATAATGAGAATAACTGAAGACTTCAAATAAAAAGTTATTGGATTTAAACGACTGCAACTTCTTTAAAACATCTCTACGCCTCCAACCAAGTTATATCTTACTTGCACGTAATAAATATCTTGTAAAAAAGATTTTTAAAGAAACTCTGTTAATAAATACTACAGTTCAATGAGGTTGTATCCGTAAAAGAAAAGGCAAAAGAAAGTTAAATTTTACATACGAAAAGTAACCTTAATTGAAAAAATAGTGGCAGAATACACAGTGCTTCCATTTCGGAATTCATTTAAGAATAAATGTTATGAAAGTCAGAATCTGCTCTTTCATTCTTTTGCGAATACGTGTATGCACAGTAAACACAGTTTCCTCTCTTGCACTTTTCTGTTCCTCCTACCACAGAAGGTTCCTTGAGGATCTGTAGTTTTCACTATCCGTGAATTGTTCCTAACCTTTCTTTGTTTACTTCAGTCGAGTAACGTTACTGGTAAAATATAGGAAAACAAAAATTAATGATTAATTATCTATAGAAGAAGTGAGTCGACGAGTCTGTATTTCTATTTCGGAATTCATTTAAGAATAACTTTTACGAAAACCTTGGGTCTTTCTTCTGTTTCATACTTCAGCGAATACACGTGTTCCTGCTCAGAAGACACAATTTTCCTACCTTGCACTTTTCTGTTCCTCCTACTACAGAAATTTCCTTGACGACCTTAGTTTTCACCGTTCGTGAACTGCTCCTAACGTTTCTTTGTTTGCTTCTTAGACAAACGAAGTTATTGGTAGAATATAGGAAAAAAAAAGATTAATAATTAATTATTTGTAAAAGAATAGAGTCGATTAGTCGGTATTTCCATTTCGGAATTCAGTTAAGAATAAAATTTACATAAGTCTGAGTCTTCTGTTTCATTCTTTTGCGAATACATGTGTTCTTGTTCAGAAGACACAATTTTTTCTACCTTGCACTTTCTGTTCTCCTACCACAGAAAGTTCCCTGAGGACCTGATGTTTTCACCATTCGTGAACTGCCCCTAACCTTTCTTTGTTTACTTCCTGGTCGAACAAAGTTATTGGTAGATTATAGGAAAATAAAAACAAAAATTAATAATTAATTATATGTAGAAGAAGAGGAGTCGGCGAACTTGCAACAACGTCGTACTGAATGCAAATGGGAACGAGGCCTGTTCCTTCGGAAGGGGTTAATGATCATTTTTCGCTCTATATTTGGGTATGAACGATTTCTCGCCTCGTCTAGAAATTAGCTTAGCTGATGCTCCGTGTCCTTGGCCTTTCCTTGCCAAGGAGGAAATAAGAAAAAAATGGCGAAGGGAAACTCACCTCGGGTGACTCCTGGCTTCGTGTCCGAGGGAAAGATGTTATTGTGTGTGGCAAGTTCACTGCACACAACCTTCGCGTCCTTGCTGCAGAATTTTTCTTCTTTCGGGAATGCCTTGGAATGAATACAAATGAAAGGTTGGAACTTCTCTTTGGTTGTTCGTTTTCTAAGGGACGTCTAACTGGTAATCTAGTCTGGCCGTGTCGAAAATTCGGTTATTTGATTTTGATTGCTTGTGTCAAATTGTACAGTTTGTCGATGCAGAGTTGCCACTTTTAAAAGTGAGTGTTGCCTTTTTTAGAAATGATTGTTACTAACCTTGGTTTTATATTGCAACATTTTCTGAGTATTCATTTCATGGCTGCCACGAAAATTGATTATTTATTTCAAGGATTTCAATGCTGAATGAATGAATTTTAGAAAAAAGAAATTTTCGTGTAAGCTGTGGGAGCTAACTTTTCAGAGTTTGAATTTGTTTTACGGTTTTTGTGCAGACGGTAGAACGAATTTACAGATGACAATAGATAAAGTAGAAGATTAAAAGAAGAAGAAAATTATGAATTTCGTTTCGCAATGTGTTTGGAATATACTTGGCTTTTATTTTTTAAATTATAAGCTCTTTGTTTTAAAATATCATATACTCTTTGTTCTTAAACACAGAAGATGAAAATTATTTCTGGATTCACGGAACAGATTATTGATACTCATATTATGTTTTGAATATAGGAAATGTACTGTGCATTTTTTATTTTATTTTTTAATTTATTAATATTTTGTAAATTTATAAATTAGGAATGGTTTCAACTTGTAATGCTTATATTGGTGCATTCTTTTGAAATTACGGGACGGACCCAGAATAAAGGTAGGGATGGGGGGTTCTTAAAACATCACTTTTTAGTCAACAGATATAATAAGGCATTGGTGCGCAAAATGTTTTCATTTCAGACCCCCCTCACTTTGTGTAAAATTTGGAGTCCCCACGGTTTACGCACAACTGTAATAAGGTTATTGAAAGTGAAACTTTTACGACACTCTCTGGTCCTATCGTGAAGATCTATATTTCTTTTCAGAATTAGTGACCGACCTTTTTCTATTTAAGTTGTCAAAATATATTTGGTTGTGGTGAACTAGTCAAGTTATCGTTAATGCTCTACCTTTATCTCTAGTACTGAATAACAAAACTTCTCAGGTTTCTTCTCCGTACTCTTATCTTTCAGAGAAGAGACCACTTTCCGCGATAAGCAAAAACCACCCGCTCTTATCTCCTGGTGCTTACAGAAAAATGGCCCTACGAGAAGAACTCCACATGGCCAGGCACCGCTCCAGTTAAAGAAGACATAAACCTCTTCCTTATCGACATTTTTATAACCTAGGTTTTCTTCTTTGCTTACTTTTTAACGATGTTTCTTATTCTTTCTTCGTCCCCTCCCCCCTTCTGCCTTGCATGTGTTTGTTACTCAAGGGTCAGATAATAGGGAAGTTTTCCTCCCCTCCCCCTTTGTCAATCGGCGACTCGCATGAAGACATTCTGGCCGGTGCTGAAATAATCGCGAGTTTTATCTCTTCCAATTTATCAGTCTTATATAAAGGACGACGTTTGAACTGCGCCTTACTAATCGTATAGAGAGAGACGCCTGTCTCCCATATGGGTGGTTGGTGGATCCTGTCTTGAGTCGATCGTTGAAAGATCGATGCTTCGATGATAAATACTCTTTACGTGAAAAGAAAAGGCCTACTTTGTTGTCATTTATAGTTTCGAGGGTTTAAATAACTTCTAAGAGACCTCCAATTAAATTTTGGCCGAAGTAATATACAAGGTGACCTCGACTTACGACTGGGCAGTGGCGAATCCAGGAGGGTGGGCTATCGGGCTACCGCCCCCCCCCCCCCCAGAGTCTAGCCAGAATTCTTGATTCTATTTAACATCATTACAACTGTTTGTTCTTAATTTCCCTCTTTTTAAAAAATAATAAAAACCTTTCAACATTACTTTCTGGCTTGACATGCTCGAAAATTTTCCTACTTTTCAAGTCATTCCACTTGTACTTGTAGCTTTGACGCTGTCGAAGACATTTTTTGGCTAGTTATTTCATTGTAATTTTTCTTAAATTATCGAAAGTATTGTATTGTTTTTTATGATTCTTATTGTCAGGTGAGTCAAGTCTGTAAAGTTAAAAGAGTTATGGTTTACTTTAGCCTTGAGGTTTGACATTCATCACGACAATACAAAGTTTTTATGACCTCAGCCCCCCCCCCCCAGACCCGAATCCTAGATTCGCCACTGCGACTGGGTTCAGTTCTTATTGACAGATCGTATGTCGAACTAGACGTAGTCGGATTTTTAATTTTCAACACTATATTCAGTCAAACGGGTTGCAGAAATTGGTCATAAAATACAAAAATTCTATCTGTGGATGTATAATTATTGTACATAATGTGAAAAAGGCGTAACATGTACTCTGTTGTAAGTACTATAAACAAAAACACGGCCTGAAATTAAGTTTTAATTTGAAATTTATTTTTTGTAGTCGTAAGTCGAGGAGGTGTATTGTTTAAATTTAAATAGAGTAAATTCATGGTTATGTCAATTCGCCGCGCCATTCTAATTTCTGGCACTATTGCATATCTTGTAGGAGGAAAACTGCATATCATCTGGGCGAGAAACATCTTGCATGAGAAACTCTGTTGTGTTTATGGCAACAGAACGGCGCCCCATGCCCGACACGTGAATTGATGCCATTTGCAATATTAATCGTTGCATGTCAGATTGCTTTACTTTCTTGAAGTCCTTCTAAATGAAACTGTGCGTTATTAAAAATGATAACAAATAGAGAAATGGAAACATCTGCGTTATTTGAACAAATTTAAAACAGCGTTCAGTAATTTTCTTTTTTTTCTGCTGATAAAATGTTTTGCCTCGATATATAATTTAGATAGATGCTTGTCGATACTTCGATCTTTGTGAAAGAGTTTTAACTATTTTGAGTTACGAAGATTTCGAAGTAGGGGTTTATTTAAAAGCACTTGTATAATATTTTAACATTGACTTCAATGTATTTTTGTTTAATCTTTTCGATTAAATTGATTTTATGAGGAATTCTTTTTTTACTATATAATTCCGTTTTTTTTTTAATATTAATTAGTATTGTTCAAACTTCTACATTTCTTTGGCTTGTCTTGGGGGAGGGGAGAAGAAAATTTTCTTCCAATATGGCATGTTATGTAGAAGCATTTAAAAAGATTCATACATTTGCAAGATCAAAATTTTGTGTTTTCAAAGAATTGATCTTGTCAGATCAAATTCACTGTGGTATGACACCTTTTATAGACCGTGAAAAATAAAACAGAACGCTACTGAAAAATTAACTCCCTTACTTAAATCTGTTTTAACATTTTCTTGTAACTGCTTAGTCGTTACGATTCCTCTGCAATAATTTATAGTCGGTGTTATTAAGATTTTAATATGTAAAAACATAAAAACAGAACAATATATTTGGAAAGAAAGAATATAAATAATTTTTAAAGAAGAAAAGATTACTCCTGGAAAATTAATTAGCAATTTCATTGAGTGTTCACTGAAAAGGGGTTCTATTTTTATCAATCCATTTTCACACAAGAAATAAAAATTCAAGAACACCGTAAAAAGAAGTAAGAAATAAAAAAAAAACATTGCAGACGACTCGTAATAGTTTTCTTTGACATGGATGTTTTAATTTCTCGAACGGGGCCTGTGAAACACCATTCCCGCCAAATTAGTGTGTCACTGTTTTGTATTTCTTTTCGGCTCAGTTTAGAAAAGAGTGCACAGAACTAAATCATGTGTTGAACCTTAAGCCGAAAGGGTTCAAGAAAGATCTTAATCAACATTAAATCACCTGGCTGTCCATTAGATATATAGGTTAACCACACACTCACACATCACCTTCCAAAAATCAACAAGGCTTTTTTTGCTAGAGAAAGACTATCCACTAGCAGGTTGACGCACTCGGAAGATCTCATGGCTTCGATCATACCCTGAAGGTGAACAGGTTAAGTGTGGAGAAGAAAAACAACAAACCTTTTTCGCTATGTTTTTCTTCTTTTTTTCTTTAATTCACCGTTTGGCACCATTTATGTTCTTCAGAAATGGTATCAAAACATGTGTTCCGGTGACGTCGCGAGTCCTTTTAAAAATAATCGTAGGTCATCATTAAAAGGTGGTTATGACTGTAATTGATTCGTTTAGTGACCTGATCTAGTTGCGGACTCGATTTGTTGGCGATTGAAAAAGAATAAACCAGGGAAAAAAGGTGTTCCTAACTCTTCTCGAAGTCTCAGATTTGTTTCAGAACTATTCCGAAAGAGGTACCACACCATCAACAGTGTTCTGCTTATTGATCAGGTCAGTGAAACCACTTTGAAGCATATATTGATACCTTTTGTTGTCTCGATACCGACCGTAACTTAAACCTGAACCGTCGCAACTCTACTAGATGGTGTTATTGACTGACTTTTCTTAAGCCATCAATTGTCTATGCCATTTTTGGAAGAAAATAAAACCAGAACGGAATGTATCATTCTGCCTTGAATGAGTAGATCGTGAATCGCGATTTCACTTTTTGGGTGTTCTTTCTCTGATAGTTGTTCTTTTCTTGAACTCAAGCAAGAATGATACACAAGCGTATTCTTATTTGCAATTTATGATTATACCAGCTTTTGCTGTTTCTGTCTGTCTGCTTTTCGATTTCTAAAGTTGGATATAATGATGATAAATTTCGTTTTCCGTTCTTTTATATATGCAAAAAGCATTAGTCATATAAAATTGTTTTTCGAAAAGTGTAATTTTTATTGAAATGTGGAATATATTAGGTAATCAAAGTATAGGCTTGCAAACAAATTGTTTTTCTGTAATTTAATTTTCTGCTTATAGTAGATGTTTTGATCTCTATCGAAAATTTAAATTACTGTCTCTTATGGAGGTCTCTATTGTAATTACGTGTTAGTAATTGTATGTGTAACTCATATATTATGATAATTATGAGTGCGATCTATTCTGCTGTTCAGTTCGATGGTTAGTATAGTATATCGTTTGGTGGAATGAGTGATTATTCCTGTTATATACTTATCGTATAACATATGTTCTATGATGATATTGTTGCAGTTAATCTCCAGCAAGTATACTCTATTTTATTGATGAGATATAGATTAATTAATTACCTCCAAATTGAATTTCAAACCGTGGAAACAATTGGTTTGAATGCACGCGAAAACGAAGCGTGATTTAATTATTTTTTCTGATAGCAAGCATAAACTCTTTAACTTCTTTTTTATTTTTCTGATGTATGATTTATTTTGGGACAGATCTTTTTGTTGCGGAATCTTGTGCAGAACAGGTTAAATGTGTGTTAGAACTTGTAGTGTTGTGTAAGTGTTTATTTTAACTTTTAAACTATCTTTTGGACAATTCATCGATTCGGCGATTCTTCTGTGTGAATTCACTTAATTGAAGCTATGGTTGTGCATTGTTAGCTATAAAGGTACGAGAGTAACTGTGGTTCAGGTTTTTGCAAAAACTTTCATTTAGTTCTTTTCGGGTTTTTATAACTTCATATGCAACAAAATAAAATTTATTTGAATCCGAGGCAGAAGTTGCTGATTCGCTTTGAAATAATTATCATATCAGAATTTTAATTGGAACCAAGCATTATCCAGTGTTCAAATCTGGTTGCATCAGTAGTTTCTAATATTTCTTGAAAAATTTATTAGGGAAATGACGTTTTTATTCAGAAATTTTATAATTTTCGGAAAAGTTTCCGAAGTTTAATAGTTTTAAGGAACATGAATATCTTCATTTTTTAAATGTTTCTAATAAAAATCAATTATTTAACTCGTCATTAATGCAGTCTTTTCTGTTATTTGTGCAAGGGGATCATCATGAAAAAAAATTGAAAGGATTTGGAATAACTATAATAATTAGAGTCTAAGACAATACATGTTGTCAATATTTGGAAAGTTAACAGCGAACACATCACAGATGAATAGCGTATTACATGTTTCTACGAGACTTAAAGACTACAGGAAAATATCCATGAAACTGAACTACTTTCTTTTTAAATAGATTTCCTTTACATAAAATATCGATTAATGGTATTCAAAACTCAATTCTATTCAAATATATCGATTACTTATAGCCATATTGTTTAAGTGGGAGTAGATAAACATGGCATCTTTCTGTTTATGAACTGTAATAGTCTTTGACTCTTTGGAACGAGAGTAATAGGAAATGATGGAAGTTTTAGAGAAAGGTGACTTTTTGTCGTTTCCTATGAAATTTTGAGAACGAAGCTACTGCAATTTCCATTTCTAAAGAGAATCGTTTAAACCGTGGGAAACGTACTCTACCGTTAATTTTTCTACAATTCGCCAAGCTAATGATTAGCACACCTTTGCTAGAAGAGAGCAATGAATGAACTCTCGATGATTAAGAAGCAGCAGCAGCAATAATGAGCAAAAAAAGGAGAGGGAAGGGGAAAGGATTAGAAATAGCATCAAGAGGTAACAATGTTCCTCTTTGCAATTTAGTCGACCTCTCATCGTCACCTGGTAAAACGGTTTTTTTCCCTCCCTTCCTCTGCAATTAGTTCTGCCTCTTCGTGTCTGTTTGTCATCAGCCATTGTTCTTTCATGGTAGGAAGAGCTTTCGGGCTCGCCGAGAGGAAGGGGTTTTAAAAAAAGTAGGAAGTTCTTCTGTACATGTTAACCCGTCTCCCAATTAAATTGTATGCTTTTCTGCTTCGTTTGGCTGCATAGGATGGAGCTTCACACGAAATGAGATTGCGTTGTACGAAATTTCTGAGTGCTTCCTCTCCCCTCCACTTCTCTTTTTATGATTGCAACAGGATGTTCCGGTAACTATCGGTTTTGATGCTGCGATAATATTCGGTTTCAGACTTTCGATTTTCGACATGCTATCTTGGATGCACAGCAAGATAAGTGAGCAGCGCTAATGAGTGAGGGATTTTGATGTTTTACTTTAATGTTTATCTGTTACTTCGATTATTTCACTGAAAATTTTATAAATTGTAAGTTTTTAGAGGTGAATTAAATCAAATTCCTTATATTTTACCATGCAAGGATGTTATTCTTGCAGTGGCAAATGCAAGGGGCAGCCCACCCCAGAGCTAAACCAGAATTCTTGATTTTATTTAAAATCATTACAACTGTGTGTTCTTAATTTCCCTCCTTTTTAAAAAAAAATAATAAAAACGAGGCAAATTGCTTTCTGGCTTCACAGGCTCGAAAATTTTCCTATTTTTCTAGTCATTCCACTCGTACGTGTGGCTTTGACGCGGTCGAAAACATTTCTTGGCTAGCTATTTCACTGTATTTTTTTTATTAAATTATCGAAATTAAGTGTTCTTTATGATTCTTATGATACAAAATTTTTATGATCTCAGCCCCTCCCCCCGACTCAAATCCCGGATTCGCCATTGTTCTCTTGGAAAACAATGCCAATTTTGTTTCTTTTGCTGTAAATAGATTTCCTAAATAGACATGAGTCGAGGTTAAGAGAAAATGGGCATCCTGTTTATACAAATAAAGCCATTCGAAATCAGAATCCCTCTTATAGACTATGTAATAAATCTGCCAGTTTGATAAATGTACTGTTAATGCAAGAAAATATTTCCATTCTAAGACTGAAAGATTACCGGAATAGATCTGTGAAAATAATGAAGTTCAAAGTTGAAATTGCTTAGGAGGTGTTCTTAGAGTGTATAGACTCGGATTAAAAATGAAATAATTGACAAAAGCTTAATTTTTTTTACAATTTACAGAAAAATGACAGCGTTATCCAATAAAATCTACATTATCTTTCAAATACTCGATCGATATATCTCGATATCTTTCAAATATATCGATCACTCTTTTTTCATTAAGAACTTAAAATAGAGACTTCAGTGTTTTTCTTGTTTCAAAATCGAAATGGTCTAAAATGGAGATGGCAAGTAATTGGAGAGTGTTCTCCTAAGAATGTAACAAATGAGCAGCCAACTTTGATGAAATTTTTTCTTTAAATAATGCAATAAATGAAATAATGTATTAGGTTGTTCTTCCACAAGTCAGTGTATCTAAAAGTTTTCATGGATTAAATGGCATGAGTTTTATTTATGAAAAGTAATCGGGCAATCTAGTCTCACTTGGTCAACTCATAGTAATTCAAGTCCATGAACCCTTACTTCGCGAAAACAAACCATTAAGAGAGATAAGTTGGATCCTGGAAATAACACTGATAATGGATCTTGCATATCCATTTTGCCTTGTTATGAAACCACCACTTCCTGTCAGTTCTTATCTTGGAAAACAAGAAAATACACAAAGTAGGAGGTCTTTTTCAGAACACCGCTCCAGAGCCCCATTTCTGACAAACACCTTAGGTCCTACCTGTGGCGTCGGCGAGGCCGTTCTCTCTCCTCAACTAACTACCTGCTCGGAGACAATCTCGTTTCTTTGCCGGCCCTTTTTGAGGTTCGCACCGACCCGACGATTATTTCCAAAGATTTACGACCGGCACCCCTCGTGCTGTCTTGCAATCAATCTCTACAGCCTTCCAAACGATTCACTTCACTTCAAAGACACCCCCTGTGGCTTCGGTAGCGAAATCTCCCTCACGGGAGAGAGCTCGTAAACAGGTAACACACCTTTACCGGTTGGGATGGGGAGAAAAGAAACCTGACCAGTCCTGATTGATTTCATCCCTTCCACCCCCGTTTGTTGCTGTTTGACCTGTCGGGATGATCCAATAAATTTCCAAGGATCGACCCATTTCTTGGGTCAATAAAGAACCATAACTGTCGCTGAATCCTTATCTCTTTTTAATGGACGAGGTTTTTTACTCTTTTTTTTTCTCTTGTGGACGACGGACACCTGTTGTGGTATGTGCACGGCTTTTTACCAACAATGGCAGACTTGCTGTTGTTAAGTCAGGTTGGAGATTGCTCAATTTTCCCAGAAATGGAGTAATAAAGCGATGAAATTAAATCTTTTTATGTGCTGTTACCTTCACTTATATTGTGTTTAAGTTTGCTTTTTGAAAGTTAGTGCTTGTCATCTAGCGATCGGTAACGGTATAAACGCCTGATAGTTATCGGAGTTTATTGTAGGATTTTCGTTGAACCATAAAACAATTTTGTTTCGAAACTGATCATCGTATAGGGGAGCTATCGTGTTGAAAAATGGACGTTTCAGATAAAAATCGTTTACGCGTAGGTCTTTGCGATTTATGTGAAAATAAATTACGTACTTAAGAAGATTTTATTTATGTGAATTGCAATGAATTGAATGGTTGCGCTTTTTTTTTAGCTCCTTTTCCAACCAATAAAAAAAGTGTTTAGACTTTCAATCGTGTAGCTTTATTACTTTATTTATATACTATATTTATACATAGTTATAATAGTTTCATATAGTTAAAATGATTTTTTACATCCTGAGAATTGAGGGCATTTATTAATTAAATTTACTTCTAAATACACCATAGCAACTAAAGTTACCTATATTGTATACAGTGAGAGAAATAATAATCACTGAAAGTTTCTAGTTTATACTCAAACGAATGAATTGATATGTGTCAACCTTCAATGAATTATAAACTGAAAAAGCTAAGATATTGCAGTTTCAATTTATAATTTTCTAAACCAAATTTCTCTGATACTTTAAACTAATTCTACAGTTCTTACTTAAAAATAATCGGCACTTTCCCACTAGTAATATCCAATAATCAAATCGCTGTTGGAATTCATAGGCGGTGGTAAAATTATCGCATATTTGTGGAATTCTGATATATTCAATCTTAATAGATTTTCCCACTTGATTATGTCGGTCGAAACCCAGATTTATTTATTTTTTAGTACTTTGGTTGATTGATCGCAGAAAGCAAATATGCTACTTGAACATAACCCTAATATAAACAAAAGAAATTCCAATGATTCGGTCATATAATGAATGTTTTTAAAATTTTTAGTTAATTTCTCTCTTAATATTAATATTAATAGCTTGAGTACCAAATACGAGATAACTCGTAGTTGATGGTCTTATCCAGAACGCCTACTACTAGTAAAATAGTAGAAATGTTACTAGCCATTATTAGCCATGATAGTTTATCTGTACTATACTTAAGGTTAAGAATAATATAATATGATATAATCAAATTGGCTTCTGGGACTGGAAACCTGCAATTTGTCTTCGCAGTCAACTGTTAATAAAATAGGCACAAGCAAAATACGATAACTAATAAGCGTTGATTTGTTCTGTAACATTATTAATCATCTAAGAATTTCTATAGCACTGTCAATCTTCTTGAAGTATGAACTAGTTTATGTAATTTATATTTACAGGTAAATAAAAATACATTAATCGTATTTTACGATACTAAATACTATCAATTATCGCCTATCTTGTAGTTTCTTGCTATTCAGACCAATGATAATCGTGCTAATTTTCCTATAACTTTACGAGTAATTTTGTGGAGGTGAAGATAAAAGAGCCATTGCTATTTCAATTCCATATGGAATGCTATTCCATGCTACTGAAACGGTATTATTGTGTGTAACATATTAATCGACATTAAATATGCATTTATCAAATTGTCCTTTACTTTATGTGTAACATATTAAGAATTTCTTGCTACTGATAAGGCATCTATACTGTATATAGCTGTCTTAAGATATGCTTGCTAATACCGTGTATAGAAAGCATATTATTTAATTATTTAACGTAAATATGTCTTTCTGAATCGTCATTTACTCCATAAAACATAGTAGCAAAAATAAAAATACGAACAGTGTAGGAAGCTTTCCCATAAAGCTTATTTACAAGTTTATGGCTTATAAGAAGTGTGACAGATCTTTTCAAGCCTGCCAAAGCAAGTCGAGGATAAACCTCACAAACAGTCCATTTAGAGGAATACCTCGTTGGCATATGTGAAGAGGAAGTTAAAAGCTTTTTCGGTTTGGACAACCATTAAATCCATAACGAGCCGAGAAAGGCAAGCACTTATTTACCTACCCATTTAAAGCTCGGAAAGGTGTTCACGCTTTTTATTGCAAGGTTAGGTGTCACTCGCGCTTGCTCACCTCTTTTGCCTACCTTTCTGAAGATCACGGTGGCGTTTCGAGGGCCTTCGACCTTTTCCATTCTTTTTTTGTTTGACTTGACGTTTATAAGGTCCTGTCGTGATGGGTATGGATTTATTTGCTAACCTTTTTGAAGAGTGACAGGTTTCACCCCTCCTGAAACATACTTTGTATCTTTTTGGTGTTTTCATGATGGGTTATGTGTTCTTTCTTTGATTTTTTTTACTTAAAAAGAAAAGGCAGACACATGTTTGTGGGTTTTCTTAAACATGTGTATTGGATATGACGTGTTACTCAAGGTATTTTCGAAAAAAGTTTCGTATTTAGATAGCAAGACAAGATTTAGGGACAAATTACGCTGATGGAAGCTTTATTGTTTTCTGAGTATTTTAATGGAATCAATTCACGTAATGTCGCAAAATAAAAGCGCGTATTCTCTAATACCTTGAGCATCTTGTTTTACACTGTGCTGTAGATTTATACCACAAGCACTAAATAACAGATTCGAAATTAAATTGGCATCTTGTATTTGATAAGAATTAACGTTAACCTTCATGCACTTTTCCTGTTCCAAAGAAACTTAAGCAAGAATTAATCGCATGATCTTCATAATTGCTTTAAATCTGCATCGATATCACTCAAGTGATCTAAAGCAATTGTTAAAATAGTGTTACATTTTTATAGCCGTTGTTCATAGAAAATGCAAGAGGCGGGGGTGTGGGTCAAAATTCAGTCCTCACGGAATCGATTTTCAATATCCTGTTTTAGTTTTAAGAGTTAAACATCAAACCATCAAATTTGTTTCATTCGTTATTTAATCGCCAGATCCAAGCATGATACTTATGCATTAATGATGCGTTCCTTGATTTAGGAATGCAGAAGAAGTAATTACACCGATTTTAAGGCATTTCCAATTTACCAATCGAAAATGCTTACGAGAAACTTCATTTCTTCATCTCTGCTGGAAACATGCGATGCTGTGTGTAGATGTAAATTTAAAAGGGTACACAATTGTAAAAAGGTTTATATCTTTTCTCTAGGCCTCTATAATCTATTTAATGATCTAATTATAAATAACCGAATCATATGTGCATAATAGACTGATTAGATTTCTATGCAGCATCAACAGAAAACTATTATATGCTTGAGATTTGCAGCTGTAGTTATTCTGGAATGGAATTCAGAAATAGAAACATACCGTTCGGTGATTCCATTCATGAAATACTCACCCAATATCCAGCATGTCCTTCATTTCTTAGTTTGGGCTCGAGTTCTGATAGGTCTTTATTAAACGAACAAATTCTTTTTGTTTTGTTTCAAGTTGGCCTTATATATCAATTCTATCGTGTGTACGGCTGGTGAAAATCTAAGCACTGTTTATCTTGAATACCTTCCGTAGAGATTCGTTGAAATCCTCCTACGAAGGTGAAATTATTTTATGTTCCCAGAAATTATTTTGGAAACTAGCTTACCTACAACGCACAAGAAAAGGAGGTATTGTAGAAGTTTTTTTAATATGTATATATATAAACTGTTTTACAAATTATCAAGAATTTCCTGTCCGAGACAATATAGATGTGGAAACAGTCAGCGATTCCGGAGGTATCAAAGAACCTGCTCATTACGCAATAGGGAAAATAACTACATACTAAACGCCGGTGGTCCCCCATTCACAACCCAGAGTGCATGTCTACCGCTGAACGAGGAAACTGGACTCATTCGGGTTTTTTTTTTATCTCCGTTTTATCGTAAACCTGATAGTCACAGCGTGTACGAAAGTGAATGTTGTTCAGGTACATTTACCTTTTCTTCCTGTACAATAAGGCGTCTCCCTCTTCCGCTATAACGAACAATAATTTTTTATGGATATTTCGTCTCTCTCCTTCCAGTTTTCCTTTGTTCCACCCTTGACCCAGTCTCGGGCAGGTGGGGTCAGGCAGCGTCTAAGATAGTTGCACTTCTCTTCGGCCTATCTTTTTTTTTTTTTTTTAATGAGGGTTTTTTTTGTATTTCTTTACACCGGCAGATGGTGTGACGGATGGACGTGGGGGGAGGGGAAGGTAAGACTTTTTATTCTTTCTTCTCTTCTGCCTCCCTCCCTGTCCTTCCATTGGAGAGAGGTTCTTTTCTTTTCGGAAGAAGGCAAAGGGATGGGGACCCGTTCTCACGAGTCTTATTTTTCCCATCGTGAGATTGCGATATTGAATTATCCGATTGTGCCCCGGAGATGTGCAGTTTACCTCTTTTATGCTGACTGGAGGGAAGGGGAGAATCGAGGTAGCCTGCGAAGAAACGGGTTTAGTGGTGCTTTTGGTGGAAAAAGGATGTGAGGATGGAGGGACTCGTACAGGTTGTGTACCTGGATGATTCATAACCTCAATTGCCCTGCTTGTTGTTGATGTCTCATTTATTGTTGTGTTGACGACTGTTGTGCAGTGGATTGAGTAATTTTATTTGTACTACAACTGGTGCTTGTTTAAGCTACAGTTAGATTATGTTTAGTCCCAGTAGCGAATCCAGGGTTTTGCCAGGGTGGGGCTGAAATCATCAAAATTTTGTATGTATTGTAGTAACTTCATGGCTTTTATCTGAGTCGAAACACTCACCTGAAAATAAGTCACAAAGAAATCTACAATATTTACGATAATTTAATAAAAACGGGAAGTACGAATGAAGTGACTACAAAAGCGGGGAAAATTTTGAGCCTGTCAAGCCAGAAAGCAATATTACCACTTTTTTCTGTTTTTTTAAGGGAGGTTAAGAACAGACAGATTTTGTGATTTGGAAAAAAAAAAAAAAAAAAAATGAAGAATTATGGGTTGGCTCTGGGGGCTGCATCCTCAAAGCGACCCCTGGATTCGCCATTGTATAGTCCTTAACACAAAGCTTGCCGCTGCTTGCAATTACAAGAAAAAATATTGAGTTTAAGTGAAAACATGAAATTTTTATTTAATTTTTAGTACATTTTGGGGTGATAGGTTTTGGGAAAAAAAGCTTTTTATTTATTTATTTTATTTTTGCTCAAGAAGAATTTGTACGCCCGCCCAAGGCCAAACATACATGAGTTAATCCAAGGTCCTGCACATGCAGGGCTATATGGATGTATTTATGCTATAAGGGGAAAAGATTGCATAAAATATTGATTTGGCTTACTCCAAATCCATATTTTCAGATACATCTGTTTTCACAAAACATTTACAAGAGGGAATAAACTGCTGATGTTGCACATTCTCAAAATTTATTATTATATTCCATGTAGTCTCTGTTGTGCACCGAATTATAGTTATTTCGATTTTCGACGACAAATTGCACGTATGTAATTGCAGTTCTCTATTGTGAATCCGAAATCCATAAAATGTTAATTGGTTCCAATTAGTAATCCAAAAAATGTTTTTTTCATGCATAAATTTGCACCTTTTACTATGAATAAGGAAACTCACCTAAGACTGCTGATGTGATTAGAAAAAAAAAATAATGTGTTTTTTTCCCAAATGTATTCTAAACTCTCGTATTTTGTCTCTGAAATTATAAATATTCAAAATAAGTTAAGTGAATAAAAAAATTATATGTTTTCTGTGTCTTATACATACAAATAAACAGTACCCACAAAAAAAGTCTTTATTTTGAAATGTTTTCATTACTAGGGCATATATTTCTGATTTAATTCATGGGAATTTACTTCAACACTTCATCATCATCTAGATTCCAAACGCAGTAACGATATCCCCAAAAGTTCATTGTTTTAAAGCAATTTCAGTATAATTTAACGTTTGAAATCAATTATATGTTTATTTTCAAATATCAAGAGCATTTGAAAGCTTTCTGTATTAAAACCTTGAAATCTGACATGAGCTCATTGTTTAGAATTTTCATGATCTCCTAATTCGAATGTTTAAAAAGATCGCTTTTTGAATATTCAGTCGTCCTTGTTTGCTATTTAATAGAATTTCACATTTTATATGAAACCGAGAAAAGTGTTTGAAGGTTGAATCCATTTGTACACTTTTTTATATTTATAATCTTACGTTTCTGCTATATGGATTTTTTTTTAATTGCATAAGCTGAACTCGCTTAATATTAATAAATCTTTTCATTTTCAGAGACTTTCTTGTAAGACTTTTTTTAGACATGACTAATTTCGAAGAAACCTCTCTCCCGCCCCCAACTTGTTCTTAAGCGTATTCCAGACAAGTTTTCTCCCCCATCTTACCTTTTAAAATATTGTGAAACGTCATCCTTTTCTAGTGTTTTGTTTATCTTAATCTATCAAATCCTGTTGATATAATTCTCAAGTTATTTCTAAGATTGGTGCAAAATTTGATCGCTAAAGCATAGCAACTCAATATGAGGGGGAAAATAAAATGTGCCTTTGTTTCGACGATGTTGAGTCCGTTGCGCTCAGGGAACGCTGCACACATCACTATTTAAGAGGAATTTACGCACTAACTTTGATACCATGGCAGGCAAATTTGGTCAGCAATCAGAGGTTCAATAACGAATACGCTTTTACAATCCTTGAATCCCAAACTTCAAGGATTGTAACTCGCCAGTCTTGCATGGTACTGATGTTCATTTGGTCAAACCGAATATTTAGCCTTCATATCAATCTGTACCGAACTCGAATCATTAACGTGATTGAACAAAGCGATACAAAAATTCAATAACACTGCTTCGACTGAAATAAAAATGAACCTGGTCCATTTTTTAATAATTCCTTCGTTCAAAATATGAAATGGAAGATGATGAATATAAAATTTTCTGTTATAATCTACAATTTAGACTAGAAAATTTAATAAAACACTGTGTCCTTTCTTCGAGGTCGATCCAGGTATAACGTGTTTGGGTTACCTAGAATCAACATTTCCTATGCCAGGAATGGGAAACTTTTTTGTACTGAAAGGCCACATGGAATTCGGCAATTGGGCAAAAGGCCGCACGAGCAGAAACTAAAAGGGTTATTGTACTGCAATTATTATTATATTACAGACAAGTATATTTCTTCCTGTGTAAATTGTAAATAACTGGTAAGGCCGCATAAGAAACTTAAAAAAGCCGTGGGTTCCCCCTGGCCTTTACAGTTCTGTTCCTGCTTGCACTTGAATGTTTGGTTTTTAAAAGTTTCGATATTTCTTTAGCGTAACATGATCAGAATTGACTTTAGTGCTAAAAAAACCACAGTTGAACCTGTACAATTTTTTATTAAAGGCATGCAAAATTTAAAAGGCATGCACCTTATTTATTTATTACCAGTTTATAGATTCGTCGAATCAAACTAAACATAGTAAATGCAATGAGATGCCGTTTGAATCTCAGCTTTATAGACTTTTTGTCTCCTAAATATAACGGAAATTCTTCCAGTGTCCAAACTTCACTTCAGTGTACAAAAATAGTAGGCACACCCATGAAATTTCCAGCAATATTGGATTCTTGCAAGCTTGTATTTTGCGATGAATATTGTCCTTTTTTTTGTGACGAATCTCTGTGGTGTTCTCACTCTTGATATTGTTTCTTTTCAGCACATCTTTCTTGAAATGGGTGAGAAGCGTGGAATGCGGGCGTTGGAACTGTGGTGTCGTCGCGTCACGGACGGCTACAGGAACGTGCGAGTGAACGACATGTCCAGCTCGTGGAAGGACGGCCTCGCCTTCTGCGCCCTGATCCATCACTTCAGGCCAGACCTCATGTGAGTGACACCATCCATCCCTTAGTTCAGGGGTTCCCAACCTTTTCTTTCTCGCGTACCCCTTCATTAGTCTTTTTTGTTTTCGCGTATGTCATACCCCCGCTCCCTCCAAGTTTTTATCAATAATGTTAAAGGCTTAGGTAAACTTAAGAGTCAAATGGCTCGAATTAACAATATTTGCAGGACTTATTTTTGATTTGACATTTTATTCCATTTTTATAATAGTAGTATTAGTTCAACGCCAAAACAAATGAAACCATTATTGTAATAATTTCACATTAACTTAGAAGATACCTCATAATTACACTTTCTTTCTTCCTTATTTTGAGGGTAGGCTTTTAGGATTTCCACAACTTTCACTTTTACTTTTCATGCGAACTTCAGTTTGGGGAAACAAAATTCTGTAACGTTCTTAATCCCATATGTTTTCTTGTGTCCGCCATTACCGACTTTGAGTTCGCGTACCCCAACTGGCTTTCGTGTACCCCCAGGGGTACGCGTACCACAAGTTGGGAACCTCTGTCTTAGTTGGATGATTCACTGCTTTATTATCTCCTGTGGATGATTCACTGCTTTATTATCTCGTGCAATTATCCTTTTATCTCCTTGAACATACCTTAAAGGTATAAGATTATTACAAAACAAATACAACAGTTTCAACAAAATGTGATGCAAGCTGCATTTTTAAAAGATGCTGCATATCATTTGATTCGTGGTGGCTTGGTGGAAGAGTCTCAATTTGAGACCGGAAGACATCAAAGATACCTGACATGCTTGTTGATGTGGTTCATGTTTATTTTAACACGGGTCAAACGCATTTATATTGATGTGGTGGGAAAACTTGGAGAGTCAGCTGCCGAGTCGGGAGTTAACAGAGTCGTTTGGCCATTGTTCCAAATTGTAGGGGATATGTTCGCAACAACTCTCATTGGGAATGCTAGAATGAAATTAGAAAAAATCAAGTTTTTGACTCTTGGGTAGCTCATAAAAATTTGCAACAAGCATTTACAGTTGTTCCATACATGTACCAAACATAATACACAATGATTTTTTTTAATGCCCATTGCGATATTTGTCTACAATATCGTTTCTATTGCTGTGATAGCTGCTGTTGTGAATTAATTGTCCAGCTCTCTTTATGTTAACAAAAAGTGCCGTACTCTTCGGTCCTGCTGTATTTAAAAGATCAAGAGGTATTAAATCAGAGTAGTCAGTCTCTTTGTTTCAGATGTTTTTGAAAACGGATAATCGATTCTATATATGCTTCATAATTTAGATGTCTGCACGAACAGCTGTAAGATTTTGTAACAATTTTCGCACTAAACTCACTAAAAAATCAAAAATGTAAAATAGAACATATTGATTCCCACCTAAGTGAACAACCTGTCAGAATATATGACAAATTATTGGATGTTCAACTTCCTTTTTATTTAGAGGAGAAAAAATGTCACTTGCATTTTTTTTTTCAGTTAAAGAAAGGTGGTATTATCGCAAGTGAACAATAAACACGAGGTTTCCAAATTAATTGAATTGAAAATAAGACTTATTAAAAAAAAATTTCGAAATTAATATACGAAAGTTTTGTATTATTTGCATGTATATTAGTCTATTAATATTGTATTTTTTTTATTATTATAAGAGTTATTTTATAGAAATAAAAATTAAAGTAGCTAGTTTAATAATTCAAATATTTTTAAATAATTCTTTTCACGTTAAGAGTTAAAAAAATTTATCAAAAGAGCTTTCGCTTATTAGAAATTGACATGTCTTCGCTTAACACTTAACACCATGTATCTCAATTTTTTGAAATTTCAAAGAGCAAGAAAATACTCAAATTTTTCGCAACCAATAAACGAATATTTCTCTATTTTTTTTCCATATCTGGTAGGAACATACGGTCTCATGTTCATATGGGATCTTAAAAAAAATCAGAAATATCCGTTATGGGTTGCGAAAAATTGCAAATTCTCTCCCTCTATAAAAATTTCAAAAAATTGAGATAGGTGGTGTTGCTTGTTAAACGATCATATATTGTGTGAGTAGCAAGCATTCCAACAATTTTAAAACAACCGTTCGCAAAATTTGTTGTTATATAAAAAAGAATTTCGCACATCAATTTTGTTGCTATTCAGTTTTCTTCTTATTATTATTTTTCACCTAAAAATTTTAAAGAATTTTGGATAATTTTCTTTCCACTTGTAAATGGAACTAATGACATAAAATTAAATTTTTTGATTTTTCTTTGCAGCGATTTTGAATCCTTATCCAAAGAAAACATGCTGTACAATAATGCATTGGTAAGTAGAACTTATTTTTCTCGACGATTAATAAATTGTGTAATAATGTACTGTGAATTGTTTGCAAACTTTAAAGCGGTTACTTATTACTTACTAATTTCCGAAATTTCTTTAAGAAATTTTTTATATCTGTCCTATAAACTGTAGTATATTGCTTTCAAATGCTGTCGAGGAAAATCATTGCAAGGTTCATCTTTTTTATGGTCTTTATGAACAGAAGCGGCCGAAGCCACTTTACCAACCGGGCAAGGCAACAATATGGCTCTCCTCTTTCCAAACAACGTATTTATTTAAGTTCTATAATGTCTGCATTCTGTCTGTCAAACAAACTTTTACTTAGAAATATGCGCGTCTTACATGCAAATATGACTTAATAATATTATGGTGAGAATTTTTAAACTTCAGCTATATTTAAGGTTATACAGTGGTCTCATTGGAAGAAAAATAATGTGTTCAACAAATTTTAAAAGTATATGACTTTATTTTTCAAGCCTATTAAAACGTTTTTCTTCTTCACATTCCCTCTTTGGCGCCACCTCGAACTTAGGCTCCGACCTCGGGCCGCCTCTGTTTCTGAATGTGTTTGTTGTGTTGATTCGTATTGATTTTGGAGTGGTATCCAAAAGATGTTTTGATGCAAGTTTCAAGATGTCTCATTTTTATGCCCTGTTGAATCTCTATTTGAGTGAATGAAAACAGTTTTTTGACAGTACATTTCCTGCGAATTCTAGAATCGTGCGTCTTCCTAATAGTTCTAGCTTATCTCGACTTGTATTCTTGTGTCTATTTCATGTAAACTTTCGTACATGATGTTAACAACAGTTAGTTTACAATCCAAACCTAAAACTATGCTGACAGGTATCTCGCAAATCCATGCCATTGTCAGGGACTAGGGGACCAGGTGGTAACGTCAGGGCCGGAGGGCTCCAGGTTCGAGACTCGATTCCACTGAAGAAGCTGGGGTGTCGTCATTGTCATCTGATCACGGTTCAAAATTACGAGGTCCGTCCCTAAATAGCCCACGTGTTGCTTCAAACGGGACGTAAATATAAATAAGAACGTGGTAATTTGAAAACGATGATGGCAGAACAAATTAAAAGGTATAAATAATGGGATAATAATTTTATACAGGGTACATACCGAATCTATCTTTCAACAGAAATACTTCAAAACGTTAGCTGTGGACGCGTATGAGGGAAGATATTGAAATATCGCGTTTTGATTAAATGTAAGTTACTACAGGACAAATTCTAAAGCCTGCTATGGGTATAAAGTACATTTTAATGCAAGAAAGATTTATTTGTTTCCTAGAGGTTTTTGTGGTTAATTTACCCTGACTGAACTTGTATGTAATAGATTTCCATTAAAAATAGGCTCTTGAGTTATTCCTTTATGAAATAAAAGTATTCCGTTATGAAATGAAACCCATTTTTAATAGAAATTTATGAATCTATCGCGAAAAATATCGTAGAAAATAAAAACGGAAGAATTCGTAGATTCATGAACTAGAATGAGTTTCGTAGAGTATTCTAGAATAAAAGAAATTCATCCTGCTTTTCTGTCATGAGTGATTACTCATGGAAGTAATCCACCCTAAAAGTTGAGTTGTGACCTGTTTCGTTGTGTTTAGATTTGCAGAGTCACCTCCCTTAGTTTATAAGCAGAGTTGAAAGGTTGACTGATGAGAGTTAAAAAGGTGGTGTAATCCGTTTAGCATGCAAGAAGAATGAATAAATAAATAAAACTAAAAAATAAGCATCTAAAGGACCTAATTTTCTCGAATGAAAGCAAATATGATGTTCCTGTGAGGCTTATTTCAACTTGCTATCTACTGAGAGGACGAAAAAAAAATGTAATTATGTATAAGTTTTATAACTAATGCTAGATCAGAACAGGTCACGATTTTCTTTTCTTATTAAAATTGAAAATAATTTGAGATAAAAGCAAAATAATAAAAATGACAACACTTTCATTTTAAAGAAGTTAAAACAATGGCAGTAATTTTAAATGTTTCATTATTTTTAAAAACACAGATGATTGTACTAATATATGAGACAGTTAATTTTCTTTTGGTAGATTTTTTTCTTTTGCTTAGAAAACTAATTTTTAATTAATTTACCGCTTTTATTTCAAAAAATAATTAACACTTTAATTATAATTAACACTCTGATAATAAAGAAGTTAAAAAATTGAAAATATATAAATTTTGAGTGATTATACTTCTTTATAATTTTATATGAGATAATTTTATTTCATTACCTTTCTATATCAATTGTATAACAAATATATTTTGGATTAATATGTATGTTTTATCACAGTTGAATTCTTCTGACTGAAAATCGAATGAACCAATTCTGATGTTACGTTTGGATTTTTGTTTTCTTCTTCTTTGTCTGCGCGAAAAAGAAATTGTCAGTTGAATCTCAATAGTATTCTAAGCTGAATTATCAATTATTTAGATTTACAGAAGATTAATTTATCATTTCCTTTCTCCTTTAATTATTCAGATAGTATAGATGATTAATAATGCTCGGCATTTTTCATTGTTAAATATCAAGACATAACAATTATTTCTGTTCTCATTACACCATTTTTTTAACTTTCCATGTAAGCGCTTCATATAAAATTCCATGTTTCTCAAAAGATTGACTGTAAATTTTGTACAAGTAGTTTGGAAAAATAATCAATGTTTGTAACTCGTACATTAATTCATTTTATTATCAACTTCTCAAAATTAGTCATAAAATCGTAACTGCGGCAATGGGATTTTTGAACAGCTAACGATTTTACTTAAACAAAATTATTCTGTTATGAATTTATTCGAATTCCAGCTTTGAATGCAATTATATTAATAGCCGACTTTTTAGAATTTTATTCATTATTTATTTTATTTGCTTACTTTTTTATCATTAAGCACTATTTTTTAAAGTTAAAATCACGTGAAATTCTTTATTTTCCTTTAGGTTTATTCAAGTTTGTTTAAAGAAAAATACTGTTGATATTTGCAGATGTTTTCATGTGTTTTCATCGTTTTTCTTATATTCGATTAATTAAACAATTTTTTTGTTTTTGCTCTAAAGCTAACTCATTTTTTAAAAATAAGTTGCATATTATTCTTTCTCCCTAAAGGTGTTTGCACATAATATCGATATCAGAATTTCAATAGAATTTCAAAATTCTAAGAGCCAATTAATTTATTAGTGCGCAAAGTCGGAAAAAAATGATAAAATTAGAGACACTAAAGTACGATTGAAGTTAAATACCACATGCTGTAGCTGTTGCTTTTCTTTTAATGCGAGGCTTCTCGAACGCTAACAAGAAACAATGGAAAAAAAGTTCTTGTTGGATCATTCTAAATCGTTTTCGTGAGACGAACCGTGAATTATTCTTGCATCATTCAGTTTTATTTGACAAGTTCATGTTTAACGTAACATTCTAGAATAAGAAAAAGCATGCTAGAAATTCTTGCATTCTACGAATCAAGAAGCTTTTCGTTGGATGTTTTATTACTGTTTTTATATATATATTATTATTTTCACTATTCTTGCGAGTTAAGCGATTAAGCTTGTTGCTCCGTTGCTAGTAACGTTATTTTATAAAACTCGAAACGAAAGTTTTCGAAAGTATTCTAAAGAAATTAAATAACTATAGAAAGCTTGAAGGTTGTTTATTTCTGTCTGAAAAGAATGAACACTTCTATTTTACGGATATATCAAAGCCGCTGTTTCCGTTTTGAGTAACAGTTAAGCGACAGAGCTTAACGCTGATACGTAATCCAACCAGGCGAGGGCTTTTGCGTACCAGTCGCATGCGATTTAGAATTGCAAATGTTTCCTGTGCGTTTTATCCTTTTTCAGGTCAGATTTTTATTTTTAAAAGAAAAGTGTTCCTCGTTTATCTTCTCTCTCTGTTTTTCTTTTGTTCTTCAGTCAGTTGGACCTCCTAACCGTAAGATTTCGAATAGGGTTACAGAAGTATAATAGAGTAGATTTCTTACGCTTGAACTTTATTTATAAACACATCATTGCAAAAGTGCTCTTTACATTGGATAAAGTGTTGTATGCAATAAAACAGTATTTTTCGTATCCGGCTATTAAATGCATGGCTGCGTAAGAAATCGTAGATTTCCACCAGTTATTATTTAAGATTTAAGAGAAATATTTAATTAAGATACATTTCACATTTTCGTCTAGAGATATTTTGGACGCTTCAGTAGTTGATTCCAACTTGTGTGTGTTTTGGGAATATTCTTTAATAAGTAAATTCATCATAAATAGTTTATTGTTACATATTTAGATAATTAAATCGTCTTGTGAAAATCATTGATGACATATGTAACTGAATGAATCATAAATTGTGGTTCTGTTAGACACTTGTTACGCTCCTTGGCGCTAAGAAAAGGAATTAGGAAAATAATTTCCGAATAAACACGTATATACATCATTCGCTGTTAGTTGTGTTTATGTATTGTCACTCACACATGTCAGATTGGCATTCTTTCTAGAAATAAAAGCGGATAAATAATTTTCAAGTTCCGCAAATATGAATTACAGCCTTCCAATGAGCTTAAATGAAATGTTGCTCCAATTTCGTCATAATTACTACACGTCATATCAAATATTCATTTAAATGCTTCGAATAAAGAATGTAATTTCCGTTCAAGAAATTAATATATATTGCCTTTGTAAAGAAGAGCATTCAGCGAGTAGACCGTACAGAGAAATGTGCCGTTTCAATCTGACAATTTATACGTACTAGTTAAATCACAGTAGACGGTTGCTTTTAAACTCTAGCTAGATAAGTCCATTTTCGAATTGTCCTCCCCTCGACAATCAAATTGTCCCCCTGTAGGACATGGGCCCCGCGTTCGGAAACACTGAGTTTTAGTCATGATTAAAGTGACCATTTATTTTTTTCCCCCTCAAAACGGGGCATTTTTTAATTTTTAGGTAATATTGTGTGAATTCAAGAAAACACATATTTCTTCAGTGTTTATTTATTAATAAAAAGGTCAGGAATAAACGCGTGAAAATAAATAATTCATGTGGTCTTCAATTTTTCTGAAGAAAACATTTTTTCTTCAGTATATTTGGTGTTGATTTAAAAAAAGAATGAAATTTTTGGCAGGATTCCTTAAAATTAGCTTTGGTAATTAACGTTGCTTTATAAACTGCGACCTGCAACTGTGTTTTCTAGCTCGTCCACAACTTATTCATAAGAATAAAGACCCTTTCTAGGGGTAAATTAGTGCCAGGCGGAACAACTTACATATGTGTGATACGTATAGCGCGTGCTCCGTCATCGCCGGATTTTTTGCGCTTTCTTGTTTGAAATTGATATTGCGAGTTGCTCTCTTTCTGAAAACGGGACATTTGGGCGTCCCGAAGCTGTGCTTGGGGACAACGGGACAGGCTACCAAAAAGCGGGACGTATGGTCACATTAGTCATGATACATATTAATTACATAATAAAAGTGGTGCGGGGGAGTTTAACAGGTACTATTAGTACTAAACACTTAATTTTGTAGATCTATCGTTTCTAATATTCCGAAATGTCTACCACCGAGATTTGAGCTGTTATGGCCACTGTTATTTTCTGTAGTCTCTGAACAGGGATATTTTAATTCTATCTACCCGGTAGCACTAAATCTCAACTCCACATGCGATATAACATCACTAATAAGTCAAAGATAACTAACTCTAATCTCCACTAATATGTCAATGCTTTGGAAATCCTAAGGAGTAGACACTCTTCAAGAGGAGAACCACAGCTTTAGCAGCTTCGAACACACAAGTATCTCTCCTTGTCGAAATAAAGATCCATTTTCTCCTTGTTGACTTTCTAATCTGAATCGTAAGCTGTTACGACACAACACCTGGAAACACAAATGGCAGAACAGACAAAAAGTATTAAAAAAGAAAAGAACTTAACTCATTTCTCATCTTGCAGCTTATTACCATTCTCTAATGCAATTTTATTATAAAACTACAATCCCTATTATTAAAAAACTTTATTTATTTATTTTCTCCCCCTCTCCCTTTGAAAACAATGCTTTTCTATTCAGCACAGCTGTCTCGCGTTCTTTTTCCATTAGTATTATGGGCCCTCACTTTAACATAGGAGAAATACGACTTTTCTGCGTACATAAAAAAAGTGAACCATTCCAGAGGGTGTTGTTTGATTTTTAACTTATAATAATATCGTCGTAAATTACGTGCTTTTTCAAACAACTCCATTGCTGTCTTGTTTTGACCTACATTTTTTTTTCTGTACATGCGGTACACATCATCCGCAGGTAATTTCTCGGCTAAAACCCACTTTTGTGCGAAACCAGTTTCTTTTGTATGCTCCCATGAAAAGATATTTAAGAACTGCGTCCTTTGCTTTGCTCGCCAAATATTATTCCGTTCTTTAAGAACTGCTTGGAATCCTCCTTTTGTTGTGAACGCAAGAATCGTTCGGGTCGTTATTCTTGGCGTTATGTATCTGGGCCATGATAACCTTACGGTGTACTTTTACCCTACTAATGTCATCCGAGTCTGTGCAAGAAGGTTGGCGAATCTAGGCCCGGACAAGTGAAAGTAGGAAGGATTTTTCGTGCCGACAAAGTAAGCAAGAAAGGCGGTAGCAAGTAATTTTACTTGTCTGAAATTAATGAGGGTTATGTGGGTTTGGGAAGTTGGCTTCTTCCCTCATTTTCATCATTTTTTTTTTTAATGAACCATTCATTGTTATCAGCAGATGCGCTGGCAACTTAACTTCCGTGTTAGAGGTCAAGAATTGGTCATTAATTGTGTAATGTGACGTAATAATGGATTCTCTTTGCTAATGCTGTAGAAGAAAAAAATAAGTAATTTGTACTCGTGACTGAGTGGAATAATGGAAAAGGAATGATTACCCTTGCCACATCTCTCGGATTTTATTAAACCATTTGAAATCTCTCTGCCGTAGAAACTACTGAATTTTTTGTTTGTTTGTTCTTTTATATCTTCAGAGGAAATGTGAGTCGTACTAATTAAGAGTATGTGAATAGTTTTTTCCCCTCGAAATTGTGCATGATACCGTTTCAGATTGTCATTCCAATGTTCTAAGAACAGTAATACATGCGAATAAAAGTCCTACTTTGATTGGTTTACGTGGAAGAAAGTGTTACCTTCGAAGTTCATGAGATCTTGATTTATCGGGAAATGACATGCACAGCTGATTTGCGTGAAACATTTTTCCTTGAATTGAATTTAAAGTAACTGCAACAAACTATACCATTAAGGTGATCTGGTTTTCCTTTTCAGAAATGGATTCGTGACTGAAACATTTTACATAATGAATATTAACCTTCTGCAACTAAATAATACTTCACTTGCCATGCTCAGTGATTTTGAGAATTTTTTTCCCCATTAATTCAGCTGACTTGAATAAACTAATGAATATATATTGTAAAACATCAGAGTTTTCTACATTGTTTCTCCAGCTGCATATTGAAAGAATTGTGCGTTATTTTAAATCAGTTGGCATTTTTTTTTTAAATCACCAATATATTCTCCCTGGTTTGATTCAGTGCCATAGAATATTTTTATTCTATGGCACTGTTCTGATAACCAAGCACTATTTGTTTTGAAACAAAAAAATGAAAGTATAGATTAATTATAATAAATGTTCTAATTTAAACTTCCTGGTAAAGCTCTGAACTGCACATCTCACCTTCCCATATTCCGTATTTTAATCACATACATTTTTGCCTTCTTCCGCCATTCGGTAATGGATGTTATTTTCAGTTAGCATCAGTTCTTCATATATTCAAGCGACTAGGCTCTTAAAAGACTTAATACAAAGTATTTCACATGGATTTTTTTAAATCCTGCTAAATAACAATGATAGAATTTTTTTATAACTGAAGGTTTAAGTTGTACTTTGGTAGAAAAAAAAAGCCGGTTTGACTTTAAATAAAATTACTATGAAAATGTAACTTAGACATATGCCATTTAAAAAAAATATCAAATTTGGAAGCGACTAAGACGAGTACATTGGTCATTTTTCCTTCAATGCTGTCACTAGAAAACTCAATGAATTGTTATAATTACTGTGATATATTTCTCATGGAGAAAAATCAACTTAAGTATATTCAGAAATCATATTGAAATCATATATCGGAAGAATTCACGTACCTTTACAGTAATAAAATCCGCATTCGACGTTTGTTGCGAAGTACAGTAAAGCTTCGATTAACTGTCACTCGTTTAACCGTCAGTTTCTGTTATCCGTCATCGTCTACTAAGCAAAAAGTAACATAGGTTTATAATTTTACCATACATTTCTGTACATTACTACTCTTGCATCGAAGTTTTTATTGATCGTTTTGTAAAATTAAATACAACATGTATGAATTGTTCACTTTTAAAGGATTTTATTTTCACTTTCGTCCTAAGCAAGCATTGAAATTACGTTACTGTGCATATGTATTAAGAGGTTTCTGATATCTGTCACAACCCTAATCCCAACTGTGACGGTTAATCGAAGTTCTTTTGTATTAAAAATTGTCGCTATCTGACACTGAACACCTTAACAATCATACTTCGAGCGTTTTTTAAATAATCCTTTGGACTTATGCATCAGTTTTCCTTAAATCTAATCTTTTTTTTCCTGTTCAACTGTATTAGTAATAGATAATTATCAAGCGTAAGTCTACAAACTGAGCTTGTATCCTGTTAACGGATATAACTATAAATAAAACTATGATTCATAATCATTCAGCATGGATATTTAGTTCGAATCGACGATATGTAATTGTATCTATTAGCCGAACCCTCGTAATCCTTCACTTTAACGGAGTCTAAATGAAAAATAAAAATAGAAAGATACCTTGAAGCATAAGTTTAAGTGGAACAAACGCGGTGAGTTGACTTCTCAGTCGGAACAAGTACTAGTCTGCCATCATGTTCACCCAATTACAACGCCCAAGAAAAATCTACCCTTTAGGCTGCTTCCCTGTATCCGTTTCTCACCGGGTTTCGTTTATTTTTCTTTGTGTTTTCGAAGAACGAATGAAGACATGTAACTTCTGGAGTGGTAACTCCGACGCTGAATGGGAAGGCATCTGTTTTCAAAATTACGAAGTACCATCCCGAAATTCTCAGCTGTATAAATTATTCTTCAAAGTTCATGCGGTGTAATATTTAAACAATATTTAAATAGGATGCATCGAAACTTAAAGTTGAAGAAGTTCTAGATCGCTAGTTCCAACTGATTGCTAGAATGAAAATTTAATTCAGAACAATTAATCAAAATTTTAATTGAGTCAGAACGATTCGAATCATTTTGAATTAGCCGCCAGAAAAAAAATGGCTAACAACTTCTTCATTGCTAGAAATTCTCTGGGTAATTTTACCAGACAAAATGAAGACATGTACTTTTGAAGCTGAAATTTGATGGATTCATAGTAATCAAATTAATATAGGATATATTGATATTTAATATAGAAGATCAGTGATAAATTATAAGATATACCACTGGATCTTTGAGGTTATTTTTTGGTTCAAAGCTTTTAAATTCTTTTCCAAAGAAAAAATCGAAACATCCGACATATTTCACGACTGTTAGTGTGATTTTTTGTAAAAAGTAATAGTTATTGTTATTTTTATTTAATGTTTATTATAATTGATGTGGTGTTACCAAGGCAACAATGTAATATCAGCCGCTTTTATCCATCTACAAAATTTACAGTATGTCTGAAAATAATACTGAATAAGGTTTTTTCAATAACATATTGACGTTAACGAAATGAAACCCCGTGTAATACTTGATGTGTCATAAAGAATCTGTTTTTAATTTTGCATCATAAGGGGACAAAAAAAATATATATATAAAGACTAAAGTAAAACTCTTGAAAATCTTGCATCACTTTTAGATGAAAGTACTGCTTTAAAGTACATAGACCAAAATCACTAATAAAGAGCAAGGATTTCACTGCTTTCCGTATCATTATTAGATAAGTTAAAAATTTGTAAGAGATAAACGTTATAACTATTAGGATGGTCATAACAAAATATTTCTTTGACAGCAAATCTCAATTATATGAAATGCTCTTATGGTAACTAATATAAAAGACAGATAAGGTTTGCTTGTCAGACGTATGAACTGAATCAAGAGGATAAGATTAATGCTTCTTTCATTTGTTTTGTTTTTACAAAATTAGAAAATATTCACCTTTAAATCTGTTTCGAAAATTGGACTAACCATGTATAGCTCTGTCTAAATCTTCGAATCTCCTAACGTAAAAAACTTTTTTTGTGTGTCGAAAATTGAACACAAAAAAAATATTAATACGTTTTATAGTAGATATTTTAATAGCTTTTATTAATTATTTACGAACTGTAAAAAATAATTATTCATAAATAAATAAACTTTAATTAATTAATTATTATATTTTAACCTTGTGCCAAATACTACATTAAAAACAAGGAAAGAACGATAATGAAAATTAATTTAAAAAATTATAAACTGTGACAATTTGTATTTTTCAATTTAGGAGATTTTCAGTACAGAACGATAATCATGAGACCTTTGATCCGTTTTTTAAAACATTTTGTTTTATTTATGTTTTTGCATATCTAATAAATGGTTTGTCTTGATTTTGCAGGCATTCCAGGTGGCCGAAGAACGATTAGGCATCCCTGCACTGTTGGATGCTGAAGATATGGTGAAATACGATGAACCTGATACCCTCAGCATCGCTACTTACGTATCTCAGTTTTACCAGTTTTTTGAAAATGGAGCATCCCATAAACGTAAGTAATGAAACAAAACAATCCCAAAGATTTATATGACGTTTTATATTTGTTTGGAATCGAAAAAGAAGATGTTGTAACATTAAATATCTTGGTCTTATAAGCAGCTTTTTTTTTACGAACTATACGAGGATTTTTAATTGAAATGTATGCTATGTACTATTCAAAAGAAAATTTGATTATTTTTTTCAGCAATAAACAAAATTAAATGCAAAATCATAGACTGAACTCATTTATGCAGGTGTCCACAATAATCGTGGCCCAATAGCTAATCTCTAAACCGTTAGAGATATGCAAATACTCTAAAGGAAAATGCTTTGAATGACGTAAAGAACTACATTTTATGTTGCTTGAGTCAATAAATTTACTTCTGAAAAATTTGCTGAGTTTAAATTTTTAGACATTCCTCTCTTTCTATTAGTCATATTCAGTAAAATATTCTTGACACACTAACATTTTAAACGAAAATAAAGGTTCCCACTCTTCTGTAACTAAAACTGACCAGGTTATGAATCTTTCAATACCATTTCGATGACTGCCTCGAGGAAGATCCTCCAATGGTTTAAAATAATAGAATTCAAAGCTCCATAACATGTTCAGTTTTAGTCACAGAAGTATATATATGTATATATTGCTTTGTTCTATTTAGTATATTAGTGTGTTGGATTGAAAAGAATTTAGGAATGAATAGGGGGATAATAGCCTTTGCAGCTGAAAATCCCATAAACCCTTTTAATTAATTAATCAATCAATACTGTATCAAGAATATTTTACTTAGTTTGATTAATGGGACCTGGAGACTGTATAAAAATTTGAGTTCGTGATGTTTTTAGAAATTACATTTGTTGACTCAAACAACATAAAATTTAATTCTTTACGTTATTTAAAGCATTTTTTTTTCAATTGGAAGCACACGCGTATCTCTAAAGATTTAGAAATTAGCTATTGGACTGTAATTAGAGTGAACGCCCTGTATATTCGTAGTTTATCCCACAGAACTTGAGAATGATGTATTTGGATTGTTACTAACATGTTTATGCGCTTTATTTGTTCAATTAAATAAATTGTCTAACTGTTTATGCGCTTTTCTTTTCCAGTCGGTATTCCTGCATCGAAATCCGTCACCAACCGTGTTACCCCTCTGCCTTGCAGTCGCCCTCCTGCAACGAGTATTCATACGGGACCTTTAAATAAGGTAATTTTTATTAGGTTCTGTTCTTTACTTTTTCTTCCGTATTGAAGGTTAAAAAAAGTGTTTCTGATTCATGAAATTTCCACATGTTCTGTTTGGGAAAATGAAATAAAAGCAGCAATTAGAACAGAAGAAAACCATAATCTATTTTTCATTAAGATCGTTCGTATGATTTAGTTTCATAAATTGTAAACTTCAATCGCTGTTTTATCTCAGTTATGGTTAGAAATAAATAACTTATTATTTGTTTATAATTTTATTATTTTGACATTATCAAGTTTATCACGTGTAATTTAAGAATGTTTAGAGTTTTAAAAGTTTATATGTTTTCAATCCTAATTGTTTTATTAAAATATCCAGAAAAGATTATTGATTTTTTAAAAAACTTTTTTAGATTTTCTTCATTATGGAAATATTAAAATGAAATGAGCCAGATTGTAAACTAATATCAAAAGGCCTACGAGCTTTTTCTTTGCTTGACATTGGATTCATGATAGTTGTGTTGTTAGGATCGCAAGTTCCTCACCACCGTTGTAAAATAAATAAAATGATGCTTTTAAAACATTGAATGAACATTAATTCAGGTCAAACTTTCTTTGTTAAGTCTACAGAATTCATGGATACTCTACTCAGATGTACACACTCGTTGCCAATTAAAATAATTAGTTATTAAAATACTAGCAACCGTGTTATTTATCCATTTTTTTCCCAAACTTTTCATGTTTGCGAAACGAACATCGGGTCAATCTTAATAATATATAAAAAAAAGTTTCGAGCAGAAAAATACTTTGTTTTATCAGATTTTCTGTCGGTTTATTAATATTGTATATAATGCAATACATACTTTTTAATAAATAATTAATTTGTCATCGGGTTTATATTTGTCTACTAGATAATTATTGCTTATTTTTATCATTGAGAATTAAAAAGGAACGATTATTTTCACATTTAAATTCTTTACATTTTAAAATATGAAATGAAAAAAAAAAGTATTTAATACAAAGCTAAACAATTCTGAATATACAAATAGCTTTGGTATAAAAACCAAGAGTAATTGGATGTAGTTATCCAATTGGGAAAACCAACTCCAATATGCCCATTTAGAAATTAAATTGCTTTTGCAAGGTATTATAAGAAGAGTTTTAACGATACATTTTTGCAAAATTAATTATTGTTTTTTATAAGTATCTTATCTGTTGTCCAAGGTGTTGGAATTGGCTCAATTTTGGATTACAAACTATACTCTTGGGCACAATTCTCAACCGTGAACCCAAAATCAGCAAAATTTGAGTTATTTTCCAATTGCATAATTGCGTCCAATTATGTATGATAATTAATATGGCTGAAATAACTAGCATTTTGTTGGCGCATCTTTGATTGTAAAATTTTTAGAAAAAATGGCAGTTTTATAGTGTTTAACCCCCCCATTAGTTTCAATCATTTTCTCTCTTAAATGTACCTCGTGAATATAAAATCTATTCTATAATATGTTCATCGGTTTTGAAAATTCCCCCCCCCCCAAACCCCCCCCCCCGGGGGTGCCCCCCCGGGGGGGGGGGGGGCGTTTCGGATTAGTATTTTTTTTTTTTCATTTAAGCCATGAACATCTATTACTATTTTGTATTTAATCCTTTGCGGATAGGTAACTTTTTCGAACACTCGGATCAGATTGGTGCACCTTATACGCCATCCCATTTTTTCCAACTCTATGCTTATTTAATTACATAAAACTTTATTTTTTATAGTGTAATGTGGTTAGGGATTTGAATGGATGCTTAATATACACATTTGTGTCCGAATTTTAGCCGCGATCCTCTTCGTTAACTGGATTTCGTGCACCTCAATTTCGAATTCGGTGAACTGTAGCGCACATTATACGAAGTATCTGTCCGCATAGGGTTAATTACAGTATGCAATTCTGAAATGTTTTGAGTGTAAAATGAATTCAGAACTCTCTTTGTAAGCTAAACTCAGATTCTTTATTAAACCTCCGTCGGGCGTAATATTCACATCCGGCGAGTTCAAGCGCAGGTAAACAATATCGCATTTATTATTGTTAATACCCATTAATTTTAATTTTAGCGTTCTAAAAATAATCACTGACCCTTCTTGGGGAGGCTTAAGAGAAGCAAGTGGGGATATCGTTGCGAAAAGGCCTCGCCGTGCAGTACAGAACGTGTTTTTTGGATTTGCCATTTCAGAGGCATTTCGGTTAATCCGAGTTCGGTTAACCGGGGTTTTAATGTGACTACAATAATTTGACCTAATGAAAATGAAAACGAGTATTCTGTAAGAAAAATTCAAATTTTAATGCGTTAAAAACAGCTAATAGATGTAGGTTGCACATAGGTTTATTAGATACTGCAACTAATGGAGGGTTTAGATTTTAAATCACAGCTGGATCTGTTTTTCTTCATATCAAAATCTTAAACATTGAAAGGAGTTGCTGATATGTTAATTTATTTGTTGATTTTGCTTGCTACAGTATATATATTTTAATTTATATGTTAATTTTTATTTTTCAGCGCTAAAGAAGAGGTCCCAACTTGTGAAGTGTAGAAATATTGCTCATCCTCTATATTCACCTGTTCACTTAACAAATGCATTTTTACATCACGAGAGCCTTTATTCTGCAGCATCAGCATTTTGAAAGGACTATTTCTATTTGTCCAGTGCTTCCTTTTATTTTGTTTTTCTACATTAAGATTTCTGTTAAATGTGTATTTTGGAAAAGGCCAACAAGCTTCCTGTATTTTTGAATGTTGGACCTGTAGTATATATTTAGTAGCTGTAGTAAACGTGTAGAGTATTTTGTTATTCTTTTGTCTGGATATATTTTTTTAATGTCTTGTGATGTACTCTGTCCAGTTGATGTGTATCTTCTGTTAACAATCAAAGTGTTCACGTAGCTTTTCTTTATACTTTTTGATAATAATGTTTTCAAAATTTTTGCCGTTTGGTATTTAAAAATGTATTAAGACTTAGTAGAAATATCAACTTTTATACATAATTCAGTAATTGTTTTATCAAGTCAGTATGTTTATCAAAACCTATAAAAAAGTCTTAATTTCAATTTCTGTTACGTAGCTTTTAACTTCGTTTTTATAAAGAAATTTATATTCTGTTTATAGAAATTTATACTATATATAGTATTGGTACATGTAGAAAAAATATTCCTTGAAATAACTGTCTTTATCATATAATCTCCAAAAAAAAAGAAAATAATTTTACATTAAAGAGCAAGCTTTGTAAATATGTATCTGTTGAGATGTTCCTCATTGTGAAGAACCAGTGTATAAATAAATATTTTGTATCAGTTAATGTATTTGTCCTATTTTTTTAAAAAAATATACATGAAATACTGATGTAATTAAAGTACAACAAGGACTACATGTTAATTTACAAGACTTTCATCTCTAAATAACAATTAATTTGTCACACTGCATTTATTAGAAATCGGTTATCGGCTCTATAATGTATATCCACAAATTCTAAAAATGCTTGTTAAAGTTGATGAATATGATAAGTCTGAATTTAATGCAATGCTTGAAGGAAGAGAACAGTATATATACGCATACAAGATATTGAGAGAAGAAAAGTTTTGAACACAAACGTTTCTTGAATTTCTGTTTTGTAATGTTATTCTTAGTAACAGCAAAATCTTGCATAAAATTGTTGCTGACTTAATTGCCAATATATATTTTTTTAATAATAGCCCAGATCTGTCTCTCGGTAACGCTCTGAAGTCACCAAAAAAAAAAAACTCTCGCCATAGCACTGTGAGACGTTAAACAGCATTATTTCATTGTTAGAGAACCAAAATTTCAGTAATTTTAAATTTAAAAGAGTAATTGTCGTTCTAGTTTCAAATTTAATAGCTCTAAAATAGTGAAATGAAATTTTCTGTCGATTGATATAAAATTTATCTCGCTATGATCAGTAGTTCCCGAGAAATTTTAAATTATATTGATCATATTTTTCAAATTAATTTCCGTTTTTTAACAGAAAGTAGTAAATCACGTAGTGGCATATCATGAACGTGATATAGTTTGGACGCCACAATGCATCTAATTATTTTTTTAATTATAAAACAACGTTCTAAAGTAGGAAGCAACGCAATATAAAGCTTGTAAAAAGTTACGAATGTTGTTAGAAAAATGTTTCAAACTTTAAATATTTTTAATTTTAACACGGTTCGAGTACACGGCCTTTGTAAATTAAATGAAAGCACAAAATTAAAATACTTTGGAAGTACCACAAAAAAAAGAAGAAAATCTCGAGGTCCGGGGCCCCACAAAGTTGCAAGTCCCAAGGCAGTTTCCTACTTTACCTATTTAATAATCCGGCCCTGGTAAGGTAGTTTAGGTAAAGAAGAGAGGTCTGAGGAAAAGAACAGAAATTTAAGAACTCTGATTACTTCAACAACCATCCAAAAGCCCAGATCTCTTACTCTCTTCTTGATGTCAATCAAAGATTATGAAATCGGTAATTCGCACCAGACATTGGGGGCCAGGTTATGGAGAAGCCAAAGGAGAATATAGGAAGATGACAAGGAAAGTAGTCACATCTCAAAAATGAAGATCGATACTTTTGAGAGGAACAGAAATGTGATGATACTGACAGCAGTAGCAAACAATTGATGCAAACTTACTGGTAATATAACTCAGCGTGGTTAAATTTCCATTTTTTGTTTTGTTTTAATTTCTTCTTTACGTAAACTACTTCGTAGCCTGCTCTGTCGTTAGCTAGTGAGTTTAAATGTGCATATACCAACACCGTTGTCAGGTAACTAGATAGCGTTGCTCAGAAAAATGACTGAGACCGACAGTTGTTTTGGGACAGCCACTGTAATTTCAATTATATCCATATTTTTAAAACTAATGTTTTGCGCAGAAAAAAAAGTGGTTTCAAATCCTACTTTTTTTCTTGAGAAAGTTTTTTTTTTCCCCTACTTAAATCCACTTATTATGAAGAGTAGTAGTACACCAGCATATTTACCTATCTAGCCGTCAGAAAGCAAGAATAAGTATTAAAACGAGTGTGATTCAAAAAGGAGAAAACCTGAACAAGGATATTTGAAAGTTATCAATTTAAGGAGACATGTTCTATAGATCTTAAGTTTCTTGGGGCTTTGTTTTAATCTGATTTTTGGCATGTGGAACATAGTCGGTTTCCAATTTCATTAAATGTTTTCTTTTCTTTATGTTGTCGTACTGTAGTTTAACAACAAAAATTCATTTTCTTAAAAATTTATGAAACATACAATCGAAATGACATTTAAATTATTACCATATTTTCAAAGCAAAGAAAAAAAAGAATACAAATGAAGAAATATTTAATATTGCAAGGAAAAAATAATTCAAAAATTCCATTATGCTGTTGTGATTATAACGACATTTACATTTCACAAATTCATCGAATTGTTACTGTGACAAATGCACTAGGATTTAACTTTTTTATATAAAAATTGTTTCTTCTTATAAAAAACACTTTTTAATAAAGAACATGATTATTTTCGGTAATTAACTAGGAAATATATTCGCATTTATATGTTAATCGCGCGAATTTTGAAAATTAGTGCACATATTAATAAAATGAAACGTTTTATTTGGATATAATAAAAGAATTCGAAATATATTCTATATAAACAATGGCTACAAATTTTTATTTTCAATTCATTATCATGAATATGAATACATTGTAAAATAAAAAATGAGAGATTTTTTTGTTAAAATAAAAGCAAACGATATTTTTTTTAAACTTTCATCAATTTCGTTGAACATTTTGTGAGATTTATCGGCTGCTTTTTCAGTTGTAAGAATTCGTAAGTTTCAGAGTAACTCTTAAACGGTCGATTTCAAACTTCCTTTATCGATTTACAAATATCTTGATAAGAAATGGCGTGGATTTCCGATAATTATGGATTTGATTTTGAAGATGAGGCAACGTATCAAAAAGTATCAATTAGTCAGCTGTCTTCGGAACTTTCACAAATAGTTGTGATGGGAATGGTGATTGTTAAGCAAGACATTCGGCGTATTTCTAGCAGAAAACGTAAGTTCTTTTGCCTGTAATCCGTTCGTGTCAATAAGAATATCTAGCATGCTATAGACATTTAAAAAAAACCCTGTTTTTAATATTAATTAAAGTAATGATAATTTATTAATATTTAACTCCTTGATGACATGTACATAACTTTTTTTCTTTTTTCTGCATTTCAGTAGTGAATTTTTTTTTTAAGATGAAAAAATTTCATGAAGAAAAGAACACGTATTAACTTCAGATTATTAACAGACTACCATCTAATTTTTCCTTTTATTTTCATTTATAAACAAAGTTAAATTTAACACAAACGCATATTTTTAATACAGATGATTTTTGGGGGGGGGGGATTAAAGGGGATTTGAACATCTAGACCGAAACATTGTCAGCATCATAAGCAAGGCTTATAAAAATTTAAAGTAGACTAAATAAGATATTCTCTAAAAAAGTCGAGTCAAATCATTTGTTCTGAACGGGAAATGTGTAAAAGAATGAAAACATTCAGAAGTTTTAAAATATTGTTTAAAATGACTGTGTATTCCAACAAAATGGAATATGAATCGATTTCTAAAATAAACTTATGTATTAGGATTTGGAGATTGTTACTTTTTCTGAAATTTTTGTTACTTTATTTGAAACTGGACGCAGTTATGAAACTAGGAACCATCTACCATTTTGTGGATTTCACATTGACTATTCGAAAACATACCGAAGAGAAAACAGTTTATTATGCAAAACCGAATAACTTTATTAATTGTTTTGAGGTCCCTTCCCAACCCAATGTCGCAAATTAGCCATCTGCTTAGCACTGAAATGCCTATCGAATAGATTTTGAGGTCCCTTCATTCTCGAAGCGAGAGCCTCAGCGAAAAACCGCCATTGCCTGTCAATCTCGCTTCCCGGTGGGATATAGTAATGATGGTGTGGCTCTTCGGGCCCATCTCCGAAGACGGGTGATACACCCGTAAAAAAGGGGGGGGGGGGCAGCCGCCCTGGCGGGGGGGAATAGGGGCTATTTTGTGGTAAACTTCAGTGCCCCATTTGCTGTCGTGGCGGCCAGTCTTTCAGATTTACATCAAGGCCGAGGCATTTTGGATTCAATACTTCTTATGGAAAAAGTTGCATCTCAAAATGTGAGCATTGGAGTTCTTTCATAATTCCATAATTGCTTCGAATTTTTCTTCAAATAGGTTGATACAATGGAACATGGTTAATACAAACGTTTTTTATTCGATATTTCTCTGGTCCCTTAAATTTCCCAAAATATTGTCCACATGGTCTGATCATGGTTCAAAATTACGAGATCCATCCCGAAACAGTCCTCCTATAGCAGTGGCGTAGGGAGGGTATGGGTAAGTGGCGCCTGGGGCATAATATAATTTTTTGCGCAAAAAAAAAGGGGCATAATCGCAGTTTTGTTTTGACTCCATGGCGCTCCCTGAGACTGGCGCCCGGGGCATCTATGCTCCCCTTGCCCTCCCGTTAGTACGCCACTGTCATATAGTTTCAAAACAGAGCGTTAATCTAACTAAACTTGAATTTCCTATTAACATAATGTTAAAATATCGTATATAATTCAAGTTAGTTTTAGTTGATCCGAAGTCAAAACTAAAAGAAGTAAAAAATGGTTTTTATTTCTGGATTGTTTTTCTTAGTGAAATACGTCCGTGGCTTGCGTCTTTTGTGATCCCAAATGACTTTATTGCTGTACAAGATATTCAATCACAAACAAAACAAAAAAGCCTTTCTCAAAAAGCTTTGAGCACATTAGATGCGATTTCCACAGCTTATTTTGAAGTTTTATTGATCAACTATTGTATTGAAAGTGTTGCGCATAGTTTGTTTATTAAAGTTACTTATTTATTGAAATTGCTATTTTTCAAATTATTAAAATTTTAAATTATAATTATTATAATTTTATTCATTAAAATGACTTAATGTTTATTTGTTAATTATCTATTATTTATAGAATCTGTTAAATATGAAAAATATATCTTCACTCTTTTTTAAGCTAAAATAATTTTTTTGCTTAAAAATTGACGTATTTTCCAACTATACTCAATTTTGGGCCCAATTTTTCTTACTTCGTATATTTACTGTGTTCCCGTCAGCTATCAATCAGCCGAATTTCCACTGTGCTACAATTATTTTATTATCAGTGTTATATACCTATATGGTGCAAACAAACTTTATTCCAGATTTTTATTACTTTAATTAACTTATTTTTATAAAAAGACACAAGCCACAGACATTGTTACATTTTTGTCAATGATTATATTCTGCTAATTTTTTCACAATGCATTTATTAACAAATTTATAATTTTCGGTATATTTGATTTTATGAATGAATGCGCTTTGATAGTGAGGTGTTAAAAAAACTTGATGTAAAGTGCTTAACTAAATCTAAATATCCAATTCTTTTTCCTTACTCACTCTTTGCTATGCCTTTTTTTTATACTGACAGTAAAAAAAGTTACCCAGACAGTAAAAAAGTTTTCAGATTATATGTCTGTCCTTTACAATGATTCAGATTGTAACAATTTCAACAAATTCCGCATTCCATTTTCTTTTAACTTCTCGTTCTTTCTTCGAAGAACATCGACAAATTCACGTTCTATTTGCGCGTATGTGACTACAAGTGTAACTACCGAAACAGAAGAAATGGACACTTCGCGTCGACAACTGCTTATTTTGTCAGGTTTTTTTTTTCTCCCTCAACGAAGATTTTCAATAATGTGATCGGATTATTTACTAAAATTCTCGTTTCAGAAAAGGGAATCAAAATTGTCACTGGAGTCGATTTTCACGATGAGGAATTTTGTGAAAAGGTCTTTACCGGAGGTGATCTTTTATAACTGAAAACGTCATTTAGGAAGAAAAAAAAAATACCATTCTCAAAAAGTAACTTCAATAATGATGTGGAAATTCAAAGCATTTTCATGAAAAAAAATGGCACTGTAAATGTGTCGGAAAGTTTCTCGCTGTTGAAAAGATTCGTTTGAGAACAACCTTACAAATCAATAGGAAAATGCAAAGAAAACAGTAAAGTCTGTAACATTCGCGAATTCTCTCAATAAAATTAATTAATGTTTCAAAAAGCGGATATAAGAAGTTTGATAACTAATAAGAGTTTTTTAAAATGCATTATTATTGTAAATGAGAAACACACCACGACTTCTGCTTGATAATTAATGGACATCAGGGTGTTTGATTGTTTTAGATGAAACTTCTTTCTGCAATCACTTTTTCTATGTAATGCTAAACTATCCAACACATGCAGGGTTTGAATTAAAATAACGTTCTTTAAGAATCGTTACCTACATTTTTATGCTCCGCATTTCCTTATTTTATCCTTAATATTAAATCATTTATTCAAATGTATGAGAGTTACTATGCATACTGAAACAGAGAGGTCTTAATATTATCCAAATACTTGTAAACAAAGATATAAATAGACAAAGGAATTTAATTTAATTTAACTAGAACTAGACGCTCTCACCGCTCTCCGGGCGGGTTCGCGGCCAGCACCCACTTTGCTCAGCACTGTCCTTGCCACCTGGCTGCTTCGAGGCTCTCAGACACTACTTTTTTTCAGTTTTAAATACTGCATGAAGATCAGTGGAACAGACCATAAAACCATAGTAGATTTCATATTCTTTGTAGACAACAGATCCCTTTAAAACTGTAAAATCTTTCAATAAACCTCATCTAGTTGTAATGTTTTGCATAATTTTCTCACGAATTTCGGCATGAAAGTCTTCAGATCCATAAAAACAGAATGATATAATCCTAAATAAACAGTTTCCATCATCTACAATAGGTATTTTATAATATTTTTGACAACTGTTGGAATCTATATATTTAAAACTATATGGTAAAACCTTCAGACAGTTAGCCAATCCAACCACTCGACGGATTTTGATATATTTTATTTCATATGAAAGCTTATGAGATCTAGATATGTCATCAAGGGTTTTCTGCCCCCCACCACCCCTCATTTTCGAACGAAATCGTAAAAACATTTCTCCACCATACATTCTCTGTATGTTTAATATGGTAATAGAAATACTAAACAAAAATTAAAAAAGAAAGAAAGAGTAGAAAAAGAAAAGTATAGATAAGAAACAGCACATTTAAACATAAACGATGACAATACATCTTTTAGCGTACTAACGCAACAGCCTCAAGTGATTGCATCCACTGTATTATATTAGAAATAGCTGCATATGCGCCTTGATATAAAATACTAAGAGTTTTTATTAATGTTTGATTAATTAATTTAATCAATTTTTAATTAATATTTTCATTAAGATTTAGTCAATTTATAACTGTTTAATATGGTAAAACTTTCAGACAGCGGATTTCGACCATTTTTCTTTTCATTTGAAAGGTTATGACGTCTAGATATGTCATCAAGGGTCGTCTGCCCCCCACCATCCTCCATTTTTGAACGAAATCGAAAAGCCACTTCTCTGTACATTGTCTATGGGTAAACCTTGTAGAAATTCCCCAGACCCAACCAACCGACGAATTTCGACAATTTGTTTGTCATTTGAAAGGTTATGACATCTAGATATGTCATCAAGGGTCACCTTTCCCCCCATTTTTGTACGAAATCGAAAAAACATATAGAGAATAAAAACATAATGGTGGAGAAGTGTTTTTTTCGATTTCGATCACATATGGGGGGGGGGGGGGCCCGGCGCCCTTTATTTAAAAATTAAAAATAAAAAAATTTAAAAATAAAAAAAAAAAAAAAAAAAAATGTCGAAATCGGTCGAGTGATTGCGGCTGGCGGACTCAGTGAAGGTTTTTTTACCAAATAATTTTAAATATATGGATGGTTATAAACTGTGTATTTAAATTATTTGCGAATAAATTTCAAAGGAATTGATAATCAGTTATATGAAATTTTTATCCGGTAATTTTTAAATGTCCATACAACAAAAATTCACCGGTATATTTTGTTGCACAAGAGCATTAAAAAAAAAAGATCTAAATAAATTTTAGTCTTTGAAAATTTTTCTACAGTTCCCCCTGATGATCTTTTCTTAACTATTCCATAAATGAACATTAATAATACTATCACAATTTTAACAAATGTAAATTAAATACTTTTTAGAAAAATATTTTTAAAGAAAATAATGAATGTTAGTATAATCTCATTTTGATTCAATGATTACAGAACACTTATATGCAGTGACGAATCCGAGGGGGAGGGTAATGGGGCTGCAGCCTCGCCCAGAGCTAGAAAACATTTTTGGGCTAGTTATTTCATTGTGTTTTTTATTAAATTATCGAAAGTATTGTAGTGTTCTTAATGATTCTTATTGTCAGGTGAGTGGAATCTGTAAAGTTAAAATGTTTTGGTTTACATAAGCCATGATGTTTGACATTTGTCACGACAATACAAAATTTTTTATGACCATAGGGGGGGGGGACTCGGGGGAATTCCTGGATTCACTACTGCTAATATATACAACTAGGTCAAAAATGTACTGCCGCTGTGATGGTCTCCAATATTCATATATATACTGTATAAAGAATGTAGAAAAGATTTATGCAGAAGAAATTTACTTCAAAGTGGTCATTACAAAGGTAGATTTTTTCAAAATCAACAAAAAGAAACCTATTTATCAAATAAATTAAAATTCTCAATTTTAAGCTCAGAGTGTCGTGTCTAGTGATGCAATAAAAGAAACAAAACAAAAAAAAACTAATTCTACTTGTAGATCACATGAATGACAGTAAAATTTTGAAAAACAATGTTTTCTCTTCTTTTAAAAAAAGAATTGTAATTTTATCCGAATGTGATTTATGACATATAATTTTTCCCATGAAAACTTTTAAAATATCAAGGTTATAGCTAATGAAAGTAAATATGTTGACACATCATACATGGTTATCCTCATAAGCTGGAAATCGTCAATGAAATTTGAAAAAATATGATATAACAATATAACTAATTGAAAATGTAAATGAAGCTATAATTAAACAATTGCAAGTGCATTTCACTGTTTTCATCCAGTTCCTTAGCAGCCATAAATGAACAAGGACTTTTTACCCTACTGAGTACATAAGTTAGGACAAAAATAAATAAATACCATATTAGATTAATTAAAAAGATAAAAGTAAAGATTTTATGGTTTTTCAAAGCAGATTTATATCAATTTAATACTTAGGTGATGTAATCAATAATTTATGCTAGACAACTTTCTTAAAATCTAAAGGGCTCTAGTGTTTTATAAAATGCCATGAATTATTTTTAAAATAGATTTGGAAAAATTCAGACTTCTAAGAAAGTATAGGGCATTTCACTGACAAAAATATGAAATGTCAGCAAATGCTCCAATTTTTAAATGTGCTTATTATCTTTCCAGAACCAGGAAGAGAACGTTATGTTTTAAATTTTACCATTCGAGATTCTCCCAGTGATACTATTAATGCAACATGTTGGGGTGAAGAGAGTGCTATAAGTGTTTTGAGTACAGCTTTTGCCATAGGAGACATAGGTATTAGTTGCAATTAAATCTTATTTCTGTTACTTGTGAATTTTTTTAACTAGAAAAATTAATCATTATTTAACAAATTTTGGCAGTGAAAATTAAGAATCCCCAAGTCACTGAAAGGCAAACTGAATCTGAAGATGAGAAATTTAGACCAACAGTAAGCAGGTATGTAATTATTAAAATACTAGAAAACTCAATGCAAAAATATTCCATATAAAATTATTCAATAGAACCACTTTATCTATTACTGTAGGCCAACAATTAACTTGTTTATCCCCCTTTCATGCAGCAAGTATCAGCTTAATATTAGTCCACAGTACAGTGAAATAACTCTGTGTGTAAATGAAGAAAGAAGAGGCTATGAAAAACTGTTGCACTGCTCAATGCATCGTACTTCTGAAATATTAAATTTAGTGGATATTATTTACAATAGTCAAAATGCTGAAGGTCTTTCAGTTAATTTACTTGTAGCTGTGAGAAGGGTAAGAATTTTTCAGATATATCCTTTTAATTTGTCTTAATGAGCACTATTTAAAAACAAATCCCATTAAATTGTTTCTTAATTTAGCTCATAAATATTAAAAATATGTTCAAAATTTATAAAACCTCAAATCAGTACTTTTCTATATTTTACTTTCACAAGACACAAAGCAGCATTTTAACACAAGCTGAAAAATCAAGGTACTGATATATATATTAAAAAGTGAATTTTATGTTATAATTTGTTCTAAGATCGAATAAACAAAGAATTAAAAAAAACCACATTGTTATTTGGAGGTTCAAAGTTAATTGCTATCCACAAGATTCATTTCTGAGAAAACATACTTCAAAGTTGATCAGCTGCATTCGAAATAACAGTGGACTTCAAATAGTTCTTGCTGCCTAGTGGATATAAATTGATCTATGGATTCGAATCCTTAATTCACGGAAAATATAACATTTCTACACTACCATGGCAGTGTTAGTGCAAAATGAAAACATAGACTTAGTCCACTTAAAATCCGAACCCTTCATTTATATCACAACATACATTAAAATAGTTTTATACAATACTAGCAAACAGATTTAAATTATTCAAAAATTAAACCCACTAAACAATTTATATATCATCGTTCAGGCAACAGTCACCAAATCTAAAACTACAGTTTTGAGATGTGGTCAGTTTATGCTTGATTAATTTTGAGTCAATATGATAAATAGTAAAAATTATTTTACAGATTTTTAGCTCCTATGGTTGATTTTCTGGTGTTTAGATAAGGTTTCTATCATGAAATAACTTTATTTAATTGCTATAGTCCATCAATCACTTCTGCCTGAACAATGACGATATGTAATATATTTATTGTATTAAGAGGAATTTACATCAAATTGGAAATAATTTAAAACCCATCAATTCTTATATGTATAGATTGGGACTATTCAGACAGTAAAAACTAAAGATGGCCGAGAAGTAAAGAAACTTCAGCTGACAGTGTTTGATCAATCCCACCCAATATTTAATATTTTAATGTAAGTACTTTTAAATTATCTTGAAATGTTATCATTTAACTTTAAATAATTAATTTTTTTTTATTAGAAATACTGAATTAAAATATTATCTGATTCATGACACAATAATTCAGACAGCTTTTTTTTTATTTAATTACAGTCAGCTTTGCCTACAAAGAATGTTAAAATAAATGCATGCGAATTTCAGTGGTAACTAAAATTGAAGATACTTTTTAAAAATGTCACTGATTCGCAAATTCATTTAATCTGCTTGATAAGTTGCCATTTCACAGTAAAACACTAACATTTATATATATATATATATATCATTTTAAAGGAAGATTTTAATACAGCATAGAAAAATATTTAAACCACAAAAAAAGAAATGAGTTTCAGTGACAATAAATATTTAACTGCACTTCAGTAGCCTTTACTTAAAAAAAAAAAGAAGAAGAAGAAACATATTCACATTTGAGTTAAGAAAAAAAAGGGGATAAAAAGGTTTTTTTTAATACATTAATTTTTAAAATTTCAGGTTTATTCATTTGATCCGCAAAAGTACAAAAAGTCTTCTAATGAAACAAAAAGTAAATTCTTTAATAAATAAAAAGAATATTATTAATCCCATTAAAATTTACAAAACTCAGAAAACATCAAAAATTGGACTTAACTGCACTGGCTTCTGAGTGATTCATTTAATATAGACAACAAGAGTTTGGTCAGTGTTACAGACTCAGAAAATAATTATGGGCTTACTTTAATTAAACTTACTTATTTTCAAACCAATCCACAAATGAGTGGCAATAATATTCTTTTGTATCTATCCAAGTAACATTCAATGCATCAGTCTTTAATTTTTCCTTATGGGGGATGATAAAAAGGGGATGATGGTTTTTTTTTTTTTGTTATAATCCCTTAACTCATTTAATCAGAAGATGACATAACATGAAATTGTTAGCATTTCGCACTCTTTGCAAAAAAAAAGGACCCCTTGTGTAACCAATCTGTGGTAACTTGTGCAACAAAGTAACCCTTGTAACAAATCTATGAACCCTTATAACTGTACTAGAAGTTATGCCCAGCATAGATCGAGATTAAAATACTTTCATGTCTAATATTTTTGATGTAAGAAATACTCTTGTATAGAAAATTATAACACCCAAAATTCTTTTATCGTCTAAAACGTTTTTTTAAATTAAAATGAGAATATCAATTGAACCATAATTTTCTCCATAAGTTATTAATATTTATTACATAAGTATTTCAAATTTTCATAAATCTTGCAGCATAAGAAAGGTTTTAACATATGTTTTGGAACAATTAATTAGTAAATTTTTCATTAATAAAAAGCATTAAAATAAACCAGATCCATAATTTTTTCGGTATAAATTATTAACCGCCTTCTTTTAAACTTTTTTTTTTAGTGTTCTTACAGAATTCTGTTAATGTGTTCTAGCAACAGTTCTTTGTGTGTATTCTTGTTCTTCACCAATAAAAAAAATGTTTCAAAGTGTGAATTTCATACACAATTTAGTTTTTGAAAAATTATTAAAATGAGGGCAACAAATTGAACAGAAACGAAACTTGTGTCACTGGAAAGCTAATTTTTAATACGGTGTAAAAATACTTTTTATAACTGTATAATGTATGAACCTATGCATAACAAATCCATTGGTATAAAAGTATCTTTTACCTAATTTCATTCCCATATCCTATTATACCCCCACATGAGTAATGGTTAAATTTTTTATTTTAGATAAAACAACATAATTTCTTCTTTAGATAAAATAATAAACATGACCAAGTTTTCATGCACAACAAACTCATGAATAACCAGAAATTAAACAATGAGAAAAATTTATTGGCATATAGATATTAAGCAAACACCAAGTATGAGCTTAAGAGTCAAGCTTTTATAAACACATACAATTGATGTAAATAGTTAACAACAAATTATTTTAGAAATTAATCTGTATGAATCATTTATGTTTCTGAAGAAATAAAAATAAAATAAACAACAATTCATGAATAACCAGAAATTAAATACTGAGAAAATTTATTAATAGATAAACATTAAGCAAATGCTAAGTGTGAGCTTAAGATTCAAGCTTTTATAAGAACATGCACTTGATGCACATAAATAATTATTCTAAGTTTACATTTAGAAAAATTTTAAACTTCTTATTCTACAGATGGGAGGAGGAAACAGCAAACTTCATTACCAAGTACTGCAGTACAAGAAGTGGTAAATATTCATTTTCTGATACATAAATTGATACAGATATAATTAAACTCATACCATATAACTTACATTCATAGAAAAATTGGTTTAGAATTCCTGACAGAATAAAAAGTTGTAATATAAATTTTTAAAAAACCTTTCTCCAAATAATAGTAGCATATTATAATTCCACAGGTATCACAATTTTATTATTTATTCTTGTAATCAAAAAATTTTAGCAGACGAAACATCCTCTAATCTCTGAATAGGTGTAATTTTTCAACAAAACAAGCAATGCAAAGAAGTGATAAACTTTATATTTCAGCATACAGATTTGAATAAATAATTCTGTACCCTAAAAAATGTTTCATAGAAGTCATTAGTCAGTCACAGATCAGGAATTTTTAATAATAAAGTTTTAGAATACTAATCTTTTAAGAAATAAAACTATATTTGTACAACTTACTACATAATGATATAAAAGCAGAAACATAACTCATCGTTTACAAATTTATATATATTATGAAGTGCAATCTTTTTAAATGAAAAATAATTAAAATAGTAAATATTTAACTCTAAAAGCAATTTACAATAAGTAACAATTTATTTTGCCATTGAAAAATATAAGAAAATCAGGTTAATAAACAAGAACAAAGATATATTTAATAATGATTTGAAAGAAAGAATCTTCAGCTAAAGCACTGACAGTCTGAACTTAAAAAAAAAAGCAAAGATACTATCTATCAAATATAAATATTTTACTCTAACAAGCAAGTAATGCAGCTCAGCAAAATCTGGCACTTATGCCATTAAAACACAACACACTTAAATTAGCCATCAGACACTGGATTACTGAGTAGTAAAATTAACATCTAAAAATACAGTATTTAAAAATAAAGCTAACATATAAGATATGAAAAATAATCTACAGAATTTTCATTTAATAAAATAAATAATGTTTTATAAATCTATTTTGCAATGATTTACATTTTTATTTCAGTAATTCTCATTTCTGATATTAAAGTTAATTATAACAATTTCATGAAAGAAATGATAGGAACGTCAGGGAGTGCTACAATTTTTACACCAGAACCAGGTAGGTAGCTTTGAAATATTAATACATTAAAAGCCTAAAAGGTTATTTGTATTAGAGATTTTATATAAATATTTTATATAACACAATTCATTATTAAAAACAACTACATTCTTATTTAGAAATTCCTGATGCAAGAGTTTTGTACCAGTATGCCATGAAAATAACCTTACCAGATGATGGAACACAAAATGAGAGCAAATATGCAGGTAAAATTTCAAAATTCAAATGTGTTCTAAAAATAAAGATGTTAAACAAACTCCTCACAGTGCCTGACAGTAATCTTGAAAGTGAATTTAAAAAAAGTTAAAATAATGCAAAGAAAATTTTATTTCAACTGTAATTTTTTGAGCATATGATGCTCCTGTCTACAAATGCATGCAACATGCTTTTAACTTATAATAGTAAATAAATTATAGCTAATGCAGATTCATAACTTGAGGAATTACAAAGCATAGTTTTTAACATTTCAATCTAAAACTGACATATATTTTTTTGAAACCATACATTGTATAATTGAAAACACTTGATTGGGCAACTGATTCATACTGGCTAAAACTAAAAGTGATATTAAAAATATATATGTAATTTGATTCATTTACAGAAAACTAAAATTTATTACCACTTCTCATTTTATTAAATGAAAAGCAAAAATGTTCATTTCACTTTATAAATACTCAAACAGGGAATTTGAATAATTCTTCATATATATTAGTGAAGCAAAGTAAACTTAAAATCTGAAGAAGAAAATTTTGAGGAACAACTCACCATACAGTAACAACAATATTTTACACAAAATTATATTTTCTTATCTATTCTTTTGTATTGACTGCTGCAAAAAATGAGATACATTACTTCATTCTCAAATTTAGCAGGTTTATAATTGACAAAGAAGCAAGAAAATATGGAATAAAGGGGAAAGGGAGTAATTCATTCCATCTAAATGAGCAGATGAGTTGCACAAATGACACTGGTTTTATTAGACAGAAATAATAATCAATTTATTATAATATGTTACTTGGGAAAACCTCTTTGAAGTCTAATAGCATAAACAAAAAGGACAGATAAAATTATTGCATTAGGATGAAAATAATCATACCAAGAAAAAAAAGTTTTTTTTATAATGTATGGAATAGAAAATGTAGTCATTTAGAAAATAATAGAATAACCTTCTACAAAAAACATTACAGGCTGACAGTAGCTTTCATTTTTTTCCTGAAAAATACTTTGAAATATATAATAAGTTACTTGTATAGCTCCTGAACTAAGTAAAATGCAAATGAAAATAATAAAAAGATAGTGTAAACCTACGAATTTAATAAAGATATTTTTTAATTTGCAAAAATCTCAATGTAAAATAACATTGAATCAAACACTGAATAATGCATTCTAACCCAGCTTTTCCTATTATTTTCAGTTTCAGTGAAGACTTATAGTTCTATGTGAATTTTGGAATATATATTGACATTTACAATTAAATCAAATGTTACACAGAAATGACATTTTCTTAAACAGATATTTTGCAATAAAAAACATACTAAAATACATATTGAGATGTAATTCAAAATAATAATTAGTATTATCAATCAATTTGTTCAAGATAAACAATTTTAAAAATTCCACGATTTTTAATTACATTTAAGATTGCATAAAATATATCATTTTTAAATACACCTATCACAAATATACAAGTTTGGCATGCAAACATCTACTTTTCAAGTGCAATCAATTCATTTTCTACATCAGTATAGTATATTCAATAATTCATACAACTGCAAGCCTCCATTCAAACTTGATTACTAGGTTTCATTGCTATAATTACATCTTCTCATTTAATCATATCTCAGCTTCATATCTAAAGTGACAACATATTATTCAATTATGTCATTTGAAATAAACAGAATTTAACTACACAAAATACATGCACAATTGAAATATATAGACACACGTTATGTTAATTACTGGGCAAAATTCTGTACAAAAATTAAAGATTATCAGAAAATACATAAACAAACATGTTAACTTGGAATAAACAAATAAATATTGTAAATCTTAGGAAAACACTAAAATCTTGAGGAATTAGCTTTAGTTTAGGGGTGAAAATAGACCTTTTGCATTGAGACACGAAAGAAAACAATGGCATTTAAACTATAAAAAAATTTAAACACCTGTAAATAAATAAAAATGATATTCCTTTGTTGCTTCAAATCCTGTAACACAAATTCAAGTTCAAAAATGATATTTTTCTTTTCAAAATATTTTTTCTTACAGATTCTTCTATCACATATACAATAGAAGAAATACTTAAATTGATGAACACTTCAGAAATTATAGTGAATGAGATACAAGGAACCTTACATGCTATGATTGCTTCATTTGATATTGATAGTACTAATAAAATATCATCTCTTAGATGGTGAGTATACCTTTTATAATACAGATATGAAGAGCCAAACCTTTTTGCCTCCCACATGATTTAATTAATAGTTAACTATTAAAAAATCATTTCATAGAACCTATAACTTACCTAGAAATTTATTATAAAAGCAAATAATAATGAACCTGTTATGACAGGGATGAGATTAGCAAAAAGGCAAAAAGACTGAAATCATACGCGAGCAAAACATTTGTACCATAATTTATACGCGAAAGATGTTTTAAGAAGTAAAACATCAGAACAAGCAATATGATGAAAATATTACACTATAATAATTAATAACTTAATTATTTATAATTTAGTATGTATAAATAAGAAAAAGAATATTAAATTATTATTATATCATTCACATTAAAAGTTAACAAACAAGTTTAACACATCATCAGGTGCATCAGAAAATACAAAATTAGACATTAAAACATTTACCACCTGTACATCACTGCGATTCAACATACACCCAACAGAAGTCTGAGAAGAATTATATTTAATAGCCTTTTGATAAAAGTTAGCTCAAAAAATAAATAAAAATTAGAAAAAATAATTTCTTTTGCTTCATGCAATTCTGTAAAGTGTATTAGCTCTTTATAAATTATAATAATGTATCATATAC